>BHDV01065388.1:0-25423 GCA_005406045.1 Adoxophyes honmai
TAAGCGCGTTCAAACAAAAAAACTCTTCAGCTTTATAATATTACTAGGTGGACCCGCGACTCCGTCCGCGTGGAATATTAACTTTGGGTGATTTCCCCCGTTTTTCCCACATTTTCCAGTGTTTCTTCGCTCCTATTGTTCGCAGCATGATGTTTTAATAGTCTAACCTACAGCCTTCCTCAATAAATGTTCTATCCAACACAAAAAAAAACCAATTCGAACCAATAGTTCCTGAGATTAGAAACAAACTCTTCGGCTTTATAATGTAAGTATATAGATAGGTTCTATTTTCACAGACTAAAAAGTCCGTCGCGGATAGTCTGTCGTCTGCGGGCCTATCAGTGTGATCATTAATGCAAGCGCACGTCAGTTATTAGCAGCCACGGCATCATTTGTGGCATCCTTGACTTGCGGCCAGAGGTCTTTTGATTGACCCTGGGTGTTCAAAGTCAACTTAATAATTCTAGACCTATTAGTCTCAGGATCGTCTTGTTTGATTATACAGGATTTATTTTTAGTATTGACATCTATGACTTTATAAGCACGTGGAGAGAATGGATGAATCAAGGATATGTAAGCAAATTTACAAGGGAAGTGTGTTAGGGCAAGGCGGTCGAGGGCGCCCTCGAAAAACGTGTATCGACCAGATCAGCGATGTACTAAACAAAGCCTAAATTAGGAGTACCCGAAACCGTCGAGCGTGTATGACGAGAGTGAGGAATGTGAGTGAAGCGAGAGAAGTATGTCAGAATAGATGCGAATGGCGCTCTGTTGTCTCTGCCTACCCCGCAGGGAATAAGGCGTGACGGTTATGTATTGTATGTATGTACTTTATAAGCGGCAGAACAACTTTTATTATTACGAAGACAGGGAGCCCCTAAACTACAAAACAGATTCAGAATTCAGAACACAATCTCCAAATTAATAAAAAAACTGGCCAAGTGCGAGTCGCGCATGAAGGGTTCCGTACCAAAAACACGTTTTAACTATGGGAGCCCCCCTTAATTATTATTATTGATTTTAATATTTGTTATTATAGCGGCAACAGAAAAACATCATCTGTAAAAACTTCAACTGTCTAGCTGTCACGGTTCGTGAGATACAGCCTGGTGACAGACGGACAGACAGACAGCGAAGTCTCAGTAAGAGGGTCCCGTTTTACCCTTTGGATACGGAACCCTAAAAAGCGCCAGGTCGACGCAACTGGCGACTACTTCTCCCAAAGAATCAGCATAGCTGTTCAATGGGGTACGCTGCCAGCCTTTTGGGCACCGTGCCACGGGGGCCCTTTTTAAATTTAATTTAATCTAAATATATAAAAGGAGAAACTGACTGACTGACTGACTGACTGACAGATCGACGCACAGCCTAAACGGCTAAACGTAGGCACTTGAAATTTGGAAGGGACGTAGCTTAGGTACCTTAGAGGTGCACTCAGAAAGGAATTCCCGAAATTCCCACGGGAACGGGAGTTAGCGGGAAAATCCCGTTGTATGAAAAATCAAAAACCCCTTTAGTTAGTCGCTTGAAATTGGCATGAAGGTACCTTAGTAAACTTAAAGCTTAGTTGCAACGGGATATTGCGAAATTCCCACTGGAACGGGGGTTAGCGGGAAAATCCCGTTGTATGAAAAATCTAAACCGCTTAAGTTAGACGCTTGAAATTTGGCATACAGGTTCCTTAGAAAACTCAAAGCTTAGTTGCAACAGGATAATTGGAAATTCCCACGATTAGCGGGAAAATCCCCTTGTTTGAAAAATCTAAACGGCTTAAGTTAGACGCTTGAAATTTGGCATGCAGGTGCCTTAGTAAACTTAAAGCTTAGTTGCAACGGGATATTGCGAAATTCCTACTGGAACGGAAATTAGCGGGAAAATCCCGTTGTATGAAAAATCTAAACCGCTTAAGTTAGACGCTTGAAATTTGGCATGCAGGTAAAATTGAAATATGTAGTCGAAGGGATGAGGAGTGACATAGGCTATTTTTTGTCTTTTTATAATCCATCACTTCTCTAAAATGAGGGTTGTAAAGTATTTATGGAGCATTCCGCAGTTTATCAATGTTTTCTATATAGCTTATGCCTTTTATCCTATTCCCTAATTGAAAGACATAAACAATATTCCAATAATTCTGAGATCTCTTCTGTGTCATTCCGAATTTAATGCGAGCGAAGCCGCGGGCAAAAGCTAGTTCAGAATAAAATTTGTTTAGTGTTGAATATTCGATTTCATTCGCGGAATTGTGTGGAGACGTGTCGACCGTGGCAGTTGTGCAAACGTTCCGCTGGCGGCGCTGTCACAGTTTCCATACAATTTTGCGATAACTCGTAAACGAATTTGTTAACGACTGCACCATCGATTTGAACATACTAGACGCTCTGGGCGCGGTTGGTGTACTCTCGAGACGCGCGTCAATTTGCTTTGCAACTTAATCGAGAATAACTACATGAACTGACAAATTCTAAAAAGTGCCTAGCGAAAATTTGAATGAACTATTTATTTATTTGTTAACCATATTACATCTATCATTACAGATACCCAGTACGATAAAATAACAGATTTAGTCCTTACTAACTGTATAACATCACATACGTAATAACATAATACAAATGATGAAACTCTTGTGAATTCATTCAGAGTGCAACAGAACACGTCAATTTTATGATTTTTATTTATGATTTTCTTAATATCTTACTTTTTTTTTTTTAAACAAGTTTTTCATCTACGGACTCGTGGTCCTTACCTTGATGATTTTAGGATATATATATATTTTTTATTTTAGTTTAACTGTGCGCTCCGCGTAAGACACAACAGATTTACAATATTGTGCTCTTAAAATTAATTACAACAAGTTTTTTTTTTTTCTTTCCTTTTTTTCTTTTCCCTTCCCTCTCCCTTTCCTTTCTTTTCCTTTCTCATTCTTTACTTCTATTCTTTTTTTTTATATATGATTTCTTCCTCTTTCTCTCTTCCTTCTCTTTTTTTTCTTAATATAATGAATACAATTAATTAATGAATAAAGAAACTAAACAAAATGTCAAATCCGGGCCAATAACATCTGGCTAACCCGGATTTAATACCTTACTGTATCATGTCGGGTTTAGACCAACACTTCTCCATTTTTAACCGACTTCAAAAAGGAGGAGGTTCTCAATTCGACCTAATTTTCCCTTTGAAGTCAAGAGTATTGGTGACCAAAGGGAGTAGGAACATTCGTCAACAATCTAGCAACCTGTCACTGTTGCAACTCTTAACTTAAAATCTCAAAAATACACGGAGAGTGGCTACGAAATGTAAAATAGTCATAGTTTTGTGTGCTCTGCCAACCCCATTTGAGAATACATACAATGAAAATGAAATAAGATTTACTTAGTCAAAAGAGGTCACTTTGTGATTGTTTCTACATACCTATGTATAATAGAGGAAATACTTAATTTAACTTAATGTGTCTGACAAGTAAAAACACTTAAAACTACACTGTTGCCATTAAAGAAACTTGTTTGAATTATATTTAGCTAATTAAAAATTCTTCCTAATAATAAAACCAGGTAATTACATAAACCAGATCCTATTCTGGCTATTCTGTGTGGTATCTTACTACTGAGACTTCGCTTTCCGTCCGTCCGTCTGTCACCAGGCGGTACCTCACGAACCGTGCTAGATAGACTTGAATTTTTCACAGGTTATGTATTTCTGTTGCCGCTATAACAACACAATAAAATAATTATTTGCGGCGGCCCACACAATCACCGTGATTTTCTTGCATTTTTTGGTACTGAACGCTTCGAGCTCGAGTCCGACTCGTACATGGCCGGCTTTTAGGGTTCCGTACCCAAAAGGGTGAAAACGGGACCCTATCACTGAGACTTCGCTGTCCGTCTGTCCTTTTGTCACCTATCTCAAGAACCCTAAGAGCAATTAAAATTTCCGCAGATGATGTATTTCTGTTGCCGCTAAAACAACAAATACTAAAATCAAAATAAGAATAATAATTAAAGGGGGCTCCCATAAAAAAAAAACGTGATTTTTTAGCCGTTATTAGTGGTCACCATTCTACAAGCTGAAAGTTGAAATTTTCACAGATTATGATAAGTAGATAGATAGATAGAATAGATGTCTTTATTTCATTTTGGCAATTACATTATATTAGATTTTTCTAAACATAATAAATTCACAAAAAGATCGACAAATAAATAAAATTAGTGTTATAAATGAAATGTCAAAATTGTTTAAGAAAATAATCAAATCACATAAAAATGTGTTTGTATTGTCACCACAAAAACAAATACTAAAAACAAAATAATAATTTAAATTAAAGGGGGAACCACCGTAAAAAAAAAAATTGCTGTATTTGGTACGGAAAGCTTAAGACCGAATCGTATTGGCCGGTTTTTACATTCAATATGTCAAGAAGAGTAAGATTACCAATATGGCATTGTCTCATCAATCGACTCAGATTCCAGATTCAGGTGAAGACTTCGAAAAAGTTGTCACAACAACATAATATAGCCAAGGCAATGTTACGAAATTTGTCTGGCAAAACCAGTCCAATGAAGGTCACATGTGGACTGCCTAGGAGCCTTTTTGGGTTTTTTCTACTTTATGAAGCTTAGTCTAGATTCTCAATGACATACCAAGTATACTCAGTTTCATAGCATTTATTTTTAACGATCAAAAACTGACACTTTAAATTAACCCAAGGCGTCACCGCAAAGGTGATATTGTTTGTATCGAGAACATTATAACAATAATAAGTGTTATCGCAATATTGATTTTCAGTTTTACCCTTAGATTCCTAAGAAAATTTCAAATTTTATGCATTAGAAGTCTAAGCTTAAACGAAAAGGAAAATTACAAAAATCGCGGAACATACACGGGGGTGATTCGGATACCCCTAGGGCAGGGATGGCGAGCCAATGGCACGCGTGCCAATCGTGGCGCGCAACAGAATAGTTCAGGCACGCCGAATGATACAGAATCCATACGAGATGAATCTAAACCAGACTAATCCTTGTAATTTTGAATAAGTAAAAAATATATCTAAATGTGTGTAATAGTAAACTTAATGCCATCTAGTTTTATTTTTGTTCTATAATATCAATAAGCTTTGATTAATTAATGGGACGTCATAGCTATAATACTGACACTATTTTCTGGGGCACCCTGTATTTAAAAAATGGCGACAAAACGGAACTCCACAAACAACTTCGAGGTCACAGTCTCTCCGTACGCGTGTTCCAAATTTGAAACAATTTATTTTCCTCTTCGAATCGTCATCCGTTTTTAGATGTTCTAAATTTGAATGTAATCATGATAATTATAGTAGTTACCACAGGATACAGGTTTCTAATGTAGTCCAGTTGGTTACTGCGTCTGAATATTATACTTAACGAGCTGTTACCCGCGACTTCGTCTGCGCAGAATAAGTATTTCGGATTGCGTGGCGTAGAATATATGGCATTAAAATTATCACACAAATAATTTTTGAATCGCATTTGACAAATATAACAGCTTTTTTAACAAATCGCTAGCACCTTGAAAATTCGCAAAACAAACACAACCGTCAACGACGTCTGCCCTCACGCGTCTGCCCGCGTCCGCGTTCGGGTCGCGCACTCAGCGACGCGTGACGTCTGCCCCGCGCATGCGCGTTACTTCAACGGTTTTGACAGCGGACGCCAAAGCTTGCAAATGGTATATTTTACCCGACTTACTTGAGAATTATCGTCGTATATTGGATAATTCACAGAATATCATTACAATTTGTAGCCTATGTGTTATTCTGATGTATAAGCTACATTATTGTAAAGTGTCATTAAAATCCATTCAGTAGTTTTTGCGTGAAGGAGTAACAAACATCCATCCATCCATACATCCATCCATCCATACTCACAAACTTTCACGTTTATAATATTAGTAAGATAAGATAATATACACATAGTATAGTATACACGTTATAATTATACAATACTTTCTTTAAGGTCGGTGCTTCATAGCAAAAAATGATACTGAAACGCTGACACCAACTTCTTAATAGCTTGTGCCGATAGCATTGTTTTCTAAAGTTACTTGCTTTGCTTTTCAGTCATTTTATTGTTTACTAAGTATGAAAGTTTTGGGTAAGTGTCTTTGGTATATTTATATAATATATGTATACCAAATATAATATACTTATTATTACTTAATAGTATATTTGATAAGACGTAATTTTTAGTATTTTCGACAATTGACTTTTGACATGATAATTATTAGGTACAATGTGTTCTTCAAAATTGAATAAATTGAACTAATCTAATTTAGTCTATAGATAGCAAGCGCATCACGACTGTTTAGACGTAAACGATAGAATCGCTACTGCATCTCTGCAAAACAATGCCGTGGACGAACGCCTTTAGACAATAAGACAGTAATTATACAGGGTGAATCATTAGTCGTAAACAGAAATATTTATTGGAATAGTCATTCATTCATTCATATTGTCTCACGCTTGTATTCCCAAGAGGGGTAGACAGAGCACATGAATTCAAAGATCCAGTGCCACGTTTAGCAATTTCAGGGTAGGTAACCAGGTGGTTAAACGTGATATCGCAGTGACAGGTTACTAGCCCATCGCCTACAATACACTAACCCTTTCCCAGAGTAGACTCTTACGACACCCACGGGAAGAAAGGGGGAGGTGCTAGTCTAGCCCGGCACCACACGGGGATTGAAATAGTATATTTTATTTTAGTATAAATATTTGTTGGAAAAATAGTACTTACCTAATACACTTACCTAATTTCCATTTTATAAGATTTTTTTGCTGTTTGTTTGCTTATTAAAATTTGTCTGAAATGTAATCTTACAAGTTAAATGATCCACTTCCCGGTTACCAATTGAGCTGAAATTCTGTACACTTTAGTAAATCGGATGACAATACAATATTCCGGTAGTGGACTTCTGGTGGCCCAGCAGGGACTGTCTCCAGTGGAGGGAACTCTTCAACGGTTGGTCTGATTGATTTCAAATCCTTTGAACACTAAGCTATTTTTAACCGACTTCAAAAAGGAGGAGGTTCTCAATTCGACCTAATTGTTTTTTTTTTTTTTTTTTTTTTGTGTATGTTACTCGATATCTCGAAAACCCGTGGACCGATTTTCAAATTTTTTTTTAATCGAAAGGGTATAACTCGAAATTGGTCCCATTGGCACGACACTAGGGTCTGATGATGGAATCTTGGAGAAATCGAGGGAACTCTTCAAATTTTATATGGAGATGTACGGCGTTTTCGGTAATTTGTTGATGAAGTCAAGATTTTACATTCAGTAAACAGAATACTTTCAAAATTTTGCTAATTTGAAGTCGGTTTTTTTTTTGTTTAATATTATTATTTTTGAGTTAGGTTTCACCCTGTATTTTTAATAGCTGTATTCAGACAGTTTATAAGTTTACAACATAACAGTCACCCAGACATTGTGTAAAATCCAGTTAGGTTTGTTTACCGAAACCCGAGGTTACTGATGTCAAGCAACGCAACGGTAATTTACATTGCTAATACGTAATTGTATCCCATAAGGATGGTACTTAGGTATTTCATGACATAGGTATTGTAATGAGCTAAGCACTACATACACATGACGTCTGTGAAATATGGTAACCAGTCCCCCTTTTTTTTTTTTAAGGTTGGGAAATGCATTTACGCACTATCCCTGAGTTGTTTCCGCAAGCGGCGACAACCCTGGGGGTGTGTGGGACTCGCCTTCCCAGAGTGGAGAGGAATACCCACTAAAACGGGTCCGGGTCCGGTGCACCACGGGTCGCTTTTCACCTGCACGCCGGCACGCGTAACGCGCTCTACACTCGCGACGCGAACACCCGCGAACGCCCGCGAAAGCCGCGAATCGCGAGAGTAGATGGGTAAATATTTGGGCCTTTGAACCGCTGGCATTATTCTCAGCATTTTTTTTATTAGATTTATTTAGAAATTGGTATAATAAGTGTGTCATATAGTGTCTATGTCTTGCAAATAGGTACACGCTAGACTATTATATACACATTTCCAACAGTATCTGATAAAAAAACTGTTGAGAATAATGACAGCGGTTCAAACGCCCGAATATTGACCGAGATCTTGTTCACGCCTTCGCGTTCGCGCTTCGCGGCGTTCCCCGCCTGGTGGCGGTTTTTTGGTCAGCGACAAAGGGCGCGAGGCGAACAAGACTGCGAAGCTTTGCGAGTGTGGAAGGACACAGTTGTGCGTGAGCCGCTGCGTAAATTCACGCCGTGAATTCACGGAGCGACTTCGCGCCGCGAGTGTAGAGCGGGCTTTGCCCATAGCACGCCAGCTCGCAATGTGTCCTGGCATCGCGACTAAGCCGGCTTGCAGGCCCCTCTTCTCCACTGGGCACTATGGGCACGTGCCCAGGGCCCCGCGATCGAATGAGGCCCCCTAGTTCCTGCCAGATTACCAAATGATAACCATAGGGGCCCCATGATCCTAATGTGCCCAGGGCCTCAAATAGTTTAAAGACGGTACTGTTACTAAGCGCCCGATCGCAGCACGGCTTCCTGGCAGCTGCCTATTCGTAACCAGTCCCCCTAGCACGACAGGGCGCGAGTAGAGATACGCGCGACATAGACTATACCTGTCTCTATCTAACAAGAGACGTCAGAAAGTGACAGATAGACTATCCCGCGCGCGACGCGACTAGAGCCTGCAGAGCATACGAAACGTGACAGGCAAAACCAAGACTATTTCACACTTCACAGCCACTTCTAGCATAATCATACATATATCACGCCCGCGTGTATCGAATGGGATTGGCAGAGAACACGAAACTCTACATAGACTAAACGAAATGGTTATGCTAGAAGTGGCGTAGAATTTTGTTAGGTTTTAAGTTGACAGGTATAATAGTGACAGGTTGCTAGACTGTCGCTTAAATATAGCTTAACCTATGTAAATATACCTTATAACTTACTCTCACGACATCCAAAGAAAAAAAACAGGTGTTTTTTCGGTTTATTTAAATCCGTACCAATATTATAAATGTGAAAGTGTGTTTGTTTGGTTGTTTGTTTGTTTGTTTGTCCGTCTTTCACGGCTAAACGGAGCGATGGATTGACGTGATTTTTTAGGTAGAGATAGTTTAGGGCATGGACTGACATAGGCTACTTTTGTCTCTTCAAAAACCCCCCATTTCCCTAAAGCGAGAGGTGGAAGTTTTCAATGTAGAGCCGCGGGCAAAAGCTAGTACTTTATAATAGAAATGCAAACTAAATCAAATAATTATTGAAAGCAAAATTCAAAAACATTTTATTTGTTATTTTTTAATGTAATCAAAATACTACCTACGTCTGATAATAACCAAAAAACACACATCTTAATAATTGTTAATAATTTTCTGAAAATTATACCTAAGTACTTAAGTATGTCATATAATGTTTTGGATCAAAACAGTACCTACCCATTGTTACAGGGGAAAATTGGAATACACAATGCAATTACTAAAACTTAAACCTATGACCTGTTCATAATACAATAAAACAAAGGATTTAGTCGATATACAATAGTGTTATAGGTAAGCCGTGGTAGCCCAGCGGTTTGACCTGTGACCTCTCATGCAGAGGGTCGCAGGTTCGAACCCCAGCCGCGCACTTTTAACGTTTTCGGAATATATGTGCGTAATCAAATTCCATTATATTATTCATCATCATCATCAGCCTATATACGTCCCACTGCATGGCACAGGCCTCCTCTCTCAGTATGAGAGGACTTGGGCGATATTTCCCACGCGGGCTCAGTGCGGATTGGGAACTTCACACACAACGTTGAATTACTTCGTCGCTGTGTGAAAGAATAGCTCGTGATAAATATCAAATTCGATATCGCACATAAATTCCGAAAAATTTAGAGGTGCGAGCCCGGGGTTTGAACCCACGACCCTCTGCTTGAGAGGCCACCGGTCGAACCGCTAGGCTACCACGGCTTATATTATATTTATTATATTATATTATTACGAAGAGTTTATCCATAAGGGTAAAGTAAAATAACATGAGAATTTACCTTAAGAGACGACTAACCATGCCGTGGGTGTCGTAAGAGTCGACTCTGGGAAAGGGTTAGTGTATTGTGGGCGATGGGTTAATAACCTGTCACTACAGTATCACGTTTAACCATCTGGTTACCCTGAAATTGATACACGTGGCACTGGATTTTTGAATTCATGTGCTTTGCCTACTCCTTTTGGGAATACAGGCGTGAGAATATGTACTGTATGTATGTATGTACAATACAATCATCCCTATGTTCCCAGATGGTGTAGGCAGAGCACACGCAACGCCACATAGACCAAACCATGACTATTTCACGTTCCGCGGTCACTTCTAGCATGAATGTAGCTTTAAAACAAATGAAACAGATAATAATATTCACAGGTTGCTTGCCTGTCGCCTCATATCTTACTCTTTTTCCTAAGTCTCAATTCACACCAGAACAGCAGCGCAGCGCGGCGTAGCGGAGCGCAGTTTCAGTGTCATGAGAATTTCAACTTTATTGACATTACAATAAGACTTATTATCGCATGAGAAACTCTAACGATGCGCGCGGATGCCCGCGGATCCGCGGGAATTCCAGCGCATTCCATAAACAAAGCCGTGCGACTGCGCGAGCTGTCGCGGGAATGCCCGAAGATGCTCGAGTAGTCGCGACGGCCGCTGTCAATACATAAATGTCAATATGTCAATAATTATGTAAATTCCAGCGACTTCCTACGCATTCCAGCGGCTTCTCGAGCAGTCGCAGGAATCCTCGCGCATTCTCCACGGAGCGGGTCGCTGCGCTACGCCGCGCTGCGCTGCTCTTCTGGTGTGAATTGAGCCTTAGCCTCTTAGGACATACACAGAAGAAATGGAGAGGTGTCATTCCATATCTGACACCACTCAAAAACACGGTAGTTAGTTATTTTGTGTTTATTTGATAACGTGTTGAAACAAACACCAGTGACGCAGTCTAAAAAAATATTTAAAATTCGTTGACGTAACCTTTTTGCCCTTTGCCGTTGAGTTTGATTGACGATTTGACAGTTCGTGACATTGGAGACGTAATAATTAAAGGGGTGGTTACACTAAGACGATCAGCTAATGCGATCGCCGCACGTGTTCCGAACTACATCCGTCACTGAACCTTCCCTTTACTTACACTGACGAGTTATTTTGCAATAACACGTGTCCGGTTGTATCGGTTTAACCTTTTGACCGCCAAGGCGCGAAGTGAAACGCTGTGCTCCTAACGCCAAAGACGTGAGTCGGCTCTTAGATAATGCTTGTTTTTTTTCCAATGGTGCTGTATTATTTTATTTAAATTAGGTATAAAATAACTTACACTACCTATAAATAAAGTAAACCTAGAAAAAATGTTGCAGCGTTTTATATTTCAGTTCTTTCGCAATAACTTCGACGCACCATTTAACGTCGTGGCGTCACGAGCACTGACTTGCGATGACGTGATATGGCGTCTTTGGCGGTCAAAAGGTTAAGTAACTTGAATTTTAGTTAGTTTACATATTTTGATAATTACTTACAAGTTGGCTGTGTGGTAACAGGTTTAGAATAACTCCTTACTGTGGGTGTCGTAAAAGGCGACTAAGGAAATGTTCATGTTTTTCAGACTACGTCGGATATCGATCGTCGCCTTAACACTATAGTCGATTTGTTTAGGTAGTTAAAACAATGTAAACAATCTTGACATGTCTTTTTATTGAAATACACAGTCTAAAAATGAAAATCGTTACACTATACAATTCAATTATGGAAGTAAATTAAATATTTATCACGAGCTATTCGGTGAAGGAAAACATCGTGACGAAACCTACACACAGCGACGAAGTAATTCAACGTTGTGTGTGAAGTTCCCAAGCCGCACTGGGCCCGCGTGGGAACTATCGCCCAAGCCCTCTCATACTGAGAGGAGGCCTGTGCCCTGCAGTGGGACGTATATAGGCTGTTGATGATGATGAAAGTAAATTATTTTTTTCATACCTAAATTAAAATAAAAAGAGTAAAATGTAAAGATTTCGATTTATAAAGTGTATGTTAAAATAAAAAGACGTCAAGATTGTTCATATTGTTTTAACTACCTAAACAAATCTACTATAGACTGTCTCCAACCGCCGTTGCCTAGTCAGCTGTGACGACTATCGTTCGACCCATGCGGCTACCATGTCCTTTACATTGTTGTGAGCGAACATCATGCGGCGATCGACTTAGTGTAATTGCCGCTTTACTATTTTACAAATCGCAAATAGTGAAACGTCAATGAATGAAATGTGGCAAAATTCCGAGGGCCCGTTTTGACGGACGGCATCAGAACTGAAACTTAGCTGCGAAACGGGAGTTCTAATGCAGTTTTGCTGCAGTTAGTGTAACTAGGTATACTATAACTACCAACCGGCTGTCCAGTCCTCTTGCAGTTCCCGTGCAGTCTTATCAACTGCAAATCCTTCAAATTAATGCAATCTGTGAAATGTTCAACTGCCTAGCTATCACGGCTCTTGACACAGCTCGCAGAATAGTAATCACTAAAAACGGCCAAGATATCTTGTTACTTTTATGAGAGCCCCCTTAATTGTTATGAAGTATTTTCATTTTAGTAGTTGTTATTATAGCGACAGACGCAATAGAAATACATCATCTGTGAAAATTTCAATTGCCTAGCTCTTACGGTTCTTGATATAATGTCGTCTAAAGCATACTTACCAAAACCTCTTCCCTTAGTCACCTCTTACGACATCGACGGAAGAAATGGAGAGGTGTTATTCTATCCTGATACCACACGGCACAATTATTTACATTCATACATATTCTCACGCCCGTGTTCCCAAGAGGGGTAGGCAGAGCACATGAATTCAAAAATCCAGTGCCACGTTTAGCAAATTCAGGGTAAGACGGCCAAACGTGATATTGCAGTGACAGGTTGCTAGCCCATCGCTCACAATACACTAACCCTTTCCCAGAGTCGACTCTTACGACACCCACGGGAAGAAAGGAGGAGGTGCTATTCTAACCCGGCACCACACGGGTACAATTATTTAATTTGTGTAAATTGGGTTTAGAATAACATCTTGTCGCGATTAGCGGCTAGCGGGGAGCTTGTGGGAGATAATTGAAAGAGTAATGGCAAGACTAGAGTTTATTAAAAATACTCAAAAGGCGGTAGCTCGCGGCACGAGTCGGGGTTCGAGTGAGGTAGGTTGGTTCAGGGAACTCGGCAGGCACTTCCCTTAGCCCAGGAGACGGGGGTGAAGGTCCCGTGGCTAACGCTGCAGAGGGAGCGGGCGTAGGGATAGTAGGGCAGCTGTGCCTTGCGAAGCTTGTACCGGTGTTTGGTGAGCCCGTAGGGTATTTAGATGTCCCCGTAGCGTGTTCTGGGTGACGTTGAACCCGGAGGGTGTTCCTGCAGTGTCAACTCGAAGGGTGTGGCCTGGAACCAAAGGACGGTTCTAGTGGCGTTCCGAGGCGATTGCTCCTGCCAGCCACAACAGCCCCATCCCACCACGGGATGAGGGTAAGCCTTGTTCTTTCTGCTGCGGTAGCAAAGGCAAGGGCAATCGCAACGGAGTTACAAAAGAGGAGAAATAAATAGTTACACAAAAAGCAACAGCAAGTTTGTGGACAGTTGAGATTTAAATTTAAAGTAACCGTTACAGTGGTCGTTGTTTTTTTTTTAATAATGTCCGTTGGTTATCCAGAAACCAACGGACAAGCAAAGAGTGACAATACAAGTTTAAAAGAATTACATGGAGAAAACAGTTGGAGAGACTAAATATCAGGACTTGCCTAACGGCAATTTGAAGATTTGAGATAAAAAAAATTATTTCAGACAGCACAACATACGACATACAAGCAGTGGTCCATAGAATTGTTAGTAAGTTAGTAACAAATCCTTATAGACTATGTATGTTAGCAACACAAGAATGCAAAGGAACTCCAATTATCACAAAACACAATATAAACATGGTTCCCAGATACACAGCAGATTTATTTATACCTTCTGCCAGCAGTTGACCTAAAGTTTACAAATACCTGCATGGTGGCGTAGTATCTGTGTGTCATATCTGTTTGTAATAGTTGTCAGGATGCTTTTGGGACTGGCACGTAATCTGCTGAGCAAGGACGCTGTATTTTGGCGCGTGATGGCGTAAAAAAATAAGTATTTAGTATTTATTTAACTAATTATATAAGTATGTAAGAGTCCAGTATTTCGGGAGTTCTGGCTCTAGCGAAAGTGACGCTCCGTTCAGCTTTTCGCATATTAAAGGTCCAGCGACCGCTGAAAACGCGACCTATATTGACGACGTAAGAGTACGACACGCTAAGAAAGGGACGTACTGACGGCGCTCCTTAGAGTTCATAGTTCAACTTTATCGTGACAATCTCTCTATTTCTTCTGTTGATGTCGTAAGAGGCGACTAAGGATGGTTTAGCTATATTTTAGGTGACAGGCTAGCAACCAGTCACTATTATTGTAACTTAACCTTTTGACCGCCAAAGACGCCATATCACGTCATCGCAAGTCAGTGCCCGCGACGCCCATACGTTAAATGGTGCGTCGAAGTTATTGCGAAAGAACTGAAATATAAAACGCTGCAACATTTTTTCTAGGTTTACTTTATTTATAGGTAGTGTAAGTTATTTTATACCTAATTTAAATAAAATAAAAAATAATACAGCACCATTCGAAAAAAAAACAAGCATTATCTAAGAGCCGACTCACGTCTTTGGCGTTAGGAGCACAGCGTTTCACTTCGCGCCTTGGCGCTCAAAAGGTTAAAATGTAATCCGCCGACACGTCGACGGCTGCTGTCGACATAATACACGTGGCGACGGTTGACGTAGCCTCTGACGTTCAGAACTTGCAGTTCGTCTGAGAGAAGCCTTAAGAAAAACTCTAGGGGGATTTCGAGCAACTCTTAATTTTAAACAAAAAAAAAAACCGACTTCAAATTAGCAATATTTTGAAAGTATTCTGTTTACTAAATGTAAAATCTTGACTTCATCAACAAATTACCGAAAACGCCGTACATCTCCATTTAAATTTGAAGAGTTCCCTCAATTTCTCCAAGATCCCATCATCAGATCCTGGTTTCGTGCCAATGGGATCAATTTCGAGTTATATTATACCCTTTCGATTAAAAAAAAAATATTTCCGAGATATCGAGTAACATAAACAAAAAAAAATAGGTGGAATTGAGAACCTCCTCCTTTTTTTTGAAGTCGGTTAAAAAGAAAGACAAGCACATAACATGTTTTTAACTTCAATAAACGAGCACCTATTTAATTTATTCAAATCCGGGTCAAGTTTATTACCTTGACCTATTTTGCAATTTGACCTAGGCAGTGAACGTCATAAACAACCGATCATTTTATGTACCATTTCACTACTGTGAACCCATCGGTCCTTACGTGTATACCAATCTGAAGTGACATAGTAAAATGATTCTTTATTCATTACGTTGACTGTCCTAGGAATGGTCCTAATTTTAACAGTATGCGTGTTGTTCATTATTTAGTAAAGTTGCTTAATGCTTATATGTTTTTATTTTTAAATCACATATTTAAAGTTATTTACTATCTTTTCTTGGTTACATCTACTGGTGTTGGGTTTAGAATAACACATCTCTATTTCTTCCGTAGATGTCGTAAGAAGTAAGGAATTAGGTTAAGGTATATTTTAGACGACAGGCTAACAACCTGTCACTATTATACGTGCCAACTCAAAACAAAAAAGGCGATACGTGGCCTCGAAACGTGAAATAGTTATAGTTTTGTCTATACCTATACCGTTTTGTGTGCTCTGCCTACCCTTTAGGGAATACAGGCGTGATGTACGTATGTATATTTTAGACGTCAAGCTAACAACCTGTCACTATTATACTGCCAACTCAAAACCTAAAGAAATTATACTAGAAATGGCCTCGAAAGCTTCTTTTGTCTATGTAGCGTTTCGTGCGCTCTGCCTACCCCATTTGGGACTACAGGCGTGATGTATGGTTCAGTAAAAAAACGCCTTATCATATCAAATTATTTATTTCCTCATATACAGTACAACCATTTAAAATTACACAACACATAAACACCAACAATATATGACGACATTCTTCGATTTACAAATTGGAGTGAGTTCAAACGATCGCAATTTAGTGAGTTGTGAGTCAAATAATTTTTGCTGCTCTCTTTATAAATAACTTTGAGAACAAACAGTCATTAGATTTATTCCTGCATACTCCAGTGGTCGTTCGATGTAACTCACACAGTTACAACACCCGAAATTTCACAACTCACAATACGATTATGTGACGTCTCTATTAGGATATTTTCTTTTGAAACATTCTAGAACATGTCTAGCACACGTTTTTTTCAAAATATACTTACTGCCTCGCCTGTCTAATACAGAAGCGTTCAGTATTCCCAAGAAAATAAGTCACATCGGCTGTTACTGTCTGCGCCGAGAAGCGCAAGAACGATATCCGAGAGTAGCCGAACGAGTAATTTATCTATATTGAACTTTATTTACAAACGCTCTGGGCACAATTTTGCTTGCTACGGACATACTTTAGTTCGGCTACTCGACGCATTTGGCGCTGGGGTGCTAGACATCTGTCAAAGGTCATCTGTCTGAGACTTCAATCAATAACCAATCACAACGCAAGGGTTAGGCGCGCGAAAAAATCTCTTTTATCATTGGTAGATCGAAATTTCCCACGCCACAAAACTGATCTATTACGCAGGTACAATCACGAACCGGGATTGTTGAGCCACTTGCCACTGTTCGCAGTTTAGACGTGTAATCAATGACCGATGTGACGGACTAGATGTCAGCTATTGGATTAGTATTAGACGACCAAGTTACAAACATAGGTAAATGGCTCAACAATCCCTGTTCGCGATGGTACATCGTGAACCATTCTTTGTTTGGTAACACTGTACGCGCGTCGACTAGCGCGCAAGATTAAATACTACCTATACAGGATGGCCGGAAATTGACCGTAAATATTGTAACCGGTGGTCGGGTATACGCGTCTAAAAACCCATGTTAAATAAAATATTTCCTGAAAACTTTCATTATTGATCTTGTGAGAGACAAATATTTCATCCCTTTTCAGGTCAATGCGCCCTGTGCTATACCTTACGTCCCGTACGCGTGTCCGATTAACTGGCATGTACAGTCACGGAATTAAATTCATGAGCCACCATGGAATCATTTCACAGTAAACGTCATAGTGACATCCCATTAATTATCAAGGGAAATCGTAATGATTTTTTCTTTGCAGAAGGTTCTATGGTGGCTCATGAATTAAAGTCCTTGACCGTACGTGCCTGCAATCGTTGGACATTGCGATACTACGCGGTTGACTAAGAGCCGGAATACTAAAGTCTGGGAAATATTTTCACACATTCGTAATTTTTTCTGCACGAAAATTCCGAGTAAAATTCACATGAATTTCAGACGCTTTTACTCGGTCACTGGTTAAAATGTTCACGGTAAATTTTAAGGCCTACTTGTACTATTTTAGCTAAACAGCGATTAGTATGTTATAGACCAGCGGTTCTTAACCTTTTTGCTTGGCGACCCAAAATTCAAAAAATTTAGAAGCCCGCGACCCTATTAAAAATTAAAAACAAATAAAATGCAGTGATTGCGGTGTTTTTTTTTTAAAAGTCTCCCGGGTCCTGCGACCCATCTCCATATGGCCCGCGACCCTAATTTGGGTCGCGACCCGAGGTTAAGAGGAAATATGCCGGTCGAAGGAATTGAAAAATAGGTATTTGCTAAATCTATTGCTGTCGCGCCGTGACCTGCCCAGACGACGTCGAGTGCGATAAGAACAACTACAGCTCGGACCGAAAATACCTATGAAAATTATTCAAAAACAACGTTTCGTAGTCCCCTGATTTCTTCTCCAAAACTTAACCAATTAAATATGTTTTTTCATTAAATTATTAAGAAATGTCATAACTGTGTTTCTATGTTCTTATATTTTGATATAATTGTGTTAAAATTGGTTTCTAGAGGTTTGAACACAACGGAAAAAACTTGCCAATTTTTCATGTTTTTGAAGGTTAATATCTCCTTTAATAATTCAATAAAGAAAAAAAGGAAAACATAGGAACATGCTAATATATCATTAGATTGTTGATGTAAAAAATCATTGTTCTACGGGTAATATCCAGCGAGGAATCAGGGGACTACGTTTCCATACAAAATGTGACCGGTCCATTTCCTCTTAAGAAACGATGTTATAGAGTATCTCATGCATAAATCAAGTCACGCACAAGATAAACTACCTGTGTTGTTTGACTCTGCTTCAAGTTACATAAGGATCTACCTCCCGACTCGACTCGAACATTTGTCTCTCACGAGCTTAATAATCTTGTCTAATGTCATCGTTTTAAACTCGTAACTTAGCCCAGTGTCGGACACTGGGGCCTCTCCCAAAAATTAACATTACTAAAAATTATTCTACTTTGGTTTATTTACTATAATTATTAATCTGGCATACTTCAATGCAATTACAGCGTCAGAACGTCCATTTGTACGTAATTATACACCACGGCATGAAACATGGCAAGATTTAAAATCATTGCCAACTACTATACTATCAGAATCCAAAATGTCTAGTATAATTTTCGCATTTTTTATGCTTCTACCCAAAGTGTTATTGGAATAAGGTGATGTTGCTAACATCCCGTGGGACGTTTCTATTTCCACGGGATAAAAGACGTCTTCAGCTAAATCAAAGATGGTAGACAGGTTGTCCCAAAAATAGTGTCAAGCGAAAGTTTACAGATAGACCACCCCTAGGGCTATCCGAATCACCCCCATGTATGTTACGTAGTTACGTTTTGTAGTTTGCGAGTCAACACTTTTTTCGTATTTTTTGTGACACTTGTCTTAGAAGACATTGTTGGCCACAGAGGCATTGTTGGTGAATATTAGTGTGCCTTGTAGATACAAGATCAAAATCAAATCAGTTACAAAAAATACGAAAAAAAAATTTAACTCGTAACGTTGTAAACTAACTACTCGTAACTTACATACGTGTAGGTGATTCGGATACCCCTAGGGGTGGTCTATCTCTGGATTTTTTCTTAAAACTATTTTTTGGGACACTGTATATAAAATAACCTTAACGAACATTACTCAACATTTTGTGTTACTACATCTTTTGTGATAAATTCTTCATTTTAAATTTAATTTAATTTCAGTAGCACGACCTCTTTAAATGCTAAGGTGACAAGTAAGCGAGAAGAAGCTCATGTTTATAGAAGAAACAATATAACAATTGCAGAATCTATCACAACAAAACGTAACGGCAAACGAAATCTTCTTGTAATTAGGGTCCTGTTTTTGCCCCTCGGGATAAAACCCTAAGCGCCTGCGCCCACTTAGCGTTTTTCGAGAGTTGTCGTTTCGTAAACGCCCGCGCAGCCGCAGTGACGCCGCGCAGGCGTTAACGAGATGCTGACGTTCGTTTAACTTATACGCAGAGATCGGAAAAAAATCTGACGTTGTTTGCAATTATGTGGACATGACTTCAAAATTAATCGAAATGTTAATTAATTATTCATCGAAATATAATTTGAATTTTTAGAGATAATAGTTTATTTACAAAGTGCTTATAAGCACGTATACGTATATACTATAACGGATTGACCCGAATCATGTCGAGCTAATCTCGGTATAAAAAACGTGAGTAGTTCCGATATTTCACTATGAGTGAGTCTCAGGATAGTTTTGCGTTACGACGACGATGAATTACATAAACTATTAGTAAAAGGTTCGCATTTAAAATGGGTGTCGTTTCTGTAAAATACCCATTTTAAATACGAACCTTTTGCTTATAATTATTTATGTAATTCCTTTTTTTAAGTAATTTTGGAATCATGTCCACATGACAAATAATGTCGCAAATTTTTCCGATCTTTGCTTATAGGTTATGTTGGCACTGCACGAGCGTCTACGAGACGACGAAAAGACGTTAAGTGGGCGTATGCCCTAAAAAGGGTGTCTGAAGTTAGTACAGGTGGGTTATAATCTAGACTTTAGTGGTGACCTCCTCAGGCTCTGTCTCTTGGGGTCTCGGTTTCCTCCTGGGTGGAGACAGGAGCAGCTTGGTGATCCCAGCGGTGGGCGACTCGATGGTCAGCCATAGGAGTGCTGCTACCCCGAAACTCAGCAGGACCGTGGCCGCCAGGATTGTCATCTGTCAAAAAGAACGGTTTTAGAACCCAATAGGATTGGCATATCGACTGGGTTAAAAAAAATGTACCTAATAGCTAAGTCCGTAAGGTACATTATGGAAAAGTGTGAGACACATGTTTTTTCTTTGTTTTGAGTTATTTGTAACTAAACACCGACAAAGTTATAGACCATCAAACTTCCGGAGTGGGGGCTTGGGCTTCACGTAAACTTTACGCGCTACTTTATAAAAACATACATACATATATAACGTCACGCCTCTTTCCCACAGGGGTAGGCAGAGACTACTTTGTTCCACTCGCTACGATCCTGACATACCTCTTTTGCTTCATCCACATTCATTAATCTCCTCATACATGCATTTATGCTCGTCGATTTCGGGTACTCTTGACCTGACCTGTTTCCAAAACGTCCGCGATTTGGTCACGGAACGTCCGTCTAGGTCTTCCCCTCCTAATGCACCCATCCACATTTCCCTTATAAATTTGTTTAGTAAATTTTCTTTCATCCATTCTGACCAAACCAACTAAGTATATTTTTTTCTATCCTATTCACTATAATCTACTTTCACTCCAGCTCTTTCCCTTATCACACTATTACGTATTCCGTCTTTTTCAGTGTTACATCATATATACTTCTTAACGCTCTCATTTCTACTGCATTTATTCTATTTTTATATTTATACATACATACATACATATCGTCACGCCTCTTTCCCACAGGGGTAGGCAGAGACTACTTTGTTCCACTCGCTACGATCCTGACATACATACCTCTTTTGCTTCATCCACGTTCATCAATCTCCTCATACATGCTCGTCAGTTTCGGGTACTCTTGACCTGACCTGTTTCTAAAACGTCCGCGATTTGGTCACGGAACGTCCGTCTAGATCTTCCCCTCCCACTGCACCCATCCACATTCCCCGTATAGATTTGTTTTGTCAGTCTTCTTTCATCCATCCTCTCTATGTGTCCACACCAACTAAGCATACCTTTTGCAATTCTATTCACTATATCTACTTTCACCCCAGCTCTTTCCCTTATCACACTATTTCGTATTCTGTCTTTCAGTGTTACACCTTCCATACTCATTAACGCTCTCATTTCTACTGCATTTATTCTACTTTTATGCTTCGTTTGCCATACCCAACTTTCGCTACCGTACATTAGTGTTGGAACGAGCACCCCTCTGTGGACAGCCAGACGCGCCTTTTTCGACACCTTCTGACTGCTCACGAAGGCGCGCAGCGCTCCATTAACTGTATTTATACCTAAAATTATACCAGAAGTGGCTGTCTGCCTTTGACTGAAGCGTTTCGTGTGATCTGACTACCCTTTTTGATGATGGCGTGATGTATGTATGTATTAAAAAAGAGGTACTTACAATGTAGAACTCCGTCATATGTGTTGGTAGACGCTGAGAGCCAATCAGAGCTCGTTGGAACATCGCATGGAGGAGGAAGGCGCTGTAGGACACGCGCCCGGACCAGGCGAAGCCGCGCCACTCAATTATACCACGGTAAATGGCTGGAAACAAGCGAGACAAACTATCATTACTTGGATCTTATTCTTTCCAGCATTCTTCCATTATAAAAGCTTGTTATAATAATTTTAAACAAAAAAAAAACCGACTTCAAATTTGGGCTATACTGAAAGCATTTGTCTAATGAGGGTGACCTTCCATCACCAGCAGGCCTGACTAATTACTGAAATAGTCTGCAGGTGCATTCAGTATTGAAAGAATTACCTATCCTTTAACTCCTAAGCATTAAGGAGTTGACCTTCCATCATCAGCTCAGTAAATTTTTTTACTGCCATACATAAATACTGGTGTAGCTTTGAAAAATGTACTAAAAACATTACCTGTGCCTATAAAATTTGAGGGTTGCCCTCGATTTCGCTCATATTCCATCATCAGGTCAAGATATGCTGACAATGGGACTACCTGGAAACTATATCGTTTCAAACAAAAAAAGAATTTTCCAAATCGGTCCAGGCGTCTTCGAGTAATCAGCGAACACACATAAAAAATACATACATACATATTCTCACGCCTGTATTCCCAAGAGGGGTAGGCAGAGCACGTGAATTCAAAAATCCAGTGCCACGTTTAGCAATTTCAGCAGCGTAACCAGATGGTTAAACGTGATATTGCAGTGACAGGTTGCTAGCCCATCGCCCACAATACACTAACCCTTTCCCAGAGTCGACTCTTACGACACCCACGGGAAGAAACGGGGAGGTGCTATTCTAACCCGGCACCACAAAAAATAATAATAATAAAAAATAAAAATAAAAGATCCCGACGAATTGAGAACCTCCTCCTTTTTTTGAAGTCGGTTAAAAATAGGTTCAATGGGTCAGAATCAATAAGGTCAAGCGGATAAGTAATGGTGTCAAACTTACTTTCAGCCTTGAAGATGCAGCTGAGTGAAATGGTGCACACGAAGATCTGGAAAATCGGCTTGTGGATAGCTGAGTACAGCACCCTGACGATCATGGATGGTTCCCATCCATCGATGTAGAAAAGCCCACCGGTGAGGATCGTACCGACACCGACGGGGAACGAGAGCCACACGAGCACCCGGTATTTCTAGAACAGGATAAAATAGGTTGTCAGTCCCGGATGCTCCGCGAGTAGCGCTGGGCCCAGAACCTTTAGCACGACAGGGCGCGAGTAGAGATACGCGCGACATAGACTATACCTGTCACTGTCTAACTAGAGATGTCAGAAAGTGACAAGAAGACTACTATTAGGTACTGACACAGCTCAATGCTCTTCCAGCGTCAGCGCCAGAGTGCGACTTGTTTGCATGGCGATGGACAGCTGTATGTTCTGAATGTCTGGGTTTTTGCGAGTTGTTGAATGCAAGGAACTCTAGTGTCGCTATGGAATATTTATAATGTCTAGCATAAGTTTAGATAAAGTTCTATAGAAGTTCTCATGGCGCATTGGTCCAGACTGTAATGCCCTGAGATAGTATTTTACTCAATGAATAAAATAAATGAATCAAAGTAAGCACCTACTCGGCCACAAGTAAATGCACATCGGCCTTTTCGGCGAATGTAAGTGCTGTGGAGCGCTATCTCGCTCTATCTTACTTTACGCCACTGTATCTGTCTAAAGACCGATGTGCAAACTTTGTGGCCGGTTTCTATACCTTCCACGAGAGTTGAGGTCACGCACACAAGAACATGTTCTGTAATGACAGCGGGATTTTGACATTCACTCATTCAGTTCATCCATTCTTCTTTTATACAATCGATTCTTTGTGTACTACCCGTACGAATTAACTGTGCATCTCGCGCTGTGAAGTCATTTGGACGGTACCGCTTGCAAACCGTATTTAGACGATGGAAACGAGAAACGCGCAACGGTAACAAAGATGTTATCGCTACAGCTAGCAGCTAGTACTGAGCGCTTGCGGCGAATGTAGGGCACCGCACGGGGCAGCGAGAGAGGGTCGCATTCCAGCGGAGTGCACAGTTAATTCGCACGGGTTGTAGTGCATTGTTATTTCAATTATGCATTTTATAGGAGAGTAGGGGGGTAGCAATTTAAACCTTCTAAGTGAGGGACGATGGGAATTACTACAGCCCAAGCCCTCTCATACTGAAGAAGTCTGTGCCCAGCAGAGGGACGTAAGCTCGCACCATGAAAAAGGTTGAAAAATCCTGTATCTGGAACTCTTCTGTGACGGTCTTTTCCGTACCTAGAACTCTTCTGTGACGTTCTTTCGCGTACCTGGATCTTTTCTGTGACAGTCTTTTGCGTACCTGGAACTCTTCTGTGACGGTCTTTTGCGTACCTGGAACTCTTTTGTGACGGTCTTTCGCGTACCTGGAACTTTTCTGTGACGGTCTTTTGCGTACCTGGAACTCTTCTGTGACGGTCTTTTGCGTACCTGGAACTCTTTTGTGACGGTCTTTTGCGTACCTGGAACTCTTTTGTGACGGTCTTTCGCGTACCTGGAACTCTTCTGTGACGGTCTTTTGCGTACCTGGAACTCTTCTGTGACGGTCTTTTGCGTACCTGGAACTACTCTGTGACGGTCTTTTGCGTACCTGGAACTCTTCTGTGACGGTTTTTTCATCATCATCAGCCTATATACGTCCCACTGCAGAGCACAGGCCTCCTCTCAGTATGAGAGGGCTTGGGCGATAGTTCCCACGCGGGCCCAGTGCGGATTGGGAACTTCACACACAACGTTGAATTACTTCGTCGCTGTGTGTAGGTTTCCTCACGATGTTTTCCTTCACCGAGTAGCTCGTGATAAATATCAAATTTGATATCGCACATAAATTCCGAAAAATTCAGAGGTGCGAGCCCGGGGTTTGAACCCACGACCCTCTGCTTGAGAGGCCACAGTTCGAACCGCTGGGCTACCACGGCTCGACGGTCTTTTGCGTACCTAGAACTTCTCAGTGGCGGTCTTTTGCGTACCTGGAACTCTTCTGTGACGGTCTTTCGCGTACCTGGAACTCTTATGTGACGGTCTTTTGCGTACCTGGAACTCTTCTGTGACGGTCTTTTGCGTACCTGGAACTTTTCTGTGACGGTCTTTTGCGTACCTGGAACTCTTCTGTGACGGTCTTTTGCATACCTGGAACTTTTCTGTGACGGTCTTTCGCGTACCTGGAACTCTTCTGTGACGGTCTTTCGCGTACCTAGAACTTCTCAATGGCGGTCTTTTGCGTACCTGGAACTTCTCTGTAACGGCCTTTTCGGTCTTCATCCAGTGGTAGGCGAGCAGCCCGGCGGCGATGCCTAGCGCGTACGTCGACATGTTGGTGTGGCCCCGGACAAACACGATGCGAAACGTGTCGTCCACCGCGTAGAGTGACCGGTACGTCCTGCAGCGAAGGATAAGTTATTTTATCAAAGTTAAAAACTGCATGGAAATAGGCTCCTAAGAGCACTTTTACACGTCATTTTCGCGTCTACCAGCGCTTCGGAAAGACCGCCATTGCCAAGAAGAATGCGCCGCAAGAAACTTGGCAGGAAGTCGATTTTTTTTTCAAAATACAAGTTTTTACGAAATTATATTGTTACAAATAAATCTAAATCTATAGCACGACCTTCCTACTATACGCTCAGATGCAATATAGCCTAATAAAGTAAGGTTAATTAAGGTAAAAACCTCGGAATTTCGAGATACCCAGCTGGAAGTTTTGTAAATATTTG
>BHDV01065388.1:27055-55595 GCA_005406045.1 Adoxophyes honmai
AAAAAAAAAAAAAAAAAAAAAAAAAAAAAAAAAAATTAGGTCGAATTGAGAACCTCCTCCTTTTTGAAGTCGGTTAAAAACAGGTGATGAACGACCATCGAAGGCAGAAAACAAATTATTTCAAATTTGGAACGCGCGGGCGGCGCGAATTTGTAACGCCGATGCGCAATTGTTTGTAAAATTCGCGTTTGCTGCCATTTTGTTTAGGCGTTCTTTGTACGTTATATTTACAAAACGATATATTTGAATAGTTTTCAAAAATCCTTACTTCCTTACTAATATTATAAATCGGAAGGTGAGTTTGTTTGTTTGTTTGTTCCGCTTTCACGCCGTAACTACTGAACCGATTGCTTTAAAATTTGCAGACATAAAGATAGAAGTCCGGATTAAATAATAGGGTATTTTTTATCCCGGAAAAAATTGATGTTCCCGAGGGAATGTTCACTTTATACCGAATATGAATGTGGATAGAATGATAGTTTTATGTAAGTATGTGACTATTCATAATAAGACTTTAAAATACTTTCGTTTGTGTAATGTTTCGTGGCATTCGTGTGCTCTATGAGCCACATTTTGGGAACACAATGCGTGATGTTACAATCAACTCACTCAGGAGACTGGTGCACCACAGCGCTCAGGTCCTGGAAGTAGGTGTGGCACCCAGCGATGATGAAGGACACGAGCAGCATGATGCTCAGGGTGATCAGCTGGACCTTCGGCCTCCGCGCCAGGATGCACACCAGGAGACCCAGGGCGAAGAGTTGGGTGTCAGCTGCCAGGTACCTGAGGTGAAGCAGATAAGTCACAAATAGGTGTCGGATAGGTGTTGAGCGGAGCTGGTTCGTAAATTCAAGTCCGTGAAACGCGGTGAGTTCAGCACAGAGTTAGCGAACGTCTTTAGGTGATAACGTTCCAAATCAGAATGGCCCAATCCACTCCTTTTCCGTTGTTTTTATAATGCCACGTTTTACCTCTCAGTTGGCCAAACTGATAGCTGTGTTGTGTACCAACATAAAATAAACTTCCGGTTGCTAGCTCTATGCTGACCACACCCAAGCCTCCGCTTGGCGTTTCACTAAATTCTAACAGATGGCGCTTAAATCAATCAAGTAAAGTAATCGAAGTTGTTGTAAAGATTCCATAGATGGCAGCACTATGCCCATGATGCGACATAGGGATGTGCACTGGGTTAAAATTATGTAATTCTAATTAGTCCGTTAGTTAGATTATGGAGAAAAAAATATGAGGAACTTTTTTTGTTAATGAAATACCTAACTAAACATCGACAAAGGTGGTCATCAAACATTCGGAGTGGGGGCTTGTGACGTCACGCCTAGGTAAAGAATTGTACCACGTCATAGTGATGTCAAGCGAAACTTTTAATCGCTGTATTATCGTCATGTTTCCACGTTACCTATCCATAGATACCCCACCCCACAGGTTTGACAAAAACAGAATTTATATTGAATGTACCGGGAGGGTCCATATCGGGTTGCATAAAGTTTGAAATCATACATTTTATAAGCATACATATTTTTGTCATAATCATCATTAAGCATAACTGAAGTAAGCCATAATTTTTTAAGCATAATGTTTTATGGCATACATTTGATTCGCATAAAACAATATACGCATACTTTATAATGGGCATACAGTATAAACTCATTAACTGGTTGTGCATAAAACATGCGAAGCATAATATACGATTCGCCATATTTATTTTGCGCATAATAATTTGCATAAACTAGCCTAACTTAACCTACGTTTTTGGCCGCGATTCGGTTCATATGAGGTCATAATTCTAACCTAATCTAACCTACTTTTTTGGCCGCGATTCGGTTCACGCGAGGTCACAGTTCTAACCAAACCTAACTAACTTTTTTGGCCGCGATTCGGTTCATGCGAGATCACAGTTCTAACCTAACCTAACCTATTTTTTGGTCGTTAATCATCAATGTTATGGCTGGTTAAATGTATGACAGCCATAATTATGACTGAAAATAATTATGACCATACATTTTATGACAATTCAAAGTTATGTCATTCGTCTTTATGGTAAAACCATTTATGACTAAAAATAATTATGACAGGAAACATTATGACAATAGTACACTTTATGCCAAAAAAAAATTATGAGTTTCAACTTTATGGTTAAAGTGTTATGACAATCGATTTTATGACAATGGTTTGTATGCGACTAGAATAGCACCCGTACCGGGAACTCCCAAAGTTTATTGTTTTCTTTTTTCTATTTTTCAACCGTAAGTTCACATAGTTTCGGAAAAAAGTGACGTCAGACAGACAGACATGACGAAGCCTTACGGTTCCGTTTTTTCTTCCACTTGGCTACAGAACTCTCAAAAGCACAATCGACTTAAGAACCTCCTTTTTGAATAGAGTCAAAAATGAAATGTTCGTCTTAGGATTTAGCTTAACCCGCAGCGCTATTGTCTAACGCACCAAAAATCTACCTACATCGTTTTTAATTTGACAGCGATTTTTGGTTTCAACTGTCAAATTAAAAACGATGTAGATTTTTCGTGCGATAGACAATAGCGCTGCTGTTCTAACAATTTGAGGATATCGTAAAAGTTCTGAATACCGAATAGCTTACCAAGTCTGCGGCATACACAAGGAGTCGTCGTAGAGGTAGTTGTTGATGTACAGGAGATGCGCCCACCAGTAGGTGTTGCAGGCCGTGGCCTCGCTGGTGACCACCTGCTGCCAGAAGGGCCCGTCGCCCAGGTGCCGCATCAGCGTCATGATGAAGAACATCACCAGCGCGTAGACTGGAGTCAACCTGTATCACGAGGGTCATTCATGAATCAGAGCATCACACATGTATGTGGCTCATTCATGAATCAAAAACAGAATGTATTTTGGTGCGACTGGAGTGAATCTGCATTACATATAGGGTCACTTATGAATGAGAAACAGAATGTGTTGCGTATCATAGGTAAGTCAATACAGATTTTTAATTTATGATGTGGCCAAAATAGCAGAGAACCTCGACAATCGGTTCGCTTTTCAGGTCAATGCGCCTATATTACGTCCGGTACGCAAGGCTAGTTAGCTTGCAATCGTTCAACATCTCGATGCTACACGCGTTGTACAAAGACTGGACAATATTCTCAGATTTTCTAAATTTTTTTTACATGAAAATTCTGAAAAAAAATGTTTACAGGGGTGTTCAAAAGGCGTGTACAACCACTGGCTAAAATATTTACGGCCAATTTCCAGTCATCCTGTATAACTACCTACATAACGTTCACCACGGTTGTATTCCCAAAAAAAATCCAGTAAAATGTAGTAGTTGCTGTCTCACCTGACCCAACGCATGATCATGCCCTTGGGGAACTCCCAAAGAGTGACCTTATGCTTCTCAGCATGGAGCTCAAAGTTGAAGGCCAGCAGGAACCCTGACATCACGAAGAAGGTATACGTGACCAGGGTTCCGTTGTAGAGGATCTGCTTGGACGGGTCTTCGTAAGTCTGGTAGGGATGAACAGCAGAATTAATTTAGGATTAAGAGTACAAACACACATACACATCCTCACTCCCGTATTCCCAGAGCACATGAATTCAAAAATCCAGAGCTACGTTTAGCAATTTCTGGGTA
Organism: Adoxophyes honmai; assembly: GCA_005406045.1. Taxonomy (NCBI): domain Eukaryota; kingdom Metazoa; phylum Arthropoda; class Insecta; order Lepidoptera; family Tortricidae; genus Adoxophyes; species Adoxophyes honmai. The sequence continues at coordinate 30,675 of BHDV01065388.1, forward strand.
ATTAGATGGTGAAACGTGACATTGTAGTGACAGGTTGCTAGCCCATCGTCTACAATACACTATCCCTTTCCCAGAGTCACCTCTTACGACACCCACGGGAAGAAAGAGTACAAGCAGGAAAAGCAAAAGCTATGCAAATTTTTGAAACAACTTCAGGGCATAGAAAAAAATGGGGAGCGTCGATGGTAGAATCTTTGGGATCCCAAGGCGTACCCTAACCCGGCATGAAGAAAACGCTGGAATGGTTTTAGTGGGTATGTTCCCCTTTCCCCTCCATTCGGAAAGAGGACGGGGGAAATAGCCCACATAACTCCCGGGCACCCAAACCTGAGAAAATGCGTAATGCATTTCCACTCTGGTGACAAAAAAACTGACCAAGTGCGAGTCGGACTCGCGTACGAAGGGTTCCGTACCAAAAAAACACGTTTATTGTATGGAAGCCCCCTTAATTATTACTATTATTTTGATTTTAGTATTTATTGTTATAGCGGCAGCAGAAATACATCATCTGTAAAAATTTCAACTCTCTAGCTGTCACGGTTCGTGAGATACAGCCTGGTGACAGACGGACAGACAGACAGACAGCTTAGTCTTAGTAATAGGGTTCCGTTTTTACCCTTTGAGCCCGGAAACCTAAAAAGAAAAAGTCTTGACCTGAAAACTACAAAAAGCCAACTTTTGGTCTCACCGTCTCGACAAAATATGGGTTATGGAGGTAGGAGTAGGACATCACCAGCGCCGTGTGCGAGAAGAACACACACACCATCGTAATGGTCCTGGAAAAAGAAAAATCTACATGTACCGTCATAGATTACATTGTGCCTTAAATGAATGAACGGACGCACGAACGGTGAACTCATGAATGAATAAAAATTAATGAACGAATGCAAAGCGAAATCTTCATGTAATGAAACAAATATTAGGTTATGCCTTCCACTGACGGTACGCCAAAGTTAAATGAAACATATGAATGAACGTACAAAATGGCGAACTTACGAATAAACAAAGATGTCCTTGGTCTTAAATTGCAAAAATCTCATTGTCACCCTATTGGTGAAAGAGACACATTGCATCTGTACTAGCTATTTCAACTTGGCACAGCTTTTAGTGGCAAGTACGCAGTCCTTGATATCTAATGTCCTTGCGAATTAATAAAAGTTGAATGAACAATGAATGTATGAATGAACGAATGAACGAATGAATGAACGATTGATGATCTACCTAAGTCCATTGAACAGTTTCAGTCTGCATAACCGCGGCTCGGGCCCTACCCCAGCGGGCGCGATGAGCTTCTTCCAGTTGCGACGGATTGAGAAAGCCAGCAAATAGGCGTTTTCTGGAAAATTAAACCCATTATTATTATCTTCTCAAATGGGGTAGGCAGAGCACACGAAACACGACAAAGACAAAACCATGACTATCTCACGCTTGGCAGCCACTTCTCGCGTAATTTCAAGTTTAAAAACAAAATGGGAAAGGTATAAAAGTCACAAGTTGCTAGTGATAGTCCCTTTCTTCCCGTGGGTGTCGTAAGAGTCGACTCTGGGAAAGGGTTAGTGCAGCAGTTTTCAAACTTTTTTAGTGACGGAACCCTTTTGGAAAGCGAAACAGTTGACGGAACCCTATGAAAAAACAGCAGTTTTCAAAAGTGTTCTTTATCCACCCGTCCGTCCATGTATTCGCCGCGTCAAAACGTTCGATCAGAGATTGATGTTTTGTTTTTTTTTTCTAAATTCTTGCGGAACCCCTTCAGGGGCATCACGGAACCCTGGGGTTCCGCGGAACACACTTTGAGAATGGCTGGGTTAGTGTATTGTGGGCGATGGGCTAGCAACCTGTCACTGCAATATCACGTTTAACCATCTGTTTAGCCTGAAATCGCTAAACGTGGCACTGGATTTTTAATCCATGTGCTCTGTCGACCCCTCTTGGGAATACGGGCGTGAGAATATGTATGTGTATGTATAAAAACACGCCTGTCTTCCTAAACGGAGTAGGCAGAGCACACGAAACATGACAAAGACAAAACCATGAGACCATGACTATCTCACGCTTGGCAGCCACTTCTCGCGTAATTTTAGGTTTAAAAACAAAATGGGAAATGTATAATAGTGACAAGTTGCTAGTGATAATTTGGTTACAGAAACTTATGTGAAAAGTAGTCCACTTTCTTGGTCGTACTATCTCTTAAGATGCAGACGTTGCTAGCTAATTTACTAGCTTATACACCAACCTTGTCCTTCACCCCTGATGAAGTCGTACGTAGTCCCAAGAGCGTTCAAGATGATCAGAGCCAGCAGCACAATACCCATAATGTAGTCTCCAGCATCAAACGGTTTCCTGTCCCCCGGTGTCCTGCAGTACAGCACGTTGGACAGCGTGGCGTCCAGCTCATACCCGTTCCAGATGGAACTGTTTGTGCACTCTTGGATGATGGCGTTCCTGTCAGTCTCGTTGGCCAAAGACCGGTTCTGGATGTAGTCTTTGCATGTCTTCTGGAGGCAGATGGCTCGATGGATCTGCGTATGGTTGAAGTGCTTCACCTTGTATTCGGAGTATTCCTGGAAGAGTGGGGAGATTTAGTGGTTAGGTTAGGTTAGCTGATGACGAGTTTTGATAAAGTAAAAATATATATTTACATACATACATACATCATTCTTGTATTCCCAAATGGGGTTGGCAGAGCACATGAAGCGCTAGTGAAAAACATGGCTATTACGCGTTTCGTAGACAAAATTAATTAAAGGCATAATTTCAGTTTTAAACATAGATGAAAGATCAAGTGAAAAGCATTCAAGCAAAGGCGTCACATCTTAAAGACATCCACGGAAGAAATGGAGAGGTGTTTTACTAGACCCTGTCCCACAAAGAAATCTCATTTAACTGTATTTCTCATTATTGTAATCTCTAAGTTAACAGAATGTAACAAAATCACCATGTAAACAAAAAAAAAGGGAATAAAATATTTTTATGTGAATGATATTGGACCTATACTCGGAATACTTATTTAATACCATAGGAGCACCTACTAGTAGGAAGTGCCACTAAACCCTAGGTCATAGGCCAGAAGTCTAGGTCTCATAATAGACCAAACACAACGAGTACAAGTACTTTGTAATTACCGGCCTGTATAATTCTACAAGCACGATAATAATCATTGAAATTGAAATGTTATCTTGATCCTTAATTACTGTTTTTAAACAAAAATATAATACATATCATGTGTGGTGTTGCGTTAGAATAACACCTCTCCATTTCTTCCGTGGATGTCTGAAGCGACTAAGGAAATAGGCTTAGGTGTGATAGGCGACAGGCTTATCAACCTGACACTATTTTACCTCTTCCATCTGATTTTTAATCTAATGTCATGTTAGAAGTGGCTGCGCAGCCTGAAATAGCTATAGTTTTGTCTATTTAACGTTTCGTGTGCTCTGCCTACCCCAAATACAAGCGTGGGGTATATATGTGTCACCGGAAAAAAACACATTCCGTAAGTTTATAAATTTTCTAAAAAAAATCAGGAAATTTATAAATTTCCGTAAGATTCCAAACGACTGACAAATTGTATTATTTTACGGCCACATTTTCGTAAAATAATCAATTTACGTTTGGTTGGGTTAGGTTAGATTATGTTAGTTTATATCAGATTAGGTTTAGTTATGTTAGATTAGGTTAGGTTAGGTTAGATTATATAAAATTTTGCAAAAATGTGGGCGTAAAAATATTTTTTGTCTCCTGTTTGGAATCTTACGGAAGTTAAAATATTATTATAAACTTCCTAGGAAATTTATAAACTTACGTAATGTGTTATTTTCCGGTGACATATGCAAGTATGTATAATACATTACATCGCGCTTGCATTCCCTAAATGGTGTAGGCAGAGCGTACGATACGTTACAGAAAAAAATCATGATTATTAGTAGAATTTTAGCCGTTTGACTGATTTTTTGAAGCAAACCAAATCGAACTTAACCTGTTTTACTTATTTTTTAAATACGTTTCAAACCGGTTTTACAATAATGTGAACTCGTGTTATGTATAAAAAAGTCATTAAAATTTTGATTATAATTATTTTAGGGAAAAAAAAAATTAGTCTCTGACTTGAGCAAAAGTCGTCACTTCTAAGTTCTAGCGACAAAGTGACGCTCAAGAAGCTCTTTACTCGTTTTAGTTTTTAAATAGTTATGTTTGAGAAACCACATGTGCGGCATCCGTACCAATATAAATGTGAAAGTGTGTTTGTTTGTTTGTCCGTCTTTCACGGCTAAACGGAGCGATGGATTGACGTGATTTTTTAGGTAGAGATGGTTTAGGGCATGGAAAGTGACATAGGCTACATTTTGTCTCTTCAAAACCCCCCATTTCCCTAAAGTGAGGAGTGGAAGTTTTCAATGTAGAAAGCTATAAAATTGGTATGTGTGCTATCTCTTCTGTGATACCCCGAATTTAACGCGAGCGGAGCCGCGGGCAAAAGCTAGTGTTTAATAAACAGTGATATGTTTCTCTAACGTAACTATGTGTCGACGAGCTCTGCATCGAGCTGTCAAATTTTCCACACAATACGACGGCTTCTTTTGACACCTCAACGTCGAGCTCGTCGAGTTAGTTAATATCACCACTGTGTGGACTAAACACCACTCACCATCAAAATGTGAAATAAAAGCTTTTAACGCGAAATAAAGACTTACGCGAATCATCTTCATGAGAGCCGAGTTGTTTCTGGAGGAGAGATCCGCGTCGATGAGGCAGTAGGTCCCCCCCGGCTCGTCCAGACACATATCGTAGTCATCCATTTCATACAACGGCGGCATTTTGTTGTACTCCGTGTCTGAAAAAAACAATTGGAATTTGCAAAATACATACATACAATCACGCCCATGTTCCCAAATGGGATAGACAGAGCACGCAAAACGTGACATAGTCAAAATCCTGAATGATTACGACTATTTCACGCTTCGCAGGATACCTCTAGCATATACTGTTTTAAACTTTCGTGATTCTCACACATATTTATGTTTACGCGGGACTTAATCACGGTACTTTTTTAATTACCTCTCGACGTTTCGGCCGCGTTACAGCGACCGTGGTCACGAGTTGACTGAAGCGGAGCTCGACGTTTGTTTGGCAGCCCGGGTCCTTCGAACTACCCGCACTTGATTTTCATCAGTAACGGCTCCCCGAACTACCCGCGTTTCACCGATATTGTCCACCGTTCCTCTATTACACCGACACACAACACTAACAATGTCAGACGCTCGCACCGAATGTTCGTCTCTAGGCTGACACTTATTAATAACCGGATTCCATGAAGACGAAAGCTTAAAACCATCCCCTCGGTTAAAATTTTTATGCTTTTTAATTTCAACCGCTTCACGCACTATTCGCGAGTAATAATGGCGTTCTGTAGAGAGGATTCTGGGATTATGAAGCTCGATCCAATGGTTTGGTCCAGACTCCAACAAGTGCTCAGCTATGGCAGATTTGTTTATTTGGCGATTTTTAACAGCTGCAATATGTTCTTTGACTCTTTCAGCTATAGTCCGCTTTGTCTGGCCAATATAGGAACTACCACAACTACAATCAACCTTATAAACACCCGGTGTTTGGTAGGGAATAACATCCTTCGGCGTACGCATATACCTCGCGACTTTGGACAAGGGCGTGTATACTACTTTAATGGAAAACTTCCGTAAAAGGTCCCCAATTCTGTCAGTCACTCCTTTCACATAAGGCATATACGCGGGCTGTCTAGCCACGTCAGGACACTTCCTACCGCTTTTTCTTCTGGGCTGCCACTTTTTCACCACATATCCGTTGTGTTTAAGTACCTCCTGAACATGCTTTAATTCATCTTCTAAAAATTCAGGGTCACACAGGTCATACGCTCTGTTCTGTAACGAAGTTACAACGGATTGCAGATGTCTAGGATGGTGATGTGATGACGCATTTAAATATCTATCCGTGTGTGTCGGTTTCCTGTAAACAGTGTGTGTCAAGGAACCGTCCATTCTCGCCATTACTTTGACATCGAGGAAAGCAAGTGTGTGGTCCACCTCCACTTCAGACGTAAACTTAATCTTCACATGTATAGAATTTAGGTATGCCAGAAACTGCTCCACTTCAGGTTTCCCACCTTTCATAATACAGAAGACATCGTCGACATATCGTTTCCACAATTTCACATTCCACGATTGCAGATCTATCGACGCCTCGAAATGCTCCATCCATATATTGGCCTTTACTGGTGCCATAGGACTTCCCATGGCCACGCCATCTATCTGGATATAGTGCTGCTCTTTGTACAGAAAGTAACTCCCTTCCAAGCAGTTCCTAAGCAAAACCATGTAAGATTCCGGCATGTCATTGTCACTTAGCTTTCCCCGTATCACGTCACAGCATTCTTTAAGAGGAACATTGGTAAAAAGTGAAGAAACATCAAAACTCACCATTACGTCTCCTGGTTCCAACTTAAAGCCCTTGAGTATTTCTACAAAATGGCGAGAATTCTTGACATACGAAGACGTTTTACCTACAAGCGGCTGCAGAACTGACGCCACATATTTCGCAAGATCGTAAGTAGGCGAAGCAATTTGACTTACAATCGGTCGCAGGGGTACATCAGCCTTATGCACCTTCGGCAATCCATACAATCTCGGTGCCTGCACGATCTTTGGCTTGTATAGTCGCTCAAAAACATCTTCGTCGAACAAATCCTTGTAGTCCCTGACAACTGCTCTTATACGACGCGTAACTCTGGCCGTCGGGTTATACGACACCGCCTTGTACACCTGGTCATCATCCAGCAAACTCCTTACCTTACTGTCGTAATCATTCGAGTTCATAACCACAGTGGCGTTTCCTTTATCCGCTTTTAGTACCAAAATTTCCTGGTTCTTTTTAACGGTACTTAAAGCTAAACACACAGGACAGAACGCCATTATTACTCGCGAATAGTGCGTGAAGCGGTTGAAATTAAAAAGCATAAAAATTTTAACCGAGGGGATGGTTTTAAGCTTTCGTCTTCATGGAATCCGGTTATTAATAAGTGTCAGCCTAGAGACGAACATTCGGTGCGAGCGTCTGACATTGTTAGTGTTGTGTGTCGGTGTAATAGAGGAACGGTGGACAATATCGGTGAAACGCGGGTAGTTCGGGGAGCCGTTACTGATGAAAATCAAGTGCGGGTAGTTCGAAGGACCCGGGCTGCCAAACAAACGTAGAGCTCCGCTTCAGTCAACTCGTGACCACGGTACCTCTAGCATAATTTTAGGTTTAAGAACTGATGGAAGAGGTAACATAATAGCGACGGGTTGCTAGCCTATCGCCTAAAGCATACCTAAATCTATTTCATTAGTCGCCTTTCACGACATCCACGGAAGAAATGGAGAAGTTTTATTCCATCCCGACACCACACGGCAAGAGTTAAAACAAAACTAACAATTCATTTGAAAGCACGGGGTCTTTATTAATGTTCGTAGTCTATTTATCCGCACTATCGGTGGGCATCTTAAACTTGCGTACTGGACGTTAGGTTGGTAAACCACAGGTCGCAATGACCTGAGAAGCGATGAAACATTTGTCTCCCACGGGGTCAATAATGAAACGTTTCAGGAAATATTTTACACACGCGTATGGTGTATGTATGGTGTTTTCAAACGCGTATACCCGACCGATATCGAATTTGATATATATCACGAGCTATTCGGTGAAGGAAAACATCGTGAGGAAACCTACACACAGCGACGAAGTAATTCAACGTTGTGTGTGAAGTTCCCAATCCGCACTGGGCCCGCGTGGGAACTATAGCCCAAGCCCTCTCATACTGAGAGGAGGCCTGTGCCCTGCAGTGGGACGTATATGTATAGGCTGATGATGATGATACCGACCACTGGTTAAAATGTTTACGGTCAATTTCCGACCACCCTGTATAATAAATATGAGTGAGCATCACGAAAGTTTAAAACTTTTTTTCATCTTCTATGTCTGTTGTATTATAGCAGCTAGTAACATAAGTAACATAACCAACAACTAATAACCAATGTCATAGGTAAAGACCCAATACAAAATTATAATCGCGATCGTCTCAATTATTGTGTTAGCAAAATTGATTCCTGATCACGACTACGAAATCATTGCAAACATAAAATCACATTCTTAGAATATACTTTGCATTTTTTCCTGTATTGCAAATCTCCTCAATGACAACCAAACAAATAAGTAGGTAGCTTTGCTAGCCTAGTGATTTGACCCGTGGCCTCTCATGCAGAAGGTTGTGGGTTCTAATCCCAGTTTCGCACATCTAAATTTTTCGAAAATGTGCGAAATTGGATTTGTTATTTTCATTCTTAGGTACACCTGTATTCCCAAATGGGGTAGGCTAAGCACACGAAACGCTGCATAGACAAAACCATGACTATTTCACGCTTCGTGAGCACTTCTAGCATATTTTTTGAGCGTAAACCTACTGTGAGACTCACTCATAGTGAAATAAACGCACTCAGTGCGCGTCTATCCGCTGCCGTGGTGCGTAGCTCTCTAGATGATGGGTCACGGATTGGCCCGAAACTTGTCGAGCAAATCTCGATATAAAAAACGTGAGTAGATCCGTTTATTTTAAGTCAAATTGCTACGCCCCAACTGGGCATTTAACATTTTGTAACACTTAAATGTTATAATGCAATAAAAATTTGAATACTGAATACTGAATATTTCACTATATTTTTTGAGTTTTTTAGCTGGCAGGTATAATGGGTAGTATAGTAATTTTTAGCTTACTTAAAATATACCTTTAAATATTTCATTAGTCACCTCTTACGACATCGAGACCATAAGACATTACGAAATTTCTGTATAGGATCAAATTCGCCGATCCATACTTTTTGTATATGACTGAATAATTTTCATGCAGTTGTCTCTTAATTTCAATTAGAAACCGAAAAGAAGAAACAGAAATATGTAGATATTTTAGATATTTATCTACATTTACGAGTACCTAATTGTGAAAAAAACATTCAGCGTGGCAATCCTGCCAGCCTTCTGGGCACCCTGCCGCCTGATAGCGATTTGGAACAACTGTTTTTATTTAAAGAAAATTATTTGTATTTTTAGATTGTTATTGGTTAGTTAGTGTGTGAATTTCTAATTTTGTATGACTTCAATAATTGTATCTTATTAATTTGTAGGTTTTTTATAATTAAATTAAATATTGTACTGTAGAAATGGTAGAAAAAATAGTGTTTAATTACATCCTAAATAATTTGTGTTTTTGTTTTAATTTTCCAGCATTATATCACACTTAGCGGGCCTTGGCAAAAACATCCTGTATCTTTACGATACATATCGAAAATTTCTATTAATTCCTTAACTAAGGCAAATAAAAAAGTAACTTTTCTAATAATTCCAGCTTTCGGCCAATATTAGAAACAAAAAGTTATTATTTTTTATTACGTACACCTATTGTGGCCTTTTTGCAGAGTACAAAATGATCGTGCTTTCTTTATAATAATGTGGTATTTTCTTGAGAATACAAAATAAATATACAGCCAACTTGAGAACCTTATTCTTTTCTTGAAGTATTTTAAACAGATACGAACGAAACCTTAGCTAAAATATTGTGTATTTTATTTTGAACGAAAACTTGTTAAGAGGAAATGGAGCGGTCACATTTTGTATGGAAACGTAGTCCCCTGATTCCTCGCTGGATATTACCCGTAGAACAATGATTTTTTACATCAACAATCTAATGATATATTAGCATGTTCCTATGTTTTCCTTTTTTTCTTTATTGAATTATTAAAGGAGATATTAACCTTCAAAAACATGAAAAATTGGCAAGTTTTTTCCGTTGTGTTCAAACCTCTAGAAACCAATTTTAACACAATTATATCAAAATATAAGAACATAGAAACACAGTTATGACATTTTTTCAACATTTAATGAAAAAACATATTTAATTGGTTAAGTTTTGGAGAAGAAATCAGGGGACTACGAAACGTTGTTTTTTAATTATTTTCATAGGTATTTGCGGTCCGAGCTGTAGTTGTTCTTATCGCACTCGACGTCGTCTGGGCAGGTCACGGCGCGACAGCAATAGATTTAGCAAATACCTATTTTTCAATTCCTTCGACCGGCATATTTCCTCTTAATAGTTCTAGTTTATTTAGTTTTTTACATTTCTGTTTCTTCTTTTTGGTTTCTATCTAAGCAGCGAATCTGTAACTAAACTTAATTTCATGTGATGTGGGGTTAGAACAACATCTCTCCATTTCTTTCGTGGATGCCGTAAGAGGCGACTACGGAAATGGGTTTAAGTATGCTTTGTATTTGTTTTGTATTATACCTACCTCTTTCATCTGTTTTGAAACATAAAATTATGCTAGAAGTGGCTACAAAGTGTGAAATATTCAAGGACTGGATCGCGTTTGGTTTGCCTACCCCAAGAATACAGGCATGATTGTACATGTGTACTTTTATGTGTTTTATGACAAAATAAGACATCCCCCTGTAGATATTTTCCGTAAAAATATTTTAAAAATACTTACAATTAATCCTATAAATAATCCCGTAGGATTGGTGCACCAGGAACAACAAAATCACTAATTTCTCCATCATTGTCACTATCACAGCACAAACTAAAAAACGCGGCGGCTTACGCCAGCGTTCACTGACAAGTAAACGGGTTAAAAATGAAACACGTATATTAAGTAACTATTCGGTCAAGTGCGAGTCGAGACTAAGAGCTGACCTACCATCTAACAGTGTCTGTCGTAGTATTGACGTTTCCGAATTATTTTGTCATAACGTCGTTGTGAATGCCAAATTCCATATGTGCATTTTTTTGTTCAAACAAATCTCTATTTAATGGATATTAGATTAGAGCATAAAAACAAAAAATAAAAAAAATGCACATATGGGATTTGGCATTCACAACGACGATAATATTTTTAGGTGCCGTGTGGTGTCGGGATAGAATAACACCTGTCAATTTCTTCCGTGAATGTCGTAAGCGGCGATTGATAAATACGTTTAGGTATGCTTTAGGCGACAGGCTAGCAACCTGTCCCTATTTTAATACTCTTCCACCTGTTTTCAAACTTTAGATTATGCTAAAAGTGGCTATGAAGCGAGAAATAGTCGAAATGTTGTCTATGTAGCGTTTTGTGTGCTCTGCCTACCCCGTATGGGAACATAGGCGTAATTCTATGTATGATTACATCAGAATCACAATTGCTTTATTTCCCATTTTGTGACAACACTAGCATATTTGCATGTAACAGCGTACCGTACTTGTCACTATTCTACCTGTTCCATCTTTGCAGACTGAAAACCATGCTAGAAGTGGCTGCAAAGCGTGATATACTTAGTCATAATCATGGTTTTGTCAATGTCACGTTTTGTGTGCTCTGACTACCCCATTTGAGAACACAAGCGTGAGTGTATGTATGTATGTATTTTTAGTTTTAGGTATGATTTAGGCACTATGTATGTAGTTGTTTACTACTTTTTAGTTTATCGTTATATGTGTATATCTCCTCATCGTTCCGATGACGGCGACCCTGGCTATGATTAGAAACATAGTATTGTACAAATACTTATTAGTAATCCGTAGCCAAATATCAAAACAGGGAACCCTCATAGATGTCATGTCCGTCTATAATTATGTCTGTCGGTCCGTATCTCACAGCTATATTCCTCCAAAACAATAAGACCTATGTTGTTTGTTGAAACTTGGTAAGATGTATTTTGTGATTTTAACACATTTTTTTTTAATATATTTTCACCTGTCCAGTCTGCAATCAAATTTTACAAGTTAAAAATTCACTGTTTGAGCTGAAATTGATGAAAAGTCCCCGGTTTACCATAGTAAAAAAATTTTTTTTTGCAAAATGCAATTTTATTATTCAACATAGTTGCCTTCGAGGGCGATAGTGCGATTATAGCGATTTTCCAACTTTTCGATTCCACTTCTGTAGTACTCTTTCGGTTTATCCTCAAAATAGGCCTCAGTTTCAGCAATCACTTCATCATCGGTCTTAAATTTCTTGCCAGCGAGCATTCTTTTAAGGTCTGCAAACAGGAAATAGTCGCTGGGGGCCAGATCTGGAGAATACGGTGGATGAGGAAGCAATTCGTAGCCCAATTCATAAATTTTAGCCATCGTTTTTCCAGACTTGTGACACGGTGCATTGTCTTGGTGGAACAGCACTTTTTTCTTCTTCAAATGCGGCCGTTTCTTTGCGATTTCGGCTTTCAACCGCTCCAATAAAGCAATGTAATAGTCGCTGTTGATTGTCTGTCCCTTCTGGAGATAGTCGATGAATATTATTCCATGCGCATCCCAAAAAACAGACGCCATAACCTTTCCAGCCGACTGTTGCGTTTTTCCACGCTTTGGATTGGGTTCGTCGCTTGCTGTCCATTCAGATGATTGACGATTGGACTCTGGAGTGTAGTGATGGAGCCATGTTTCATCCATTGTCACATATCGACGGAAAAATTCGGCTTTATTGCGCTTAAACATCTCCAAACACAGCTCCGAATCATCAACTCGTTGTTGTTTTTGATCGATTGTGAGCTCGCGCGGCACCCACTTTGCACAGAGCTTTCGCATGCCCAAATATTCGCGAATGATATGATGTACACGTTCCTTTGATATCTTTACAATGTCTGCTATCTCGCTCAACTTCATTTTACGGTCATTCAAAATTATTTTATGGATTTTTTTGATGTTTTCTTCGGTAACAGCCTCTTTTGGGCGTCCACTGCGTTCACCGTCTTCAGTGCTCATTTCACCACGTTTAAACTTAGCATACCAATCAATGATGGTTGATTTTCCTGGTGCAGACCCCGGAAACTCTTTATCAAGCCACGCTTTTGCTTCAACTGTATTTTTTCCTTTCAAAAAGCAATACTTTATTAACACACGAAATTCTTTTTTTTCCATCTTTTCAACAATAACAAAAGTAGCTTCACTCAAATCGCTATAACTCACGAACTAATTCTGACACGGCTGTCAAATTTTGGCGCGTATCGTTTGAAGGTTGGTACTGAATGAAAATCATATGGAAAAAAAAACTAGTAACGCCATCTATGGGTCAGACCGGGGACTTTTCATCCGACCTAATACATACAATCACACCTGTGTTCCCAAATGGGGTAGGCAGAGCACACGAAAAGAGCCAGACTAACTGTGTTTATGAACATTTCTTGCTTCCCAGCCACTTTAGCATTATGTTAGATTTGAAAACAGATGGAAGAGATAGTATAATAGTGACAGATTGCTAGCCTGTCGCCTGCACACCTACCTAAACCAATATCCCGATATATTTTTTACTATTATCATTATTAACACCAAAAAACACCCCGTGTGGTGTCGGGTTTAGAATAACACCTCTCCATTTCTTCCGTGGATGTCGTAGGAGGCGACTAAAGACATAGGTTAAGGTATACTTTAGTTAGGCGACAGGCTAGCAACCTGTGACTATTGTAGTCACACACACAGTATTGTAAGTGGCCACAAAACGTGAAAATAGTCATCATTGTGTTTATGTAGCGTTTTGTGTGCTCTGCCTACCCCGTTTGGGAATACAGGCGTGATTGTATGTATGTAAAAAACACCTGTTCATTTAAAAACAATTTATTAAAAAGTTAAGGCTCCATGCCCTACTAACATTATTTTGAGACCTACCGAAATCCGTTCAAGTTATTTCGTAATTTTATGGGAAAGTTATCGGCCTTCGAGAAATTCCACACAAGCTCTGCCGACAGTTCATAAAAATAATCGAAATTGTAATGAAATACTTGAAGTTTTTAAGCGATTTTAATACACACGTACATACATAAGGGGCAACGCAGACGACAGACTTTTTGTGCGATCGAGTCTGCGGCGCAAAATGTCTGCGTGGATTGTATGCATTGTGCGCCGGTCTTTTTGCGCGTCGTGTGCGTTTCCATAGGTTCTATTTACAGACTAAAAAGTCCGTCGCGGATAGTCTGTCGTCTGCACAGGGCCTAAACGTCACGCCCCACTCCCAGCGGATAGGCAGAGAGCGCCATTCGATCCTAATCTGGCATATTTCTCTCGCTTCACTCACATTCATCAATCTCGTCATAAGCTAAATGTACCAATGCTCGACGCCTCAACGCCCAGTAGATGACACCCATCTGTCACCTGTCTTATTATGACATAAGGTTGCAAGTGCCATGTATTGGGTCAGTGTCGAGCCCAGGGACGCTTACCTTATACGCTCGCCGGTTTCGGGTACTTCTAATTTGGCGTCTTTTTAACCGACTTCAAAAAAGGAGGAGTTTCTCAATTCGTCGGGATCTTTTTTCTTTTATTTTTTTTATGTGTGTTCGCTGATTACCTACTCGAAGACGCCAGGACCGATTTGGAAAATTATTTTTTGTTTGAAAGGATATAGTTTCCAGGTGGTCCCATTGCCAGCATATCTTGACCTGATGATGGAATATGAGGGAAATCGAGGGCAACCCGCAAATTTTATAGGCACAGGTAATGTTTTTAGTACATTTTTCAAAGCTACACCAGTATTTACGTTTGGCAGTAAAAAAAATGACTGAGCTGATGATGGAAGGTCAACTCCTTAGTGCTTAGGAGTTAACGGATAATTCTTTCAATACTGAATGCACCTGTAGACTGGAAATTATAATTTCAGTAATTAGTCAGGCCTGCTGGTGATGGAAGGTCACCCTCATTAGACAAATGCTTTCAGTATAGCCCAAATTTGAAGTCGGTTTTTTTGTTGAAAGGCTCTAACAACTCGCTCTCCATACAAAACAATGTCAAAAGGTCGATCGCCGGCAGCCACGCTAAAAGCTTTTTTTTAGACCAGTCGGTTGTTAAAAAAAAAACTAAAATCTTTATTTCTTGGCAACAAAATTTTCAAATTCGTATGAGGTGACTAAAGATATCTAAACTTAAAATTTAGAAATATGCAAGAAACATGATCCAGTAGGTTTTGGCTATGTCACGTTTCGTGTGCTCTGCCTACCCCATTTAGGAACATATGCGTGATTGTAAGAATGTATGTATTAATCATCCCTACGTTTGATGAAAATAGTAACTAGGTACAGTCACGAACCGGGATTGTTGAGCCACTTGCCACTGTTCGCAATTTAGACGTGTAATCAATGACCGATGTGACCGACTAGATGTCAGCTATTGGATTAGTATTACACGACCAAGTTACAAACATAGGTAAGTGGCTCAACAATCCCGATTCGCGATGGTACTTGTAATAATTTAAGTGCGCGTCTATCCGGTGCCGTGGCGCGTAGCTCCAGATGATAGGTCATGAATTGGGTAGAAACATGTCGAGCTACTCTCGATATAAAAACGTGAGTAGATCTGTTTTAGTTCACTACAGGTTGTGAGTCGGTGCCGTCTAGTAACTGCGTGTTAAGAGCGGTAGCGCGCAGTGCGCGTTGCTCCTGAAGATGGGCAACGATCTGTCCCGTATCATAGGCGAAGGCTAGACGTTCAATAAAAATATTGACACCCTTCAATGTTTATCTCATATTGTGACGCCCGTGTGGTGCCGGGTTAGAATAGCACCTCCCCCTTTCTTCCCGTGGGTGTCGTAAGAGTCGACTCTGGGAAAGGGTTAGTGTATTGTGGGCGATGGGCTAGCAACCTGTCACCGCAATATCACGTTTAATCATCTGGTTACCCTGAATTTGCTAGACGTGGCACTGGATTTTTGAATCCATGTGCTCTGCCTACCCCTCATGGGAATACAGGCGTGAGTATATGTGTATATGTATGTATATTGTGAAATTATATTGATCGTCTAGTCTGCTATATTGATGGAAAATACACTGAATTCTTGAACAGATTGTGATCCATCAGTATTTTCATATTGAAGGATCACAATATTTATTGAACTCTTAGCCTTCATCATTCATCATCATTATCAGCCGTCAGCCGATAGACGTCCACTGCTGGACATAGGCCTCCCCCAAGGATCTCCACAATGACCGGTTCTGCGCTGCCCACATCCAACGGCTTCCCGCAACTTGCACCAAGTCATCGTCACCAAGTGTAGCCTTCGCCTATAGGATATTATTATTAGTTTTGGTTGAAGGAATAAAACAATGTTTCCCAAAATATTTGAATAAGTATCAATTTAATTTCACTTTTTACGCACTTTAGTCCCATTTTTATTTTTTGCTCCGTATCTTTCAAGTTTACTCAAAAATCGTGCTATTTTGATACAAAATTACTTATAGTCTAATAAGGTTAGGAAATGACCTCGGAATCCGAGATACCCAGCTGGAAGTTTTGTAAATATTTGCATATTGAGGCCCTAAAAGTTGTCTCAAAACCTACATATTCTAAGGTGTGAGCGACTATTAAATTTCAAGGTCAAAAGTCTGTTTTTTGCGCTTCTTTTGTAAATATCTCATTTCCTATGGATTTTTGCTGTTTGTGTTTCTGATCAATATTGTAGAATACAAAATTCTCTACAAGATCTGTTTTTTATTTTTTTTATACGGTGAACCGTTTTCGAGATATAGGTCGGAGAGCGCGCGGTCACAGCATCACTTAAGGCCTTGGGTACTTCGATGGCCAAAACGACACAGATATTGTAAAACTTCAAAATGCTGCAGAAGTTGATGGTCGGGGGCACGGCCGTGCCCCCACCAAGTCGAGCGCAAAGCAAGCACTGCCGTTCCATCCTTTACTGGATCCATTTCGCTGCGTTTTCAGGCACCTATTTGAGCACTTCTGGATAAGACCAGAACGCTGAAATTTTTGTCATCTAGTAAGCTATAATTACATACTTAAAATACAAAATTTCAAATCAGCAGGTCATTTAGTACCGAAGTTAAACGAAAGCAAAGTTTCGCATTTTCGACACTCACTCACTCACTCATGATCATCAAAATAGAACTAGTACCTACTTCCCATAAACTCACAAAGCTGAAATTTGGTACAGAATTAGGGATTAATGACTACATAAAGGGAAAAATATAAAAATTGAGATAATTGAAGATCTGGAGTACCTGGTGACCCTGATTAGAAAGCACTAGAGCCCAACCAAACTACTGTCGAAATCGACATTCCTCCTTTACAAAAAATATTGAACTTAGTGGGTCACCTCATTTTACGTCAAAAATCGAAAACCTGCTGGTCTGGTACATAGAAAAAAAATCAACTATAATTGCAAAAATCCAGGGTAGAGGGACACATCTTCTAATTTACGCCAAAAAACGAAGACAGTCAGCAGCCAACCCAAAGCCACATTGATTTAACTAATCAAATATTTATAATCATTGATCTATCGATAGTTCATCAAGTATATAATGGCGCGTTTTCGATCGGAGACCGGTCGACCCAAAGTGATGTTATGACCGCGCGCTCTCCGCCCTCTATCTCGAAATCGGTTCACCGTATAAAAAAAATAAAAAACAGAACTTGTAGAGAATTTTGTATTCTACAATATTGATAAGAAACACAAATAGCAAAAATCCATAGGAAATGAGATATTTACAAAAGAAGCGCAAAAAACAGATTTTTGTGACTTTTGACCTTGAAATTTAATAGTCGCTCACACCCTAGAATATGTAGGTTTTGAGACAACTTTTAGGGCCTCAATATGCAAATATTTACAAAACTTCCAGCTGGGTATCTCGGATTCCGAGGTTCTTACCTTAATTAACCTTAATTTATTAGGCTATTATAGGCATTTTCTGTGTGGTGTCAGGTTAAAAAAATACCTTTCCATTTCTTCCGTTGAAGTTGTTAGAGGCGACTAAGGAAATAGGTAATAGGTCTATCATTTTCTGACGTTTCTGGTAAGACAAGACCAAATCATAAAAAAATCACGTTTTGTGGGCACTTCTAGCATATTTTTTTAAGGTTTAAAGTCGACAGGTATACTAGTGACAGGTTGCTAGCCTGTCGCCGAAAGCATACCTAAACCTATTTCCTTAGTCCCGTCTTACAACATCCACGGAAGAAAAGGAGAGGTGTTATTCCAAACACGAATAAACTACATCACATTTTTATTTTTATTTCATCAGGACTTGGGTGAAAAAATCCGTTGAAAACTACAAAGAGAACCTGCAACTTTGACAGACTACGTCACCTACGTACACTAAAAGAGATCAAGGTTCACTCATATGTATATGTATGTACGCGGGACATAATCACGATTTTACGATTTTATTTACCTTCTCGACGTTTCGGCCGCGTTACAGCGACCGTGGTCACGAGTTGACTGAAGCAGTGCACGACGTTTGTTTCGCAGCCCGGGTTCTTCGAACTACCCGCACCCTATTTTCATTATTTTTTGATTATTCGTGATTATGACCCGCGTACGTACATATAAATATGAGTGAGAATCGCGAAAGTTTAAAACATTATATAGTAAACCGATACGGGCCGGAATCATTAAAACTAATTTGTCAACTAAGGTTCACTTGTTGACACGGGTTAGACTCAAAGTAATAAACTGTAAAAATACTACAAAATCCAACCTTCTCTTATGATAAATGTATTAAAATAAAATTACTATTCACACATAACTTTCCGACACACAGACGCGGGGCGTTCATGTAACATTACTCTTAAAACTAGTCTTCACACTTAAATCTCAACTTCTAACATCTTAATCCCAATTATTCACACTATATCCCACCTTCTAACTCATCAGTCTCATCTATTTTGAACCAAAACTTTTAACCCTTCAGTCCCATATTATATTCACATTTGAACCCCAACTTCTAACTCTTTAGTCCCGTCTATTTACACTGGAAATCTAACTTCTACCTCATTAGTCCCACCTATTCACACTTGAACCCCAACTTGTAACTTTTTAGTCCCATCTATTTACGCTTGAACCCCAACTTAAAGTCAAATAAACTGGATCTAGTCACGTCTTTATACTGAGATATCCACCACCGTGGCGCTACAGATGATGGGTTAATTGGCCCAAACCATGTCGAGCTAATTTCGACATAAAAATGTGAGTAGGTCCGTTTTATTCCACTATGAGTGAGTCTCACGGTAGTTTAATGTTAAGAACCCCAACTTCTAACTCATCGGTCCCACCTATTCACACTTGACAACCCCAACTTTAAACTCAATGGTCACAGTTCACACTTGGTCCTCGTATCCACAATTGCACCCCAACTTCTAACTCATTGGTCACAGTTCACACTTTGATCCCCGTGTTCACACTTGGTCCCCGTGTTCACTCTTGGTCCCCATGTTCACACTTTGTTCGCATCGCGGGGCCGCCGAGCAAACGCAGCTTTGGTAAGCGCGTTGGCTGGGGACTCGACGAAGACCCACATCACAGCCGCCAGCAGGAAAGTGAGGAAAATGCTGCCACTTAGCAACATTACCTGGAACAAAAGGATACCGTCAAATAAACAACAGAGCACGCGAAAATTACATAGTAGGTATGACTAAAATATAAAATGTAAAAAATAACAATATTAGAAGTAGAAACAAAAACAGAAAGACGATAGACTAAAATTATTTCAATTACTCCCCTCTGTCCCTACTTTTTCTACAAATATATCAACTAAATTGGTTTCTCCTATGGACATCAAATTCATGGTGAAATGTGGTGTTCAATCATATTTTCATCTGGAGCTGGAGTTGGATTTTTTTAATACTTTTGATACTTGGATTACTTCTGTCTGTAATCGTGCCAAGTAAGATGCCGGAGATTACATACATAGGTACATACAATGACGCCTATGTTCCCAAATAGGATAGGCAGAGCACACGAAACGTGACCTCGACAAAACCATGTTTATAACTTTTTCACGCTTCGCAGCCACTTCTAGCTTAATTTTGGGTTTGAAAACAGATGGTAGTATAATGACAGGTTGCTATCCTGCCGCCATAAGCATACCCAAACCTGTTTCCTTAGTCGCCTGTTGCGACATCCACGGAAGAATTGGAGTGGTGTTATTCTAGACCCGGCGCCACACGAGTCTGTCTGTGAAGGTGCCAAATAAGATGCCAGAGATTACGGCCCGTAGAAATGCTTCTAGCTTCAAACTGTTAGTCAGTATAATAAAGTGTTACGAAAGAAATGGTCCCAAATTGACAGCCAACGGCCTCTACCAAACCTGTTAGCCACAGTCTTCGGAATCGTTGATCGTCAACATTTAAGTCAAGGTCGCATAGTTTGTACAAATCTGTCTATTAACTATTTAATTATACATTCGCGAAACCATTAATTGCTCCTCTCACTAAGTCAGATGTTCCGAAGAATCCGCCTCAGCAATGGTATACGATACAAATGCAAGAATGTTATTGAACAGCAAAATTCGTACGATTATAACATACATACATAGGTTTTGTGTGGCCCGTGGATAACGTGGTGACTAAAAAAATAGGTTTTAGAATGCTTTCTGACAACCTGTCACTACAATACATCTTCCGTCTCTTTTTAATCCTTGAAAATGTGCTAGATTTTTTCTTTAAGCCAATGAAAATATTCGTAGCTTAAAAGTCTCTTCTACATCATTTTAGGCTGCATGGGAGAGATCGCTTATTGCCTCCATCCCTTATAATTTCTGTGACGCAAAAGATGTTGTATTTTTGGTGTTCAGTAAAAAATGTGGTGTTCCATTATACTCGTAATGTACCTACATAAAACCTGCCTCCAACGCACCGTTTTAGCCCTTGGATCAGTGATACATTTAATTGTTGTATTTTTGAACAAAATATTATAGTTGTCTTTTGAAAAATGATTTTCTACGAAGTTTCTTCTTTGCAATGATGGTCCTTCCGAAGCGTTGGTAGACTCCAAAATGACGTGTAAAAGTGCTCTTAAGAACCTGTTTTCATAAACAAATAAAGGGCCATTTATAATTGAGTAGCATTCAATATTTTAGAGCCTTTCGCATTGTTTTTGATTTTTCTCCATTTTTTCTCTTCCGAGGTTCAAATTTCAACGCTTACGCGCCACTTTAAACTTGGCATTGAATTTTCTCACTAAAAATCTAACGCGCCGGCAAATATGGTAATTGTAGCCGTGTCGATGTGACATTAGACCATCCCTGACCCTACCTCCAGTTAAGTAAACGTAAGTACGTCATAAACAGCTTTTTTATAGTTCCGTGGCTCCAAAGAAAAAAAGGAACTCACGGCTAGTCTCAATATTCAGTCTAACGACGGATTAACTTACTAGTCTGCCTGTTACCGTTAATATAATATGTCAATCAATCAATCATTCAGCCTATAAACGTCCCACTGCAGGACACAGGCCTACTTTCAGTACATAGTTCCCACGCGGGAATTATTATGTATTATTTTATATAAATATTGATTCAAAAACGCCAAATAAAATTACGTTACAGGAGCCCCCCGTAAATATTTATTTTATTTTTAGTATTCGTCATTATAGAAGCAAAAGAAGCAACATAATCTGTGAAAATTCCATCGGTCTAACTACCACGATTCGTGAGATACAGCCTGGTAACGTGGTAACAGATGGGCGGACAGACAGCAATGTCTCAGTAATAGGGTCCCGTATTCACCCTTTGGGTACGGAACTATAAAAAAATAATTACTTGTGAGAAAAAAAATCTCATTTTGTTAAATGTGGCCTAGGACGAATAGATAACAAGACTGACGCACAACAGAGCAATTAGATTTTATTTTGATACAACCAGTTTCCAAGTTGAAATATTTTTGGTTGGATTTCTATAACTATGACAGTCGTTAGGCATTCAGTTTCCGTAAATGCATTATACAATATACATACATCATGTCTGATGTATGTAAGTACTTACTTTAACTGCAATGAGTCACCTACGCCACATCTAGCACATTTTAAAGTTTAAAGCTAAGGGGACAGTAGTTAGTACAGTCAAGTTCATTAATATATGAGCAAAACTGAGGGTTCAAAAATTTCTGTACACCTTTATGACATTGACAATAAGGTGCAAAAGTTTTCATATTTACGTAGGTTTCTTTTTCATTATGAGTGAGTCTCGTGATAGTTTCAACCGCACCACAAACATTTAATTATTTGAATTAGAGTTGAAAATCTTCATGTACTTTGCGGCTTATTTAATTTATTACACAAACCTTTCACGTCCTGTCAGCATGAACGTGTAAAAATCAACAGTCGTCAATAATTTATTGTCAAAAATAATACGCGGAGTGCAAAAGTCAACGATTATGCCCAACATTTTTCATTGTTCAATTGTTCATCTTAAAAAAAATCTGCCGGTATTCATGAACATTTTGTGTGGTTATTCAACACTTAAGCCATTATTTTTTCTTCTTATTCGTTCTGCACAATGTTCAAAAAGAGCTGCAGAGCACAAAAGGTCTGCGTAGATGATGCATTGTGCGCCGGACTTTTGCGCGTCGTGTGCGTTTCTGCATATAATTCCATAGGTTCTATTGTCATATACTAAAAAGTCCGTCGCGGATAGTCTGTCGTCTGCGCAGGGCTTAAGACTAAACAATAGTGGCATAAGTTTTGAATGATCCTTTTTTAGATATATCGAACTAGCTTTCCGCCCGCGGCTTCGCCTGCGTGGAATTCGGTTATATTGTGGAATAAAGCGAATATTCCCTCGGGAACATAATTTTATTCCGGGATAAAATGTACCCTATTATTTAATCCGGACTTCTATCTTAACATCTGCAAAATTTCAAAGCAATCGGTTCAGTAGTTACGGCGTGAAAGCGGAACAAACAAACAAACTCACTTCCCGATTTATAATAATGTAAGGATGTAAGGATTACAACATTGTATATAGAGACGGATATATGGGTCGATCACTATATCTTTTAATAAACCTTTGGTATTATAAAATCTGTATAAAGCTTGTCCCATTACATTTTATGGCGACTGGTATTTTATTTATTTATGACTGTTACGACCAAAGCCAGGGCCATGGCTAAACTACTTCAAAAACAACCTGTTTTAGTAAATTACACGTTGCGTGGTTTATTCTTCTCATGGTAGAATTACTGACATAGAACTTAGTTAGATTTTTGTAGTAAAAAAATATAGACACACATACAGTCACGAACCGGGATTGTTGAGCCACTTGCCACTATTCGCAATTTAGACGTGTAACCAATGACCGGTGTGACCGACTAGATGTCAGCTATTGGATTAGTATTACACGACCAAGTTAAAAACATAGGTAAGTGGCTCAACAATCCCTGTTCGCGATGGTACATCACGCCTGTATTCCCAAATGGGGTAATCAAAACGATGACAAATTCACGTGTGGCGGCCACTTCTGTGCTATCGTATTGCCTAAAATACCTATATTATTATCCTTATTCGTCTCTTACGACATTCACGGACGAAATAGAATGATTTTATTACGGTAAATGACGGCCAGCAGGTACAAAAAAACGCAAATTTTTTTGCTCTGGCGTGGACCTTCTCTACATAGTAGTATTTTCTATTACTAGCTTTTGCCCGCGGCTCCGCTCGCGTTAAATTCGGGGTAGCACAGAAGAGATAGCACGCATACCAATTTATAGCTTTCTACATTGAAAATTGCGGAATTCTCTACAAAGTTCCACCCCCCCACTCTAGGGAAATGAGGGGTTTTGAAGAGACAAAACGTAGCCTATGTCACGCTCCATGCTCTAAACTATCTCTACCTAAAAAAACACGTCAATTCATCGCTCCGTTAAGCCGTGAAAGACGGACAAACAAACAAACAAACACACTTTCACGTTTATCTATTAGTACGGATGTGATAAAGTTACAAGTTAGAAAAGTCACGCATGTTACAATGTACACGATTGTTAGGATACATTTTCAGTATTTTTCCTTCCATTTTTTGTAACAAACAAGCTACCTAATTCAAATTCCTAGTATTTTGGGATTTCAAAAAGTTCATTAACGAGTATTTTGTTAATATGCTAACCAGTTTTTGATGTGGCAATAACTGCTGAACGTAAAATTGCAAACTAACTCGATTGGTGGCGTAATGGCGAGGCAAACTACGTCAACAGTATTTTAACCTTGGTTAGGCAAGTATTTTGGGCATACTTGAAAAAAAAAAACACCCTAAATTAAGTCCCACTGCTGGGCACAGACCTGCTCTCAGTATGAGAGGGTTTAGGTTTTAGGTTATAGTGCCTACGCGGGCCTAGTGCGTATTGGGAACTTCACACAAAACCATGACTATTTCACGCGTCATAACCACGTTCAGCATAATTTTAGGTTGAAACAATGATGAAAGAAGTATGAAAGTGATAGGTTGCTAGCCTGTCATCTAGAAAATACTATTTCCTTAGTATTTTGCGTCATCCACGGAAGAAATGTGATGATAACATGGATTGGCCAAGCTTAAATGAATAACAAGTGTGTGCAATACTTTAATATTTTCTTTTATTTTGTGATAGTGTTAGTGAAATTTGAGTGCATTCGTGTGTTTTAATTGTACCGGGTCCTGTTGCCGCTGTTTTCTGCTAGGCTATATCTAAATATCTACTTCCTAAGTTTATCGTAATTTGGCAATAACTCCATAACAAATTCCACTGTAAGTGGGAAGTTTTTGTTTTATAACCTAGACATAATTGTTGCTATGTCGTATGTATAATAGTTTGACATGAAATGTATACAGGGTGCTTCGGGAGGAAACCGCATAACTTTACCACCGTGTTCCTGACATAATTAGAGAATAAAATGTCGTGTAAAGTTAGCTGGATTCGGCTTAGTTAGCGAGTAATTAACGTTTTTTGTTTTAAAGTTAATCCAGTATAATTCACCTTTATGCTAGCGACGTTGCAAGACCGCGTCACTGTTTCTGACTGACGTCAACTGCAGAAGTTCAATCCTGTCACTACCAATGTTTATGTGTCGTTGTCATTGAACATAATACGTAAAATCAAAAAATTCTATTCACCTACTTTAAATTAACTAAAACTCAAAAGGCCCGGCTCAAGAT
>BHDV01065388.1:75444-91234 GCA_005406045.1 Adoxophyes honmai
CCCATACAAAAATTCAGATTTTTTGCAGTTTTTGGTACGGAACCCTTCGTGCGCGAGTCCGACTCGCACTTGGCCGGTTTATTTTCTTTAATGATACTGATAAAGATTCTGATAGTAATAATGCTGATGACAAATATATACTGATACCCTCGATTTTGAAGACGCAGCTGACGATGAGTAACACAGTGAGCGCCTGGAACACGGGCTTGTACAGCGCTGCGTACAGCACGCGCAGCGCCGCCGACTCCCGCGCACCGTCCACGTAGAACAGCCCCCCTGACAGGATCACACCCACGCCCAGCGGGAAGACGAGCCACACGAACCAACGGTATTTCTGAAAGGGGAGGGTTTAGGTAAGTTATAGGCGACATGGGAAACTGTCACTCTCATGGTCTATTTTTATCTCAGATACTAAATTTCACATACATACGTATTCTCACGCCTATATTCCCAGGAGGGGTAGGCAGAGCACATGTATTCAAAAATCCAGTGCCACGTTTAGCAAATTTAGGGTAACCAGATGGTCAAACCTGATATTGTGGTGACAGGTTGCTAGCCCATCGCCCACAATACACCAACCCTTTCCCACAGTCGACTCTTACGACACCCACGGGAAGAAAGGGGGAGGTGATATTCTAACCCGGCACCACACGGGTAATACTACATTTCAAATGTCAAAAAAAGCCAGGTTAAGTAAATACGGTAGGTGTGCATAAGCCATAATGAAATGAGAAAACGTTACTGCGTAGTATAAATAAATGGGTAAATATTTGGGTGTTTGAACCGCTGTCATTACTCTCAACACTTTTTTATTAGATCTATTTTGAAATTGGTATAATAAGTGTGTCATATAGTGTCTATGTCTTGCAAATAGGTGCACACAAGACTATTATATACATGTCGAAGGCGGATTGTATAATCCGCCGTTTTACATAACGCCTAGCCGTTTTGCAAAACAGCGCCGTTTTGTAATACGGCGGCTCAACGTTTAGCCGGATTGAATGCGGCTGAACGAAAAACCGCCGGAATGAATTCGGCGCTAAACGTTATTCATTACGGCTAGGCATAATGTAATACGGCGAGAGATTAGCCGCCACTTTGTCGTTTTTAGTTCAGATTTTTAACACTCGTGGCGCTGCCTAACATAAACAGTAGAGGATTTAGAGATTATAATAGGTTAGGTTAGGTTAGATTACATTAGATTAGGTTAGGTTAGGTTAGTTTATTTTATTTATATTTATTTTATTTAGCATTCTTTGTTTTGTAAGTATTGTTACCCTACAATTTTAGTAGTAGTACAATGCGGCTAAACGTGGGCCGCCTTTTTGAAGAACGTTTCGCAACTACAATCCGGCTGAACGTTGAGCCGCCGTTTTACAAAACGGCGCTGTTTTGCATAACGGCTAGGCGTTATGTAAAACCGCAGGCGGATTGGCGACATACACATTTCCAACAGTATCTGATAAAAAAAGTATTGAGAATAATGACAGCGGTTCAAACGCCCGAATATTTACCCAAATAATGTTTCAATGATCCGTTTAGTGTCCGATTTAGAATAACACCTCTCCATTTCTCCGGTGGATGTCGTAAGAGGTGACTAAAGATGTAATAGGTTAATTAAGGTATACTTAAGGCGACCGGCTAGCACCTGTCACTATTGTACCTGCCAACTCAAAACCTAAAAAAAAAAGTAAGTAAAGTAAGTAAGTAAAAAACTCTTTATTGTACAAAATAAAATAAAAAGGATACAGACAGGTTTCAAAAAAAGAACAATGTACAAAGGCGGACTTATCCCAAAAAGGATCTCTACCAGCCAACCTTTGAGCAGTAGAGAGGATCTGTTGAATATTTAAATTTGTATTTGGAAGTGTATCAACTCGCTGTCTTATGCTTTTCTATTTTGTTCTATTGTCTGTGGTCATCCTTCAATACAGAAAAGTCAAACGAAATTTTCTCCGTTATTTTTAAATTAGTTTTTCTAGGTTAAGGGCTCAGAATGTCGGCAAATCCAATGGCTCTGATTGAAAAACTAACCGGGAGAGAAAATTGTCTCACTTGGAAGTTTGTGGTGCATTTTGGTGAACCAAGTGACGATCCGACGGCTAAGGCGATCGACGTCAAATTCGATGTAAGATTTGTTTTGCTTGTGCACCGACTATGAAGCGAAAACGGCAAAAGAAGTGCCAAGGCTTTCGATGATAAAGGTTTGACCCGTAGTGTTGATTTATTGAAGGATTTGACGACCACAACCCTGGCAGGCTGTCAACTGCCAGTATATTTTGGAAAACTATGCCAATAAAATTATATGAATATATGTACAGCCCTATAGTTGAGGAATAATTGGTTTCAAGGTAAACAATGAGTGGCTCCGATACTAATACTCTCCGGTTTACCCTATGTGTACCAGCCGTAGATCGATGATGATTCTGGTGCACTAGAGCTCCGGTTTGGCCGTCACAGCCGTTTCTGTGACTTAGCTTCTACGAGATGTGAGAAGCTCCGGGTCAGCTGCACTATATGTCAACAAAGGCACCGTTAATAGTCAGCTGTGCGCCAAACAAGCTCCCGATAAGGAAACCAAATATTGTCGTAACAAGAAGAAGGAACAGAAAGTATGTGAGAAAGAGAACTCTGGGAATGTCGCTGTGTTTTTACCGTTACTATAAAAACGACAGTGGCTGGTTCATCAACTCCGAAGGCTCTATGTATTTAACTATGCACCGTAAGTAGAGTATGATAAATTGTACCTCCGATAAGCACTATTACAGCTGCTGATGACAAGAAACTTATTGTGAAGTCTTGTCATAGGTCAATTTGAATTTAGTTGATGAAAATTGAATGATGAATACCATTCAAGAAGAATGTTCTCTGTGTTCCTGGGCTAGCCACCAATCTTCTTCTTGCCGACTGCGGCAATATAATAAATAGTGGCTGTCATATGATGTTTGAGAAGCAAGGCTGCAAGATTTTAAATGGCAGAAATAAACAAGTAGCTGCAGCCAAGGTGATGTGATTAATAATATGTACCGGCTAAATACTCACCATATTTCAGCATACATATCCGCAAATGAATAATATGTACCGGCTAAATACTTACAGTATTTCAGCATACATATCCGCATCAAGAGAAAATGACTTGTTCAGTTGGAGAACAAAGAGAAAGTGATTTGTATGAGTTGAAGATGTAGCAGCGAAGTTGGAAGTGTCTAGAGGAGACAAGATGAAAGCACATGAGAAGAAGGAGTGAGGGTAATTGGTTTTCAGAATAGCCATCCGGCCCGCTCTACAAGTCAAGACTTTGTGCCTAAGGATTTGTAGTCAAAAACAAGGCATTGACTACACTGAAGTATAATCGCCCACAGTGAGGTATGATTCTGTTCGAGTTTTACTTTCAGTAGCTGTATCTTCATTCAAAAGTGAAAACAACATTTCTGCATATATGGCGATGTGAGAGAAGACATTTACATGACACCTCCAGAAGGATTGGATGCACAACCATATCTGGTATGTAAACTTAATTGTTCACTTTATGGTTTGAAGCAAGCACCTAGGTGCTG
Organism: Adoxophyes honmai; assembly: GCA_005406045.1. NCBI lineage: Eukaryota > Metazoa > Arthropoda > Insecta > Lepidoptera > Tortricidae > Adoxophyes > Adoxophyes honmai. Next base: position 79,002 of record BHDV01065388.1, read on the forward strand.
GAATCAAAAGTTTGACAGTTTGCTAAAGAAATTTGGATTCACAAGTAGTCATGCGGATAGATGTGTAGATATTGAAAATGTTGATGGAAATAAAGTGTTTTAGCTATTGTACGTTGACAATAAGGTCTCAATGTCAAAGTCAAGAGAATCACTGGATAGAGTGATGTGTGAAGTTTTTGAAATGAAACAGTGTGAACCGAAGAACTTTGTAGGTTTACAGATGGTGAGATCAGAAGGATCAATTTTCATTCATCAGTCAAAATACATTGAGCGATTGTCGACTAGATTTAATATGCAGGATGCTAATGGTTGTAATGTTCCAGTTGACCCATATACTGCATTGGAGAAAAGTGCTGAGACACCAGACAAGAATATCCAGTACAGAGAGGCAGTGGGGTCACTGATAAACCTAGTAGTGGTAAGCAGGCCAGACATCATGTATGGAGTCTGTCTGGTGAGTCAATACCTTAATTCTTACAACCAAGCTTAGTGGAACGTCATTGAGAAGATACTCAGATATTGTATGGACATTGGAGAATTGAAACAAAACACTATTTGTTTGAGTATTAATAATTAAAGCTCTATATGTTTAATTAAAAAAAGTAGACTTATCATAAACGTTGTAAACATATAGATGACAAGTATGATTTTATGCTGAAAAACAGATAGATTTGCATTATGTGTGTACTAAAGAGCAATATGCTGACATATTTACAAAAGCTCTTCCTAGAGACAAGTTCCAATACCAAAGAAGTCAAATAGGTGTAGAAGCATAACTAGGTAGGTAATTTTTTTGTGTTATGTTTACTTAGTTAGTTTTTGGTGTTGCTAATTAAAATTATCTACATGGTGTTCAGTTTAGGTGAGAGCTTTGATATAATGTTTATTTTCTTATGGTTATTGCTCATGCTGTATGTTAGGTACATACATTGTATTGCCTAGTTGATAAGGTTCAAATTTGGTGAGAGTGTTGAATATTTAAATTTGTATTTGGAAGTGTATCAACTCGCTGTCTTATGCTTTTCTATTTTGTTCTATTGTCTGTGGTCATCCTTCAATACAGAAAAGTCAAACGAAATTTTCTCCGTTATTTTTAAATTAGTTTAACAGGATCAGCAATTTAGCAATTTAAAAAAAAATGATAGAAGTGGCCACGGAACGTGAACTAGTCATGGTTTTATCTATGTAGCGTTTTGTGCGGTTTGCCTACCTACCCCTTTATTAGGAAATACAGGCGTGATGTATGTTATGTATGTATGTGTATGTTTGTCCATGAATACAAGAACATACCTTGAACCTGGACATATCCTTGTTGTTCTGCTGCCAGTGGTAGGTGAGGAACCCGCCGGCCAAGCCCAGCACGTAGGTGGACAGGTTGGTGTGCCCGCGGGTGTACACGAGGCGGAAGGTGTCGTCTGTGGCGTAGAGGTTTCGGTACTTTCTGGAAAGACGCATAAGGAATGTACATCATACATACATGTATACATATTCTCACGCCTGTATTCCCAAGAGGGGTAGGCAGAGCACATGAATTCAAAAATCCAGTGCCACGTTTAGCAATTTCAGGGTAACCAGATGGTTTAAACGTGATATTGTAGTGACAGGTTGCTAGCCCTTTGCCCACAATACACTAACCCTTTCCCAGAGTCGACTCTTACGACACCCACGGGAAGAAACACGAATGACTCTTGTCTGCGTTAATACGCATCAAAGCGTCTAGTGTTATGAAGTCAAGAGTTGATCGATTTCGTTTGCGTATTAACGCGGAATTGTATGGAGACGTGTCGACCGCTGCAGTTGTGCAAACGTACCGCTTGGAGGCGCTGTCTCAGTTTCCATTAAATTCTTCGCGTTAATTCGTAAACGAAGTACCTACATACACTTGAGTCGTATCCGTACCAATATATAAATGTGAAAGTGTGTTTGTTTGTTTGTTTGTTTGTTTGTCCGTCTTTCACGGCTAAACGGAGCGATGGATTGACGTGATTTTTTAGGTAAAGATAGTTTATAGGGCACGGAGAGTGACATAGGCTACTTTTTATCCCGGAAAAAATTGATGTTCCCGAGGGAAAACAAAAATATAGTTTGCTTGATAGATCGATATCGATCGACGATAGATCGATATCAATCGATAACCGATCGATAGATGATAGATCGATGGCGCCGTGTGTCGTTTGAAACGAGAAGTTTTCTTATAGTTGTGCTTTATACCGCAATATAACCGAGTTCCACGCGGGCGGAGCCGCGGGCGGAGCCGCGGGCGGAAAGCTAGTATTAATATAGATCTAGCAGTGCGATAGGCGTGATTGTATGCATGTATGTATTTGTATATAACGTACTCTGGCGACTGTATCACAACAGCATCCAAGTCCTGGAAGTACGTGTGGCCAGCGGCGATCAGCACGGCCACCACCAGGAACGCGGTCAGCGCCAGCGCGCGCCGCCGGCCCGTGCGGAACGCCAGACAGACGAACAGACCGAAGCAGAAGAGCTGCGTGTCTGCTGCCAGATACCTGAGGACAAGAGTTGGTACAGTTAAGAAATGAAAATCCACACATTTTTCACCTACGAGGTGGACGGATGCCTTAGACAAGAAAAGTCCACTTGGCAGCTAAGATAATCTACTTTGCCAGCGAGACCTCGTGAAAGAATGGTAGAACGGTAGAAAGAAACAGCAATACTTTTACGCTTAAACTTGTTCGGGACTGGACCTTCCATACCTAATCATATACCTTCCTAGAAGTGCCTTCGTAAATCACGGGTATTTTGGATTACGCACCCATGTTTCATCCATTCTTTACATACATACATATTCTCACGCCTGTATTCCCAAGCAGGGTAGGCAGAGCACATGAATTCAAAAATCCAGTGCCACGTTTAGCAATTTCAGGGTAATCAGATAGTTAAAGGTGATATTGCAGTGATAGGTTGCTAGCCCATCGCCCACAATACACTAACCCTTTCCCAAAGTCGACTCTTACGACATCCACGGAAGAAATGGAGAGGTGTTATTCTAAACCCGACACCATACGGCAAATTTTCTGTATCCAAAGTACGAGGATCGAAAGCAAATCCTGTTCAACGTCAGCCTGGTACAAACTGCTGCGTCTGATGCGTATGAGTGATTAGTGTTGTGATCGTAATGATGACACTTGGGGTACTGGTAGCGTTAAGTTAGGCGTTCGCCCGTCGCGGACTCGCTGCCCCGCGGCGGGTGTCCGGAGCGTGCGCACGCGGCGTGCGTCCACATCAGATCGCGTAGGCCTCACTTTCCGGTAGCTGTCCGCTTCAGCTAGCGTAGGCCCTCACTGTCTCTGACTTACCAAGTCTGAGGCGCGTAGTGCACGTCCCCATACACGTAGTAGTTGACGTAGAGCAGGTGCGCTCACCACAGCGGCCCGAGGCTTTATTACACACCCTTGTTTCGTTCATTCTCTCCGCGTGCCCGAACCAACGCAGCCTAGCAGTTCAGCATATTTTTAGGTTGAAAGGTACAATACTGACAGATCGCTAGCCTCTTACGACATCCACGGTAGACATGGAGAGGTTGCGGACTACTCATTATAATGATAGCGCTAAGTTAGGTTAGGCGTTTGCCCGTCGCGGACTCGCTGACCCATGGCGGGTGTCCAGAGCGTGCGTACGCGGCAGGCGTCCGCGTCAGCTAGCGTAGGCCCAAAGTAACTGGACTTGTTGGCCCGCGGCTGGTGTCCGAAGCGTGCGTACGCGGCGGGTGTCCGCGTCAGTTAGCGTGAGCCCTTGCTGTCTCTGACTTACCAAGTCTGCGGCGCGCAGTGCACGTCCCCGTACACGTAGTTGTTGACGTAGAGCAGGTGCGCCCACCAGTAGCGCCGGCAGCCCTCGGCCTCCAGCCCCACGACGCGGCGCCACAGCGGCCCGGAGCCCAGGTGCCGCATCCAGGTCGCCATCGTGGCCACAACCAGCGCGTAAGTCGGGGTCAACCTGTGGGGAAAGACTCCAATAGAGAACCCTCTCGAGCCTTGGTATTAAAGTCCAGAAAGAGAAAGTTAGAAGTTGTATTTATGCAGCTGATTATTGAAACCTTGTTGCGGGTTGTAGGATACCATTTGGACAGTAGAAGTTACTACTGAGGCTACTACACCAGCCCCCGTTTAAGACTGAAAGTTGATATAGAAAATACTATCGCAAATGCCAGATTTTGGTGTGTCAAATGTAATGAACACTGTAGGCACCAAGCATGCTTTGATGTGGCATGATAAGGATCCACAGTGCCATAATCTGACTTGCTGAAAGCATGAAACTTAATGGTCGAAAGTCATCGAATATAACGTCATTATGTCCAAGTTAAGGCACCAATGTATTGAAAGCCTCCATCTACTTAGAGATCTCTCTCCAGGCATATGCCTTTCATTCAAAATTAAAAAACTGTATGCAAATAGGCTCCTAAGGGCACTTTTACACGACATTTTCGAGTCTACCAGCGCTTTGGAAAGACCTTCATTGCCAAGAAGAATGTGCCGCAAGAAACTAGCCATAAAATTGAAAGACATTCGCGAGTTACCTCAACCACCGTAGGATGATGCCCTTTGGCAGCTGGAGCCAGGAGAGCTGATGCTGCTCCGAGTGCAGCTGCAGGTTAAAGGCGAGGAGGAAGCTGGACATCACGAAGAACGTGTGGACCACCAGGGTGCCGTTGAACAGGATTTGCTTCATCGGGTCTTCGTAGGACTAGAGAGGACACAAAACATTTTAAGACACAGAATATTTGCCGTGTGGTGTCGGGTTTAGAATTTAAAATAACACCTCTCCATTTCGTCTGTCTCCTAAGAGACGGTTAAAGAAACGGGTTGAGTTATATTTTTGGCGATAGGCTAGCAATCGGTCATGTACCTTTTAACTTAAAACCTTAAAGAGAAGGACACAAGTTTTGTTTTAAATATTTTCGTACACAATAACAGATGAGCGCTGTTAATTTCAGCCACGGGTATCTGATTGAGTACCATGATTTTATAATGATCGTATTAGCTAGCGAGTTACTACAACCTATTTTCCTTAGTTACCTCTTATGGCGTCCACGGAAGAAATGGAGAGGTGTTATTCTAATCTAAACCATTGACGTAAGTAAAGAATTTTACACGCATAATTTTATTATTCGCTTCAACGCCTGCAGATTTTTAAAAGCCAATTGTTTATTAGCGACGATGAATATTTAAAATAAACAGGCACTCAAGTAAACTCAAAAGCATCAATACAGTAGGTACAGCACATAAAATATTATAAAAAATCCAGTCAAATACATCCCACTGTTGGGCACAGGCCTTTCAGCATGAAGGGTACACACGGGTCAATTGGAAATTTTACACAAAATTCTGACTTTTCCGTGTCGGATATAGAATAAAACCTCTCTATTTCTTCCGTGGATGTCGTAAGAGGCGACTAAGGAAATAGGTTTGGGTATGGTTAGGTTAGTAAAGGTTTCGTGAAACAGCAAAGCCTTACCTTTTCGACGTAATGTGGATTCTCTAAATACGAAAACGACATGATGAGCGTCATGTGTGAGAAAAACACACAAATCATCGTCATGGTCCTGAAATAATAATAGAAAATGGCAATATTAGGGAAAACGGTGACATTTCGTACTGCCAGGTCAAAACATAACTAGCTAACTCGAAATATTATGTCATTACTCAAAAACGAGACTTGACGTATGAACCTGTATGTAGCTTAATTTTGAATTGAACTGGGACACATTTTGAGTTATGGACCGAGCAAAAGTGACACAATTATGTTACTGGGTCATTTGTACCAGAATGTTGTAGTACCTATCTTCCAATCATTTTCTTTTTCATTTTCATTTTCACATACAACACGCCTAGCCATAATACAGTGATTAAAGCGTAGAGTGTTGCATTACATACAGCATTGGCCAAAAGTATTGACAGCCACGAATTTAACATTTAAATATTTGAGTGCTCATAACATAATCATCATTTCAGCCATAAGACGTCCACTGCTGGAAATAGGGTGACCGGCCGTAGCACTGTCTCCCACTACATCGTTTCGTGGTTGCAGTAGGAAGCTGCTAAGGGAATATACACCGGGAGATGGACAGCAGCGTTTTTTCGCTACCACAAACCTATAACTACAAAGTACAAAAAAAATGCGTGGCTTGTATGGCAGTATTGAGTGTTCATGATTATTCTAGTGTGTACCTGAAGCCGTTGAAGAGTTTGAGCCTGTTGAGGCGAGGGTCGGGACCCTTGCCACCAGGAGCCGTCAGCTTGCGCCAGTTCCGACGGAGGGAGAACGCCAGGAGGTAGGGGTTCCCTGAAGATAGAGAGTCATGGCGTGAGATAAATACATACATCACTCCTGTATTCCCAAATGGGGTAGGCAGAGCACTAGCCCGAGGCTGGAGTGACGCGTCCCGTAAGGGTTCGTGGCGTAGGCAATCGTGCCTCGGTACCGCTCTGCTTTCAGAACAGGACATGATGGCATGAAAACCTGCGTCAGCGCGTTGCCTTGGCCCTTGGATCAGTGATACATGTTTTTACTTAAAAATCCTGCCTCCACATTAACTACACTGATTGTTTTTATGTAAACTTGTACTTTTTTGTAATATACATATCTATATATATAATTGTACTTTAATTTTTTGAAAAAATGACTTTCTGCCAAGTTTCTTGCGACGCATTCTTCTTGACAATGATGGTCTTTCTGAAGCGCTGGTAAAATCAAAAAATGACGTGTAAAAGTGCTCTTAGGAGCCTATTTGCATAAATAAAGTTTTGAATTTTGAATTTTGAATTTTGAACTAAACGCTACGTATGTAACAAACGCAACAGACCGAATCCTTTAAGGCGGAACAATGTAAGGTAAACGTCCCTGTGCTCGACACTGACCCAATACCAGGCACTTTCAACCTCATGTCATAGTAAGACAGGTGACAGATGGGTGTCATCTACAGGGCGTTGAGGCGTCGAGCATTGGTACTTTTACATTAGTAGACAACTAGAAGAATATTATAAAATCAGCTGTTCTAGTCATTGCCGTTGCGTATACATACATACAAAGGAACACGCATAATTCACGCTAGTATTTCCAAACGGTGTTGGCAGAACATCCAAAACGGATCATAGTAATGACTACCTTACGTTTTGCCGACACTTATAACTCACGGCTTCTACACAATACAATAAGGTGCATTAAAAGCTATACGTGGCTATACCTGAGTTTATCAAGTCAAAGGTGATAATTAAGGTATAGTTTATTCAACAATCAAGCGTTTACCAACTGTAATCACATTCATAGAGCAATATAAACTTAATAATGGTAATTTGTAAACAACAATTATGTATACAAAGATGACTGTGTTGGCCTTTAATTCCAATTGAGAAAACGGATTTGCTCTTTATTATGTCTTCGCAAATATTTATTTTATTACTTAATTTTGAGCCGAGTCACTTTAGGTACCTTCCGAGAAACGTACGTTAGACTGCTTTTTGGAATATGTAGGCAATGTGCATGCGGCTTTCGGCTAAAACACACATCTAAAGTGCGAATGGGTATTTTTAACCCAGTAGCGACTATTTGTGTCATTATTTTTAACAGTCTACATTTTACATTTTTGTTGATTTAGATTATAAATATGCCTTATTTCCACTCATTGAAGAACAAATAGAACTTTTACTGCATTTAGAAAATAGTCAAGAAGAAGATAATTCTAAAATTGAAGACAATGAAAAATATAGTAAACATGAAAGTAATTCAGAGCATGAAGGAGAAGACAAACAGACAGTAAAGACACTGATTGAAATTTATGATATTTATGTCATAAAAATATGTAAAGAGCATAACTATAGTGTGTTTGTGAAGAATGAGCCCAAAAAGTACAGTCAGATTAACATTCAATGTGCCACATTGTAAGGAAAGTGATCATACTTTGAACATTTTTTTTTTTCAAAAAAATGCCAAATTAATGCATGTCATATTTATCATTATAAGTAAGAACACAAGATACTAATTCTGTATTGATCTCGTTTTTACATTTTTTTTATTTGTTTAGGGTCAAATTTTTGGTTTTTTATAAGCTATGTGCAAAATAATGCTGATTTATATGCTGTGTCTTTAAAAAAAGATAATAATTTTGTTTTAAGAGGTAACTACTTTTTTCTCAGATTATTTCGTTGAAAATATAACAAAATATAATATAAAATAATGTTTTATTGAAATACCTATAACAAACCACCACTTTTACAATAAACACATTGTGGTATTTTTTACCCAGTAGCGACCATCCGTGTTGCATTATGGGGCGCGCCTCCCGCCGTGTTAATTCCAATTGAGAAAACGGATTTGCTCTTTATTATGTCTTGTATCCGTGTGGTGTCGGATTTAGAATAATACCTCTCCATTTCGTCCGTGGATGTCGAAAGGGGCGACTAAGGAATAAGGTTAAGGTATATTTTAGGCGACAGGCTAGCAACCTGTCACTATTATTTCTGCCAACTCAAACGAAAAAAAAAGGTTAGAAGTGGTGACTAGACGTAAAATAGTCATGGTTTTGCCTATGTAGCGTTTGGTGTGCTCTACCTACCTCATTAGGGAATACAGGCGTGATGTACCAGTATGTATGTACTAAAGTAGGTACCTATTTAGAGATGCAGGCATTTGTGAACATTTTATTAACATTAAAGTCTTTTCTGTCACCGTTTTCGGCCTGACCTATCCACTTTCTCGGCACCACGGCAACGACGTGACAGGCTTACAGACTGTCAAATTGGAAACAATACCACTGACGTAGGTCGTTCGTCTACGTGTAATGTTATTATAATGTTACCTTGTCACATTATGCAACAATATGTTTATGAAGGAGAATTTTTATATGAATCAGATAAATTTACACTAGTAAGTAAATAACGCTTTAAAAAAAAACTCAAGGTTTGAAACTTGGTCACCCCACTTTAAACACGTACTATAGGTAGGCAGAGCACGCGAAACGCTACATGGACAAAACCATGACTATTTCATGTTTCGAGGTCACTTCTAGGATATTTTTTGTAGATTTTGCGCTGGCAGGTATAATAGGAATATCTCTGATCTGGTCGGTTGCATTTCCCCCGATACACTTCTTTTATAAAATTGCTAGCACATCAGTTGCAGTTAAGACTAATTTAGTTTAAAAAAAAATTACCACCAAACTGCCACATATTTTGGAAACTAGTCAAGTACCCTTTCGATAACAACATTTCGAAGAATTATCAAATTAGGTTTGAAAACAGATTGAAGAGGTAGTATAATAGTGACAGGTTGTTAGTCTCTTACTTCCATCTGTTTTCAAATCTAAAATCACGCTAGAAGCGTGACATAGTCTTAATCATGGTTTTATCTATGTCACGTTTCGTGTGCTCTACCTACCCTGTTTGGTAATATAGTCGTGATTTTATGTATTAAATTACAACTAGTGCTTAAATTCTTTATTTTTACCGTAAATAACTAACCTTTCGCATCATTGTCGCACATGTAGACATCATAAAGGCTTCCGACAACGTTAGCCAGAATCAACAGCAGATATACAGCGGCCACTACGTAATCACTAGCATCCAGCTCGTTCTTATCGTCTTCCCGATTACAATACTCGATTTTGTTCAGCTTTGCTTCGAGTTTGTAGTCCCTCCATAGTGAATGGTTCAGGCATTCCGCAAGGGTCTCTTCTAGGTCCCCTGTTTCATTTAGCTTCCTATTGTGAACAAAGTCTTTGCAGGTTTTGGTGACGCAAACTCCTCGGTGGATTTGGGTGTGGTTGAAGTGCTTCAGGGTGTATTCTGAATAGCCCTGAAAAGAGAGAATAAAAAGTTATGATAAAATGGGAGTGAATATTTTGTGTGATGTCGGGTTTAGAATATCACCTTTCCATCTTCCGGGAATATCGTAAAAAGACATTAAAGAAATAGGTCAAGTGTGTTTTAGGCGGCAGACTAGTTACACCTCTTTTGCCTGTTTAGTAAATTTCAAAATATGATAAAAATGGTCTGTTTGAGTATGAGAAAAAGGCAACTTTGGCCAGATTGCTTAAACACTCAAACAAAACCAATATAATTCTTCTCAACGACAGTCATGAAATCCTGAAATCTTAATTTGTAGTTGCATCTCAAAATAACTTTTACGGTTGAAATATTTAAGTTGTAATATAACGGAGTCTTTGTAAAAACCCAATCCGAATAATGTCATATTTCTTAGAATTATGTACAACAGTCAACTCAATCATAATTTTAAATAGACATCTCCATTATTATAACAATTCCTAGTAAACAATGTTTTGAAGTTGCAATACTTTGCTTGAGTCTTGATCTTGATATCTCATCTGCCCACTACATCTTGACTGTTGATTAAGTACTTTATCACAACGCACTAAAAGCCATTTTTGACTAACTGCATTCAGTATACAACATGTCGTTTTATATAAATTGGTCAATTATATACCAACGTAGGAAGGAAACAAACCAATTATACAGCAAAGGTAATTACTAAGGAAAGGGTTATAAATACATATAAGTCAATGTTAACAATTATCACATCAACGAATATTTACTTTGAGAGCTGTCTATAAATAAGTAAAATATTTTAATAATTACCCGAAACCGACGAGCATTTGTTTGAAGAGATTAACAAATGTCAATGAAGCAAAAGAGAGTCGAGTAAGTGGTCGGCAATAATCTTGGCAAGATTTTTAAGTGATAGGGGTAAATTCGCGCTTCACTTTTACCTGCCTTTTGCTGTACGTTTATTAAAATACTAGCTGTGCCCGCGACTCCGTTCGCGTGGAATAAGGACTAATTTTACCAGTTTTTTTCCACATTTCCCAATTTTTCTTCGCTCTTGTTAGTCGCAGCGTGATGTTATATATACCTTAAAGCCTTTCTCGATAAATGGTCTATCCAACACAAAAATAATTTTTGAATTCGAACCAGTAGTTCCTGAGATTAGCGCGTTCAAACAAACAAAGAAACAAACGAGCTCTTCAGCTTTATAATATTAGTAATAGATTATAATATTAGTATAGATTTAAATTGAACTATTGTTGCGCTTAGTGTGTTGTAGCCACGCTGGTCCACACATTGATCATTTCAACACACGTAAAACGGCGCTATACACTCGTAGGAGGTCAATAAACCGCTGGAAATGGCATAAAAAAATAGTTCAAAAATATTGACAGCGGCGTACTTCAGTGCTTATTCCTCCAAGTTCAATGTTTGAGACATAAATGTGCGCAATTTTCCTGTCCTCTTTGTTTCCTCGAAAACAAAATTTAAATAAAGAACTGACCATAAACTTGAGGTCATTGCTCTGTTTTGTAAACGCATTTGGATATAACGTATGTAGTGCATCGTTTAATTTATGTAAACATGGACTTATAAGGTAGGCGTGGTAGACAGCGGTTTGACCCATGGCCTCTCACGCAGAGAGTCGCGTGTTCGAATACCAGGCTTGCACTTCTGAATTTTTCGTAATTTATGTGGGAAATCGAATTTGATGTTTACCACGACCTCTTCGGTGAAGGAAAAGATCGTGAGGAAACAGTGCCACAAAGAAAATCCACGTTTTGTGTGAATTCCCAATCCGCACTGGGCACGCATGGGAATTATAGCTCCGTGAATAATGACATTAGAGCAAAATTTTTTTTTACATTATATTTGTATCTGTTGTGGCTATGCCCCTACGATTTGTTTTTATCGATATTCTAAATAAAATTAAAAAAAAAATTAGAAAATCGATAAAAGCAAATCGTAGTGGCATAGCCACAACAGATACAAATGTAAAACAAATTTAGCTCTAATGTCATTATTCACGGAGAAGACAGGGGACTACGTTTGTATGGAGAAGTGGCGCGACTCCTATCCTCTTAAGCCTTTGATTATGAAATATTTCGTGTGTTTCCCCATATGGGAATTCAGGCAAGATGTTAGTGTATATTATGTTGCTACTATTAAAAAGGCATCTAACCTTGCGAGGATTGTCGTTTCCGACCGTGGTTCTTGCAATAATTGCATGTAATGCTAGGAAGTGTAACAAGACCTCGCTCAACTTCATGTTTAATACACGAAGGGTGTATGAGTGGCGTGGATGACCGGCCAATGACGCGAAAAGGTAAGGAAAAACAGATTATGTTTCCAATAGCGACCCACCCCGGCTTCCCACGGCAATGCTGATACTAAAATATTACGGATTTTTACACCCTTTTTTTTTTTTTT
>BHDV01065388.1:91253-113314 GCA_005406045.1 Adoxophyes honmai
TTTTTTTTTTTTCTCCCCCCCGACCGTTAATGCGGGGTGCCACGGGATCGCCATAGGCACGCTACCGCGACACCCGCCTGTTAGCCATTTCTGGCCCCTCACTGCTTTTAAGGAGTGTGCTCTCCATCAGGATTTTTACACCCTTGGTTACATTATTGACGATTACCAAGGATCTCTAATATTTTCAAAATGAAGCGTAGCCTATGTCAATTCGGAAGAATAGCATTCTAATAGTATTTTTTTTTTAATCGGCCCAGTACATTTTGAGCCTATTCACTACAAACATACAAAAATACAAACAAATCTTTCCTCTTTATAATATTAGTATAGATAAACAACAGGCGTGTTCCCAAATGCGTAGGCAGACGCAAATCAAATCAAATATCTGTCTTTGTTTGCCAGAATATGGTAATAAAAATAAGAGTCGGTTAACTTCAAACTTTTTAAGATTTCTGTATAAACTAAAAGATTAAGAAACTTTTTTTTCTATTTTAGGGGTTTAAGTATCATCATCATCATCATCCAGCCTATATACGTTCCACTGTAGGGCACAGGCCTCCTCTCAGTATGAGACATCCGATGTATAGTTCCCACGCGGGCTTAAGTATAATTTCATGTAATTAAAAAAAAAAACACAATATTTTATCAAATCAATCCTGCCGCAAAATCAGTTTTACAGGCGTAATTGTATGTATGTATGATAGTTACTTGTATCATCCGCATGAGGTCGGACGGGCCCGGTGACGACAGGTCGGCGTCCAGCACGCAGTACGTGCCCCCCGGGTCCAGCAGGCACGCGTCGTAGTCGTCCAGCGCGTACAGCGCCGGCATCCTGTTGTAGTCGGTCTCTGGAAAAACATAGTAAGTACATTGTGAATGGACCTATATAGCAACTTTTGCAAAAGACTGGGGAGGGTAAATATTCGGGCGTTTGAGCGTCATTATTCTCAACACTTTTTTTAACAGATACTGTTGGAAATGTGTATATAATAGTCTTGTGTGTACCTATGTATTTGCAAGACATAGACACTATATGACACACTTATTATACCAATTTCTAAATAAATGTAATAAAAAAAATCTATTTTTTTTTTATTGTTATTATTTTATATTTTTGTTTTTTTTTTTGTGACATTTAATTTAATTTTGTAATTTTAGTTTTAATTTGTTAGAGTAAAATTAATTATTTACTGATATATCCGCATAAATCATGACATTATATTTATTTTTTAGATGAATAAAATGTATAACACGAAAAAAAAAAAGTGTTGAGAATAACAGCGGTTCAAACGCCCGAATATTTACCCGGGAACAGTATGATACAGTCAGTATCAGATTTTCGTAAAAAAATACATGAAAATTCCGGGAAATAAACGTCACACGATTTTTCAGACGCTTTTGCCCGGCGAGTGGTTACAATATTCACGGTCATTTACCGGCCACACTGTATAAGGTAAACCCCTGTGCTCGACACTGACCCAATACTTGGCACTTGTAACCTTATGTCATAGTAAGACAGGTGACAGATGGGTGTCATCTACTGGGCGTTGAGGCGTCGAACATTGGTACTTTTACCTTAAACGTGAATGTATCAGTTTTATTTCACTACTAGCTTTCCGCCCGCGGCTTCGCCCGCGTAGAACTCGGTTATATTGCGGTATAAAGCACAACTATAAGAAAACTTCTCGTTTCAAACGACACACGGCGCCATCGATCTATCATCTATCGATCGGTTATCGATTGATATCGATCTATCGTCGATCGATATTGATCTATCAAGCAAACTATATTTTTGTTTTCCCTCGGGAACATCATTTTTTTCCGGGATAAAAAGTAGCCTATGTCACTCTCCGTGCCCTAAACTATCTCTACCTAAAAAATCACGTCAATCCATCGCTCCGTTTAGCCGTGAAAGACGGACAAACAAACAAACACACTTTCACATTTATATATTGGTACGGATAAATGATAATGTTGTTAACACTAACATTAACGTACAATCAAGATACAATGTGACAGTATTACAATATCCACGTGTTTTCTAAGAATAAATCAAGATCTCGTCTACATAACCAGTCATCGACAAGCTACAAGCATTTACTAAGAAATCGCTAATCGGAACCACCGTCTAGAAACTTACCGATGTCGATGAGTGCCTCACTTTCTCTCTCCACCATTGTAAAAGAGATGCAACATGTTGAAATGAGAAGGAGGGAATAATTTGCGCGTATACTAACTCGATTCTACCGTACCTCTACCATGGGCTTACGGTGATCGTATTCGCTAGCGAATGAATAAAGGATTTGTTTGGAGAATCTTAACAGCGCCGCTCTAGTGGTCATTTGTGGAAGTAAATATGGGTAGTATTAGTGCAACGCTAAAGTACTTATAGAACCTGAGGCGGAAGCCATGTATTCTTGGCATTTATGTCATGCTTGCAGATTTGTAAATTGAATCACATTATAATCGACTGTCAAATTCGTTACAAAACTTAATTGATTCCTCTGTGACAAGATAGCCATTAGTCATAGTCACCCATAGACATACCCATTTTGTAGACATAATTTTGATCACATAGAGAAAGCGGTCGTTATTTTGTTTTTATTAACCCTTAACCTCTCGTATGCTACGGAGCAGATCTGCTCCATTTTTAAGGATATCTTTTTTTTTTTTTATTTTGATCACCATAATTTGTAGATATTGAAACAGAAGAGGCTCGAATGCAGTATATTTTTCCTTTCCCACATACGAGGGGTTAATCGAGGTTACTTTTACAAAAACGACTATATTAGAAAATGGATAAGTTCAAATTGATATAAATAAAGTGAAATAGAGCTGAATGCATCGATTACCCTCTAGTTTCACCGAGCGACCTTAAACCACCGCGCGATGTATAAAGCGTTTTATTCGCTATCGGCTTTAGCAACGTTTTTCGTTACGATGGCAACTTATAGTAATGGTACAGATATGTCCAACAACTCGTCAAGAGGTCAACTAGTACGTAAATCAAGTAATTATGAGCTCTGCAATTACAATGATGCTGACTTCCGATTCTATTAAAGGTTGTTGCGCTTTACTGCGTAAAAAGTATTTGTCATTTGTCAGTCATTAAACTACGACCATGTATGAAGATTAATGAATGTGGATAGAGCTAAAGAGGTATGTCAGGATCGTAAGTGGAACAAAAAGTAGTATCTGTCTACCCCTGTGAGCAACGTCACGTCTCTTTCTCAGAGGGGTAGGCAGATACCACTTTGTTCCACTGGCTACAATCCTTAGATGTTTTTTTTTATTCATCCACATTCATTAATCTCTTTCATCTGTTTCCAAACCAAAAACTATGTTAGAAGTGGCTATAAAACGCGGAATAGTATGTATGTATGTATACGAATACGAAATAACAAGCACAGAACAATACACTAGTACAAAGGCGAACATATCCCTTAAGAAATGTCTATTAGTCATGGTTTTGCCTATGTCACGTTACGTATGCTCTGCCTACCCCGTTTGGGAACATAAATAAAATATGATATGCAACATGTCAAAGGCCTGCTTCATAAATAAAAGTCGGCGGTAGGCGCCATAAAGTGTTGAAACTGTAATGTTCATCATCATCACCTTGTTCACCGTACAAGGAGATGATTAACATTGGGCGAGCACGTAAACGTGCCTCCGGCGCGCTTGGAGCATCAAACCCACTGGAGAGGTCATTGGCGATAAATCAGTCACGATCAAGGATGTAAGGGAAATGGTGTTTTCGGATCCGAAATCGAGATTCTGAAGCAAAAACTATCTGGCTGAGAATGAGTAATTCGTTTAATGACGGTCTATACTTAAGTTCTACTCAACATCTTAACACAATGATCTGGATTTTATCATAAAAATATTTATGTTATGAGCTTATGAAACAACTCTCACTATTTCTAATCGAATGTGAGAGCAAGAGACCACAAGCATGCTTAGACCCTAGTTTAAGTCATACAAGGTGGCCAGACATTGACCGCAAATTACCGAACCGTAAAGTATTTTCCCGGAAATTTTACGTAAAAAAATAGGTACGAAAATCTGATAATATTGACAGACTTTTGTACCTACTCCGGCAGTTGCGTACGTGCCGACTAACGGGATTTGCGTACGGGACAGGTGTTACTAAAGCCGTGGGTTCATTTTGTCTCGCACAAGGTCAATACTTAATGAACATTTTCAGAAAATATTTAACAGGGGTTTTCAGAACCGTATGCGGACCACTGGTTAAAATATTTAATGTTTAAATTTACAGTGTCGTCTCCATTGTCTTCATACTCCAAAGTTAAATTGAATCCAGATGTTCTCGAAGATTAAAATGTCACAATTGTCATTTCTCCGTCTGTTTTCCGTTTCCTGGTGACTTTTACTCGCTCTTTGTTGATGTTCGAGTTGAAGATATCATTATGGCCAAGAAGCTTATACTCAAACTGGAGATTGCATATAGAAGAAAAAAGTGAAGCCCAAAAAATTGACCTTGAATGACGTCACTGTTATTTGCTGTCCCTTTCATTACGGTGACAATACTTTCGGACGTTAGGTGAGAATCATGATTAGTTTTATTCTAAACCTATTTACGAACATAAGAAAGATCATAAAAACAAGCAAGTGAATCAACTAAAAGAAGTTCGTCTCTTAAGAATTATTAAATTTCGTAAAATTGTCGCCCCCGGGGAATAAAATGGTAATAGGAAAAAGAAAATTTTACAGGAAAAATAAAAAACCGATTCTACTCTATATCTTTAGTTCTACAAAGAATCCATCAACGAGTTATATATCAAATTAATGGTGATTTTAAGGGCGTGTATAATGTGTATACGTATGTCATAATTCATTTATTTTTACCTATCTTAATTTATTTGTTATAAGCCAAAATTTACATTACCGAAAATATAAAATTGAAATATTTTCGTAATAAACGGTTACCATCTTATTCGTGCAAATCACTGACAACTAAAGCTATCGTAATATGGAGTTGCTATTCTACTCATTGACTTTCTTTACGTGGGCTTGCTTTGGTTCCTGTAAAAAAAGTAAAATGTTATCTAAAAAATTAATCCTTATATCCAAAAAAAGTATAATAGAACTAGCTTTCCGCCCGCGACTTCGATCGCGTAAATTTCGGATTTTGGGGTCGTAGGTTTCTGAGCCTGAGTTTTCCTCTTCATAATATTAGTGTAGATGTAGGTATCTAAACCCAAATATTTTACGGAATCCTCTTTTTTTCAAAATAAAATTTAGCCTATGTTACTCGTGGATAATGTGGCTTTCGAATGGTGCAAGAATTTTTAAAAACGGTCCAGTAGTTACTGAGCCTATTCATTACAACCAAACAAACAAACAAACAAACAAACAAACAAACAAACAAACAAACATACAAACAAACAAACAAAGTTTTCCTCTTTATAATATTAGTGTAGATAAGAAATAAGTTTGTTCTTTGGATATGTAACTGTAACTGTACATTCCATATAATTACCATTAACTTCATAGGCAAATCGTAAAACCTTCCGCGATTGGGTTTTATTTAACCTAAAACATGGTTACCCTAATCATTCTCCTTCATATTTTTATGGTTCATTAACAATCAAGATTTTTTGTATTAACTCTTATCTAACACCAAAAATGAGAACTTAAATCTGATAATAAAGGCTTAAACTTATTTTATCTGTCTCTATTTAATAAAATAGTTACGAGATATACGTGAAATAAGCTTCTGTTAAAAAAGTAAACGATTGAGTAATAATAATGGAATTAATAGCTTGCCTGTGAAATTATACACTTGATCCTGGATACCACACATTTCTGCAACTACGAACTATGCAACTCATGATGATTATCTCCAGAATACTGCTTAAATAATACATAAAACCGTTGGAAACTTTCGAAGCGAACGATAACTCAATGACAGCGGCAATCACAATGTTTGACATATGCAAATGGTGTTGCTATATTACGTTGCAATAATTACCGTAACTTTTAGTAAAATTTTACGAAAAATGATGTAATTTGAAATCACTTAAATGTGTTTTTGTCAGTAGGCTATTCGCGGAAATAACAAGCAAGTAACAAAGTAAAGCTAACATTTTTTTTACTTCACATTTTATAACTCGTGTGCGTCCAAATTTGGTAGTAACATATTGCACTGTGAATTAAGCAATTTTATTTGGGAAAATTAAACCTGAACTTGGCTACCCCGTCTAAAGAGTAAACGAGATAGAAGATACAGTAAAGTTCAAACCAGGTCAAAAAACAGATCATCAAAATTTTATTACTAGTGCAATATCCAGATAGTATATAAGATTCTTGATTATGGCACCCTTGAGAAATTGAAAGTTGTTTTTTTAAACTGCTTTTAGCCAAAGGCATTTCTGGCATGCGTTTTAAATTAATTACTTTCAAGTTTATTAATTGCGAAAATTTTCTTGACATATTTTGTGGATCGCGTTAAGATAAACATAAGGTATAGCCTGGTAATTAAATAAAATTAAGTAGACGTATTAAAAATGTGGTCACTGAACACAAAATGTTATTGGACGAATCCTTAACTAGTTTACATTTTGTATCACTTTTAGCAATTTCAGATTTCAAATTTAATAATACAATTCGTACCTACATTATTTTTACGTAAACCTTTATCTTCAGAGTCCTCTTACCCCTTTGCAATCGAGTTGATACGTTCGTGAGGGTTACTGCATCGGCATAGGCGATAATCAACGGCAAATTGCTAATTGCCCTTTGATTCCCGAGTGTCCTGCGTCCGTGAAATAGAAAAACTAGTGTAGCACTTTAGATATCACGTTTAATAGTCAAATTTATTAAAATATATTTCTATTTAAATATTGATTGTGTAGGTCTTACAAAATAAATAGGTATGCTTTAACCGATAAGCTAACAACCTGTCACTATACTCTCATTATCATTATACTACCTCTTACATTAGTTTTCAAACCTAAAATTAAGCTAGAAGTGGCTGCGAAGCGTAAAATAGTCTTAATTATGGTTTTGTCCATGTCACGTTTCGTGTGCTCTGCCTACCCCTTTTGGGAACATAGGCGTGAGTGTATTTATGTATGTAGGTAGGTATATATGTATTCTGCCGATTTTATTGCAACACATTTTTCTTGGCAATGATTTTTCGAAGAGCTGAAGACTCGAAAAGGACACGTAAAAGTGCTTTTAGGAGCCTATTTGCATAAACATTTGAATGTTTAATTATTTGTACATACATACACATACATACATACACATACATACATATTCTCACGCCTGTATTCCCATGAGGGGTAGGCATAGCACATGAATTCAAAAATCCAGTGCCACGTTTAGCAACTTCAGGGTAACCAGATGGTGACGTAATATTGCAGTGACAGGTTGCTAGCCCATCGCCCACAATACGCTAACCCTTTCCTAGAGTCGACTCTCAGGGGAAGAAAGGGGGAGGTGCTATTCCACCCCGGCACCACACGGGGATTATTAATTATTTGTATCACATACTAACATACATGTTGATGTTAAAATGTTGATGATATATATATTATATATATGTTTTGGGCCAACCTTTAGCAAATAATGAAAAACGCACAACTCACGCCTTAAATCGAGTTTATCTCGATATGTCGCGGGCTTACGTCTAGCTAAACTTGATTTAAAAGGTGAGCTTTCCGTATTTTTCATTATGAGTTATTCTCTCATAATCAAAACTTTTAGTAACTTTATTTTTGACAAAAGAATTAATTTCCTAGTATAACAATAACGTCTTCAATACCTATGCATTGTCTGTTTGTCCAATTTAAAAACAGAGTATATTTTTGGACAATGCTTAGTGTTAAAATGCGTTAAGGTATAAAATATGTACTTCTTATTTGTTCTGCAAATATACACATCCTGCTCTAGTTCTATTAAAAAAAGTGTTTGTGTAAATGACGCGGGCGGCCGTACAAGGTATTTTTACCTCCTAAGGTACAGAACAAAACCTCTCCATTTCTTCCGTGGATGTCGTAAGAGACGGCTTAGGAAATAGGTTATGTTTTAGGCGACAGGCTAGCAACCTATCCTGCACTTGCCAACTTAAAACCTACAAAAAATATGCTAGAAGTGGCCACGAAACGTGAAATTATCATCGTTTTGTGTATTACCGTTTTGTGTGCTCGGCCTACCCCATACATACAATACAAGACCCCATACATAGAATACAAGAGTGATGTGTGTATGTAATTTCGACAAAATTTGGCATGAAGAAAGTTAATGTCTCAAGTACCTAAGAACTGCTATAAAATGCATATTTCCCGCGAGATAGAGTCGCGGGTAGCGTCTAGCAAGTACAGTCAAGTACTTTAATTGATGAGCCACCATAGAACCTTTTCAAACAAAAAATCATCACGATTTCCCTTGATAATTAATGGTATGTCACTATAGCGATTACTGTGAATCGATTCCATGGTGGCTCATGAATTAAAATCCTTGTCTTTAGAACACGTTAACAAGAACATAAGTCTAGATCCGACTAGGCTAGTATTTTATTCCAATAGCAAGTAATTTAGTAGCTAAATGTGATAGTGTGTTGTGTGTAGTTCAGAAGGGCCATTGTTCTTCGCAATCAGCGTGGAAAAACCGTAATTCCGTGGTAAAAGTTTTCCGCGTCCGCTTGATCTTGTTTTCCGTGTCCACTTGAACCGCGGGTCATTGCTGTCCGTAACGCGACCTAATATGCACTATTATGTTCGCAGCCAAGGGTAGCGCATGCGTGAGAAGTATAATGTTTCCTGCGCTATGATTCATTATGACGAAGGCGAAATCCGGACAGGTTCACTCCGCTTAGGTAGGTCTGTACGCTTCGCCGGTGATACCTCGTGAAAAGTCTACGGCAAGCAGAGCATCTAGTGTAAAGTCGGTTCAGAACGTCTAGTGTATTCAAAACGACTATAGATTCGAGAACGATTCCGTTTGCGAATTATCGCAAAATTGTATGGAAACTGAGACATAGCCGCCAAACGGAACGTTTACACATCTGCCACGGTCGACAAGTCTCCATACATTCCGCGACAACTCGCAAACGAATTCGTTAACGACTGCACCATCGAAATGAACATACTAGACGTACTGTACGCTCCGCCGGTGATACCTCGTGAAAAGTCTACGGCAAGCAGCGTCTAGTGTATTCAAAACGATTATAGATTCGAGAACGATTTCGTTTGCAAGTTATCGCAAACTTGTATGGAAACTGTGACACCGCTCCCAGTGGAACGTTTGCACAACTGAGCGTCTAGTGTGTTCATTTCGATGGTGCAGTCGTTAACGAATTCGTTTGCGAGTTATCGAATACAATTTGGCTTAAAAACCGACGTGAGGATGGCGCTTTATATTTGACACTTCATGAGTGTATCCGAACGAATAAAAATTAAACATTTTTTTTTTAATTATGTCATTCGCTTTTTTTATTTTTACAATTATAATCCAACGCGTTTACGTAAGAAACCCAAATTTCGAAAAATCTCACGTAAGATTGGGGGGTGGGGGAGGGGGCTGAATAAAATCTCACGACATTTCACCAGAGGGGCAGGGAGGGTATATTTTAGGCGAAAGGCAGGCAATCATGACTATTATACCTTAAAACGTACAAATTTATACGCTAGAAGTGGTACAATACATACATACATACTCTCACGCCTGTATTCCCATGAGGGGTAGGCGGAGCACATGAATTCAAAAATCCAGTGCCACGTTTAGCAAATTCAGGGTAACCAGATGGTTAAACGTGATATTGCAGTGACAGGTTGCTAGCCCATCGCCCACAATACACTAACCCTTTCCCAGTAGGTTTAGCACGGTAACACGCTCTAGTCGCGTCGCGCGCGGGATAGTCTACCCGTCACTTTGTGACGTCTCTAGTTAGGCAGTGACAGGTATAGTCTATGTCGCGCGTATCTCTACTCTACTCTCTAGTCGACTCTTACTCGCGGGTAGCATCTAGCTAGTAAATATGTACAAACTAAACTCCATAATCAAAACCAAAACTAAACGCCATATCACGTCATCGCAAGTCAGTGCCCGTGACGCCACGACGTTAAATGGCGCGTCGAAGTTATTGCGAAAGAACTGAAATATAAAACGCTGCAACATTTTTTCTAGGTTTACTTTATTTATAGGCAGTGTAAGTTATTTTATACCTAATTTAAATGAAATAATACCGCACCATTCGAAAAAAAACAAGCATTATCTAAGAGCCGACTCACGTCGTTGGCGTTAGGAGCACAGCGTTTCACTTCGCGCCTTGGCGGTCAAAAGGTTAAGTCTAGTTCGGACTAGGCTATTTCAATCGAGTAGCGAATAATGTAGTAGCTAAACGTGTGTAATCGCAAACACCAAACATTTTGTCGGGCAAGTTAGTTAAAAATCCTTACATTATAAATCGGAAAGTGAGTTTGTTTGTTCCGCTTTCACGCCGTAACTACTGAACCGATTGCTTTGAAATTTTGCAGACGTAAAGATAGAAGTCCGGATTAAATAATAGGCTACTTTTTATCCCGAAAAAAATTGATGTTCCCGAGGGAAAAGAAAAATATAGTTTGCTTGATAGATCGATATCGATCGATGATAGATCGATTTCGATCGCTGACCGATAGATAGATGATAGAGATGGTGCTGTGTGTCGTTTGAAACGAGAAATTTTCTTATAGTTGTGCTTTATACCGCAATATAACCGAGTTCCACCCGGGCGAAGCCGCGGGCGGAAAGCTAGTAAAATTATACTCGTATATTGGATTCAATCCATTTTTGTTCTATTTTATCGGGCGAGTAGCGCCTCCCACGATTTTTGGCAAGTAGCAAATAATTAGTCATTAAATTAACCCGTGTGGTGTCGGGTTTAGAATAACACCTCTCCATTTCTTCCATGGATGTCGTAAGAGGCGACTAAGGACATAGGTTAAGGTATACTTTAGGCGACAGGCTAGCAACCTGTCACTATTGTACCTGCCACCTCAAAACCTAAAGAATATTATGCTAGAAGAGGCCACTAAACGTGAAATAGTCATTGTTGTGTCTATGTAGCGTTTTGTGTGCTCTGCCTACCCCGTTTGGGAATATAGGCGTGATTGTATGTATGTATGTATGTTAAATTAACTCGTAGTCGTAGCTAACCTAGTCCGAACTAGGCTTTAGAACTAATTGGTTTTTCCGATTCCATAGTTGAGCGACAACCATAAATAAATGAACAATGATTTGCAAATAATCAACCATTACACCCAAGTATCGTGTTGTCTGTTATTAAAACGAGGTAATCCCACAAGATGACTAACCGATGCTGGGAAACAATTAAAAGACCGACACGGCACAATAGGCGTGTGTTCTGCGTAAAATGTATCATTTTAATTAGTCCGTTAGATTATGGAAAAATTTGAGGCACGTGGTTTTTGAATTATCAAATAAAAACATCGATAAAGGTAGCCAATCAGCCAAGTTCCGGAGTAGGCGCTTGTGACGTTACGTCATGGTAAATATTGTACCACGTTGTGACGTTGCTCGTCAAAACTATCCTTGTTATTTCTTGTTTGTTGGTTGAAAGAAAAAATACGAGTATAATATTTTTGGTAGGTAGGTACTCTATCTTGCAGACTAAATTTTTTTTTTTGTCAACTAGTTACCTATTAAACTTAAATTAAGTAATTAATTTACCCTTTGTTAGAGAAAAGCAGTAACTACGGTGGACGTTTCATTTATATTTCCATTTCTAGCGTATTTTACCATAGTGACAGATTGCTAGCCTGTCGCCTAAAATATATCATAACTTTTTTCATTAGTTAGTAATAAGAATTGGAGAGGTGATATTCTAAACCCGACACCATTCGGGAATAAATCCCTAAATCCATACTAATATTATAAATGGGAAAGTGTGTTTGTTTGTTTGTCCGTCTTTCACGGCTAAACGAATCGACGAAGTGACCTGATTTTTTTGGGTGGAGATAGTTGAAGGGATGGAGAGTGACATAGGCTACTTTTTGTCTCTTCGAAACCCCCCATTTCCCTAGAGAGAAGGGTTTGTGGAGAATTCCGCAATTTTCAATGTAGAAAGCTATAAATTGGTATGTGGGCTATCTCTTCTGTGCTACCCCGAATTTAACGCGAGCGGAGCCGCGGGCAAAAGCTAGTAAGTAATAATTTATTTCGTAAATCATAAACACCAGCAATAAACACATGAAAATATTAGTCAGACAAATTAGTCAAAGCCACAGAACAGTAGTTAATAACTCTACCAACCCTATTCACAGCTGAACATGTCGAATGGAGGATTTCGAAGCAAAAAAACCGTGTAAAAACATTTTCTACGTCATATTCTGTTAACATGAAACTCATCTGGGAAATTCTTCATTGTCATTGTCTAAAGCAATGTTCTACGATTGTTTAATTGTAGAACATTGAAAATGCTGTCTCCTTTATTTTAATTATGTACAAAACAAATGAGTACAAGCCGTATAACCTTCAACACTTTAGACCCCTAGCACACGTTTAAAACGCGCATTCGACGCGTTGAAACGTGTATCAAACGCCAATGTAATCCTAAGCACAAAGAGCGATCGTGAAACGCACGTCTACCGCGCGTAAACACGCAGATACAACGCTACAGACGCGTTGTAGACGCTCCCAGATCCACACGCGCGTTTTTGTCGCGTTTTATGAGTGCTTGTACCTATATACAAACGCAAAAATTGTCATCTACGGCGCAGGCAACGCGCTTGCTTGAAACGCGCGTAGATTGCGCGTTTTACTTGAAAAAGGGGACATGAAATTCATGTCTTAGAAAGCCCAAGACAGCTGGGGAGTCGTGTTTACGGTTGCCAAGTATACAGTTACAAACAGTATTAAGTAGGTACCTACTGTGTTTTTCATTACTTAATACTTTACTGTTGAACAAAACTATAGCATAAAGCATACTGTTTGCAGCACAATGCTTAACACTAATTTTATAGTTATTGTGAGGCGTATAAAGTTTTAAAAAACATACAAACATACATACATACTAAGTATCACGTGTTCCCAAATGGGGTAGGCAGAGCACACGGAACGTAGACTAACCCATGACTATTTCACCTACAGAAATCCTTATCCTTACTATCCTTACTAATATTATAAGTCAGAAAGTGAGTTTGTTTGTTCCGTTTTCACGCCGTAACTACTGAACCGATTGCTTTGAAATTTTGCAGACATAAAGATAGAAGGCCGGATTAAATAATAGGGTACTTTTTATCCCGGATTTAATTTATGGTCCCGAGGGAAAACAAAAATATAGTTTGCTTGATAGATCGATATCAATCGATGATAGATCGATATCGATCGATAGATGATAGATCGATGGCGCTGTGTGTCGTTTGAAACGAGAAGTTTTCTTATAGTTGTGCTTTATACCGCAATATAACCGTGTTCCACGCGGGCGAAGCCGCGGGCGGAAAGCTAGTTTAATATATTTTGCATGAAACTCTAAAAATATATGTGTTTAAAACATGAAAGAAATAACACATCATATTTCTAAAACTTTTATTATTCTTCGATCCAAATAAACTTTATTTCTTGTAAAAAAAATTGGCACCCCTTTACGTACTAATTTCATTTGATCTTTCCCACTATAATTGGCTGTGAACTCTAACTTTTGTCATGTCCATAGAGACGAACTAGCATTTTTGGGTAATTCTTGAGAATTATCATTCCCCTGGCTATACTTATTTTTAAAAATATCGATCAATTTGCAACTAAATACGATTTTAATTAATTCGTAATAATGTCCCTTAAATAGGCTTCTTTCTGATAATTTGTCTATAATTTAATTAAGCCTAAAATCATAGTTATTATGACACGCCAGGGGAATGAGAAGTCTCAAGAAACACCCTTTTGTGTGACCCAAAAGCGGTGCGCGAACTTACCCCCACCACTTAAAATCTTGCCACGTAAGATGCCGGAGGCAGTAGGTACATAGTGAGATATTGGTCCAGTGTTGCCAACTATATCTTTACGAACCCACCAAATGCGGCCGTGTAAATTACCAGAAACCCGGCATCTCCATTCACCACACAATTTGTCTAGATAACCGAAAGCATGACGAAAAAAACAAGAACAAGCAGGTGAAGCTGATCAAAACAGTATGCTATGAACTAGAGCAGGGGTTCCCAAACTGTGCGCCGCGGCGCCCTGGTGCGCCGCAGAAAGTATTGAGGGGCGCCGCCGTGAGTCGATTCTTTATCATTAACTGAAACCATTTTCATTTTTACACTCTCAACCTAAATACTACCATTATCTGAGCCTATTTGTACTGTATATTTTTCAAATACACGGGGTAGGGCGCCGTGACAAAATTTTAAACTTGTAGGTGCGCCGCGGGCTGAAAAAGATTGGGAACCCCTGAACTAGAAATAATCATTTTCCGCCATCACGCCAACCTGCACTTTATGAGTTGGGTTACTTCAGCATTTTTATGAGTTGTGTTAGTGGTTAAATTCTTAACTTACCACTAACTGGAAGAATGTATTCCACTAAAAAATCCACTAGCCACTAACCGCTAAACCACAAGTCGAAACCACCAGATCTATGTAGTGGAAAATCCACTAAGTCGGCAACACTGTGGTACGCTGTGTTTTTAACGATTCGGTTCCTTAGGGGAAAAGAGGGTAATGGGAGTCAGCGGGCAATGGGAGTCACCCACACCACCACGAAACACTACATGAGACCGACGCGTAAACAGCGTCCTCAGCCCCCGCTACGGCCCCCCGCGCAGCCCCGAATGGCTCGCGCCCATCGGCCCACGCGCCTCTGAGAAACGAACGTTTTTTGTTTTTGCGCTCCGCTGATGTAATTTTACGTAAATGCAAATTAGAAGGTAACTGCCTAAAATCTTGCAGTGTATGCGATTATGACATTTACATTTACTTAGTTAGACGTTTCAAGTTGTCATGTGCAGTTCAGATTAAATCAGTGTATTAAAGTTTTTTTTTATTTTAATTTTTTAGTAATTAGTGTAGTTGTGGGAAATGAGAGTCAGATGACTCCCATTACCCGCAAGTAGTTACCATTACTTACAACTGGTAAAACAATGAGATGTGGTACAGGTGTACCTCGTGTGGACAATGGGTTAACGCGGAGTGCACAGGGTGGGAGTCAGCTATGCGATGTATGCTAGATTTTATTTGACTCCGATTGCCCGCATGGGTGATCACCATTACCCCGATGTCAGTGTAATGAGAGTCAAATCTGTTTTTTTTTTAAACTTTTATAATTTCAAAAGTTGATTGCCAAAGTGACTGAAATTGATCTCTAATGATAGTTTAATAACTAAATTATGTTTACAGGCGGTTGCAATAAATACTTTCTTTTTAATTTTATTTTTATTTGAGTTCTCGCTTAAGTGACCCCCATTACCCTCTTTTACCCTAACTAGTAGGGCAATAATCACACATTTTCTAACACTTCTATTTATACAGTAACTAGGTGAGGAAAAGTGGCTATGGATAGCATTTTTATCCCCCCTCTCAACCCCTTGCTACCCTTTTTTCGCAATAAAAAGGAGCCTAGGGTAACGGCACCAGTTATGAACGGTTTTAGCTGACAAGCACCAATGATGGACACTTCATTCATAATTTAAAGACCATAGAGTTGTGAATTGATTGTTGTAAAACAAATGACTTTTCCTTAGTGGGTAGTAAATAAAAGTCATTGTCCATTACTGGTTCTTTATCCATTACCGGTGACTTTACCCTATTTCCTTCCTCAGGCTTTAGACTATTTGCGTACAATTTTTTCGTGAACTCTATTCAGTAGTTTTTGCGTGGAAGCGCGGCAGACTGAGTTACTTTCGCATTTATAATAATTGTATAAGTCAGGATAATAATAGTAATTAAGTCAGCTAGAATAGCACCTCATTTCTTCCGTGGATGTCGTAAGAGGCGACTAAGGAAATGGGTTTAGATATTCTTTAGGCGAGAGGCTAGCAACCTGTCACTATTATACAAGGAAAAAAGGAGAAAGAGGAGATTTATCCGACAAAATATATAAAAAAATGCATACAAAAACTCACCATTCAAATTATAAATGACAGCCACACCGCGACCTATCAACCCTACGAACACTATCCACCACATGTTCACTAAAAAAACACTTTTTTTTTATCCGGTGTACGTTTGTGTTCGTCGGCGAGAGGGTGCCAAATGAGCCTCGCGTTGCCTACGTTATCCTTTTACCTAAGGTCCTTACACATGATCTACTTGTGACGTCGCGCGCGCACCGAGCCGCGGCGTTTAGGCGCAGCGCAGACGACAGACTTTAAGTCTGTGGCGCACAAAAAGTCTCCGAGGATTGCATGCATTGCGCCGGACTTATTGCGCGTCGTGTGCGTTACTGCGTATTCCATAGGTTCTCTTTTCACAGACTAAAAAGTGCGACGCAGATAGTCTGTCGTCTTCACACGGCCTTATTCCGAGCGGCCGAGAGACTTGCGATTGCGATCAATAGTCAAAACTTAATTGTATTGTTTTGTTTGATTATTCCATCATTTCGACCATAAGACGTCCACATACCACACATACGTACATACTTACATATTCTCACGCCTGTACTCCCAAGAGCGGTAGGTAGAGTACACGGATTTGAAAATCCAGTGCCACGCTTAGTAATTTCAGGGTAACCAGATGGTTAAACGTGATATTGCAGTGACATGTTGCTAGCCCGTCGCCCACAATACACCAACCCTTTCCCAGAGTCGACTCTTAGGCCCATAAACGCGCAGTCGACGCGCAGATGACGCGCGTATACGCGCTTCAAACGCGATTTGAACGCAACCTTCTAACCGGGGCCATAGCACACGGCGTATTTAAAACGCGCAGTCGACGCGCCGAAGACGCGCGTTCTTAATACGCGCGTCGTGCGCGCGTATAAAATACGCCGTGTGCTATGGCCCTTACGACATCCACGGGAAGAATGGGGGAGGTGCTATTCTAACCCGCCACCAAACGGGGTGGGGTCAAAACTTTATTTACGAATCCAAATAGGCTCCTACATAGGTATCACGCCTGTTTCCAAATGGGTAGGCAGAGCATGCGAAACGTAGCATAGACAAAACCATGATTAAGTATGACTATTTTACGCTTCACAGCCACTTCAAGCATAATTTTAGGTTTGGTAACAGACAGGAGAGTACAACAGATATAGGAGAGGTGACAGGTACAATAGTGACAGGTTGCTATCCTGTCGCCTAAGGCTTACCTAAACCTATTTCCTTAGTCGCCTCTTACGTCATCCACGGAAGAAATGGAGAGGTGTTATTCTATCCCAATACCACACGGGAAAATCAGTATCAAAATACAAGTATAACAATTTAATACAAACAATAGTAAAAAACACAGTACCTGTACAAACTGTGCAGACAATATTATTATATTCAACTAAAAGCATGTATCTGATCTAAGGCTAAGCGCGCACTATGACTTTTTGTCGCGCGACAAAAAGTCGTAGTGCGCGCTTAGCCTAACAGCTGGCATGTGTTGGACGCAGAACCAAAACCTGTGCCAAAGCACACTGGGCAGTTTTATAATTTGAATGTGGTGCCGGGATAGAATAACACCTCTCCATTTATTCCGTGGATGTCTTAAAAGTCGACTAAAGATACAGGTTTAGGTATGCTCTTGGCGACAGGTTAGCGACCTGTCACCATTCTACTTCTTCCATTTTGTTTTTAAACCTAAATTTAGGCTAGATGTAACCGTTTGACTTGCCATTTGTGCGGATTGTTTAGCCGAGGTGCAGCAGTCGACTGGCGTGCAGCTCGGTTTCGCAGTTAACACGGCGGGAGGCGCGCCCCATAATGCAACACGGATGGTCGCTACTGGGTAAAAAATACCACAATGTGTTTATTGTAAAAGTGGTGGTTTGTTATAGGTATTTCAATAAAACATTATTTTATATTATATTTTGTTATATTTTCAACGAAATAATCTGAGAAAAAAGTAGTTACCTCTTAAAACAAAATTATTATCTTTTTTTAAAGACACAGCATATAAATCAGCATTATTTTGCACATAGCTTATAAAAAACCAAAAATTTGACCATAAACAAATAAAAAAAATGTAAACACGAGATCAATACAGAATTAGTATCTTGTGTTCTTACTTATAATGATAAATATGACATGCATTAATTTGGCATTTTTTTGAATTTTTATGATCACTTTCCTTACAATGTGGCACATTGAATGTTAATCTGACTGTACCTACTTTTTGGGCTCATTCTTCACAAACACACTATAGTTATGCTCTTTACATATTTTTATGACATAAATATCATAAATTTCAATCAGTGTCTTTACTGTCTGTTTGTCTTCTCCTTCATGCTCTGAATTACTTTCATGTTTACTATATTTTTCATTGTCTTCAATTTTAGAATTATTTTCTTCTTGACTATTTCCTAAATGCAGTAAAAGTTCTATTTGTTCTTCAATGAGTGGAAATAAGGCATATTTATAATCTAAATCAACAAAAATGTAAAATGTAGACTGTTAAAAATAATGACACAAATAGTCGCTACTGGGTTAAAAATACCCATTCGCACTTTAGATGTGTGTTTTAGCCGAAAGCCGCATGCACATTGCCTACATATTCCAAAAAGCAGTCTAACGTACGTTTCTCGGAAGGTACCTAAAGTGACTCGGCTCAAAATTAAGTAATAAAATAAATATTTGCGAATTTATGCACCGTGTGGTAAATTTTACCCGGTAGCGCCTCCCGCCGTGTTAAAGCGTATTTAGTGTCCGACCGAAGCTTCGGCTTCGGCTTCGGCTTCGGCCACCTTCGGCCAAAAAAACCACCTTCGACCAAACCTTCGGCTTCGGCCAAAATTTAACCGAAGCTTTGGCCGAAGCCGAAGGTTTGCAAGTTGTGATTTGAAATTGAACAAACGATGCCAGAGCGAGACGGATAGTGCGCAGCGGTTAGCAGGACAGCGTTTCGCCGGCCCGATCGCATTACTTGCAGTTAATTACATAAATTACTGACAACGCATAACATACCAACATAGTCACACTTGATTAAGAAGCGAAAACTGCACATAATTTACTGCCATTTTTTTTACTATTAGTAAATTCTCGTATTTCTTAGGGTCAACACACCTTCGGCTTCGGCTTCGGCCGAAGGTTTTGATGAAAGCCGATTAATCGGCTTCGGCTTCGGCTTCGGCCAAAATTGTACCTTCGGTCGGACACTAAGCGTATTAAAGCATAAATTTGTGCGCTGTAGCTCACCGGTCATTTTGTTCTCACTACAATATTCGTCTATTAAGTGACGCACCGAGTAGAATTTTGATTAGGACGTTGTTCCAGAAGTTACATGCAACACGTCCGACAGTAAAAGAGCCACCTCCAGGTCCCAGCCAAACGTTAAGGACTAACCAAAACATTGCACGTGTTGAAAAGATGATCTTAGGCTCAAGTCACACTGGCGCAGAGTCGAAGCGACGCGACGCCACATATTTTGTACGTACAGTCGCGTGCATTAATAATATATGTAAGCGTTTCCTAATTTCCAAAAATATGTACCCACATAAGGTATCTTAATTAAGTATACAAATTCACATCATTTTGTACGGTGAATTTGTATACATAATTAAGATACGTTATGTGGACACATACTTTTGAAAATTAGGAAACGTTTACATATTATTGCACGCGACTGTACGTGCGCAGCCAAGATAGGCTACATAAGCCAGGGCACACGAGCGCCAATCTGATTAAGAGTCCCCAAAGTGGTCGGCATGGCTGGTAATACATTCATTCAGTTTGTACGGCGACGCGCGACCTCGCGCGGCGACGCGCGTTTGTCGCGACAGCAGTAACATTGTGGTTAGCGTCAGACGCGTCACTGTGCCAGAATAACACGCGGTGACTCGCGAATCCGCTCGACTCCAGCCAAGCGTCGACGCGCCCTTATATTTACAAAGCACAAAGTACTTAAATTGTGGGACAATGGAGATGAACGCTTCGACTCTGTGCCAGTGTGAGTTGAGCCTTACCCGACATTGGTGACAAGTTCGTCCATTGCGCCGTATTTTATAAAAAAACGAGTGTTAATACATTAACAAATGCATTCTGTGACAATTTCGCAAATTAAATTAACAACCAACTGAATATTTGATAAAACTGTTTCAGAAAATTTTACTTTTAGTCAATAGGATAGCCGTGTCAATTAGTTACTTTTTAAATAAAATACGCCGGTCTTCGCCGAGTTGACTAGTAATAATTTTACGTTAGTACTGTAAAGTAAAGATGTCGCGATTTTTTTGCCACCTTAGTCAATTGCACCATGAAAAAGGTAGAAAATAGCATCAATAATTATTCTGAAACGATAGCATCTAACAGAAACAAAAGGATCGCGCATTGTCATTACAACTTGAAGAGTGCCATTTATTTGCATGTACAAAAAAATAATTAACATAACAACAACACTAGTACAACAAAAGAATCACACGTTTGCACAAACCTATTTAGTGTGTTGTAATAAGCAAGGGCAAATCGACTGCGCCGTAGACGTCGATTTTGCGTTTGTGTCAATTCAAAAATGTGTAAAACGCGTGTAAAACGCGTGCGCAACTCGTTTAAAGCGCGTACGAAAGCGGTTTAGAGGCAGAGGAGCGGAACAAAAGTCAAAACGTTTAATTTAACGTCATCATCATCTGTGAAAATTTCAATTGTCTAGCTCTTACAGTTCTTGAGATACAGCCTGGTGACAGACGGACAGACTGACGAACAGCCAAGTCTTAGTAATAAAGTCCCGAGGGTAACTTTTGGTACGGAACCCTAAAAATGGTTACCTATGAGACAAATTGACAATGCTTCTTTTAACAAAAAATTTCTGTGTCGGAATTACAAGATTGCGGAAATCCGTTAACGATGGCTGACGTGCGCTTTCAATTAGTAATCGAGTAAGTACTCCATTAACTGTTTTGCAAATTAAGATTTACGCTCTTTCTGCTAGAGTATACTTTCCTTAACAGCTTGTATAATTATTGGAACTGTAGCAGGAAGAGAAAGACACTCACTGACATTCTGATAATTGATGTCGGGAAATTGTGAAGGTCAAAGAGGTTGCACTGATTTTTAAGAATGCTTCCACGGCTTACGTAGGTAGCTTTCGTAGGAGAACACTTTTTGCAAAACGGTCCGCAATGGAGACATATTGCATCTTTTAAGGATAACCCACAATTTTTTTTTATACTTAGGTACTATTTACTAGAAATAATGGCTTATTTCCGAAGCGATTTTAAGCAACATAGCATTCATCATTATCCAGTTAAATACTTTGAATACATTGTGCATTTAATAGGAACCAACTAAGTCTAAGTCATCCGCGATTCCGTCTGCAAAGATATTGAAGAGTAGGTACGTAATTTACTAAAAACATAGGTAGGTACACTCAAGGTAACAAACTTAGGGGCAGCGCAGACGACAGACTTTTATGCGATCGAGTCTGTGGCACAATAAAAACTCTGAATGGAAACTCTCTGCGCGCCATTCAGAGTTTTTATTGCACCGCAGACTCGATCGCACAAAAGTCTGTTGTCTGCGCTGCCCCTAAAACACACACTCACAAACTTTCCCATTTATAATATTAGGTAGTGTGATGTGCTGATGTGATATGCCTTTAGAACAAGTAGGTAATTTAGATATTTTTTTAGAAGATTTTACAAATTTAAATCACAAACAGCGATTGCGGCGTGTATCTACTAAAAAAAATCCGCGTCTAATGAATCTAATGATAAAAATATGGAAACGTTGCACATAAACATATTTTGTACAATGTTTAAACAGCATTGCACCCGTGAGAAGCCGGAGCGAACTAACTATCGAATCGAGCTATTAATAAAATTAAGGACATCCACATTGAAAATAAATATTAAACCTCTCTTTTAACAATTTAATACCCTTCATGCACTCTAAAATTGTTTTTATTCGCAAAACAGTAACGAGATATAATTTTAAACAAAAAAAAACCGACTTCAAATTAGCTTTA
>BHDV01065389.1:8949-59901 GCA_005406045.1 Adoxophyes honmai
TCATAATAGCCTAAGTATTTTAAGATAAGTTCTACAAAAATGTTTTATCAGTGTCAAATTTCTGCCGAAATTTGTTTTTCTTTCTTTATTTTCAAGGACCTACTGTTTCAGTATATTTTCCGCCAAACATCGTCTATATAAATTACACGCACGCAACAATAACGCCGATCCAATATAACGTGACGTGAAATACCGTGCCGTCCCCGTGTCGTGCCGTCTGAATGCTGACGCCGTCTGATTGATGTCCTAATATCCCTGAAGTTGGACGGATTCGTAAGTTGTTCAAGTATCTAACGGTTTTGTGCATTTAGATGCCAGGGTATTTATATACAAAGGTTAATTTTACAGGGCGAAGCATACCCCTGCAGTGAGTGGTGATATCTACATAGGGTATTAAAATTATACATGATACATGAGTGTCTTTATTTTGTTTCTTGGTCAAAAAAAATATTTTTTCTTTTAGCAGACACTTTTTTTATGTTACGGACGCATGATTACCTGGAATGTTAATTTGGTAGTTGACTAAAAAACTATTTATATTATTTACATTATTGTTTGTTTTATTTGATAAACAAGAATGACGAGGATACATTGGTCTAAAGTTTCGGGTGACGTCATTGCGTGGTACAATTTTATTTTTACAATGATGTGACGTCACACCCGCACTCCGTAAGTTTGATGATATAGTATACCCACATAATCTCCATCTGCGAATACAGGCGTAATGTAGTTATGTGCAGTTTCCTCGTACGTTATATCCCAAAAAGCTAAACAACATTTTCGTCTTAAATTCAAAGTTATACCAATACAAAACACCGTAACACGTTTTTGCGTTACTCCGTCCGCGACGCTCTGTCCAACAAGATAATCACACAATTAATGGCAGTGCTAAAGAAGTGCATTTTTCCAGAGCGCTGTAATTGTATTTTAGCAGCTGTGCAACTTCGTTCTACTTAAAGTTGTTCTGGGACGTCTCGTGACTACTTCTTGTTCACGAACAAAGGGTAACACTACGTGGAATTAAGTTTTTATGCAAAGAGGGTCTTGAATGTTTTATAGTAGACTATATGTATCCTTTAAAATAATTTTATTATTAGTTGAAAGGAGCTAATCTTTGACACGCATAGTAAGCAGTGTTAGCGCTTTGAGGACTCCCACACGTGCAAATCAAGAGCTTGTCACTTGGCTCCATATCATCCACCGTAATACGTGCTGAGTAGTGTTGAATTTTAGAATAACGTCTTTCCACTAAACTGTCGCCTAAAATATACCTTAAAATTCACCTATAAATTTAACCCACTTCCTTGGTCGCATCTCAAGAAATGGAGAACTGTTGTTTTATACCGACACCAGACGGGAATTTTTTATTTATTTACACTTTAATTTATTCACACTTAAAGATAATGCAGTAGATTATCTAGAAAGAAAAACATAACTGGCACTGGAGTCAAACCTTTGTTAGAACTACATTTCGCAAAACAAAAGCCACAGTGGCCACAAATCCTGACAAATATTTCAAAGAAACGTCCCCCGCCACAGGCTCGTAAATATGAATAACAAATACATTCGATTGTTTCGTGCATGGTTGAACGCGACCGATGCATTTTGCTTTGTTATCCAATTCGCAGCATAAATCTGTACCGAATGAGCATCTGAATACATAATACCATTTTTGTTTGGAAAAATTAAACCAATAAAATATTCTTTTTAATGTGCCGTATCGGAATTTTGTAGAGTTGCGTCTTTGCGTACAAGCTTAGTAGATGAAGCGCGATTCCCATCACGTACGAAACAGACTGTCTCTGTCATTGTTTAACTTGAGATGTCAGAAAAGGATAAGTAGTCTATTTCAACCCCGAAAAACGAAAAAAAGAAGTGAAAAATTCTGAAAAAATGAAACTAACTTCATTCCGCTCAGGACAATAATAATAATTACAGTAGGTACAGTAAGTTTTACTATAAATTTACTTTGGGAAAAATGCAAAAGGTTCACAATTCTCAAGTTAGAGCCAAACGAACGAATAACAATTCAGTTGTGTTATAATTCTTATTATAGAAGACACTCTAGAATTGCCCAGTGGTGTTATTCTGTAACGATACTAACAATACTAATCTAACTCCTAACAATGAAATTTTTCATACAATATGACAGTTAATTTTGCCACGTTGACGTTGAGATTATCGACGAGTTTACTTTGTTACGTTAGAGCACGGGTCAGTAACCCGGGCTCTCGGCTCGTTACTAGCCGCGATTATTGTTTGAATATTATTATACATAAAATACTGTTACAGCAAATAGCGTACAGAAGTGGACTGTATTTAGACCATTTTTTTGATGTGGGGTTTTTTAAGTAAAAAGGTTGCCAACGACTGCATTAGAGAATAATACTACTGCAATAAAATAAATAAAAAATATTCCTTAAAATAACGTTTAATTCATTAAAATCTTTAACAATGATCCATAACCGTTAATAAAAAAAATTGGTGCAGCGAAGTATAAAATAAAGAAGTCGATTCAAAGATTTTTAGAGATTGTGATCAATTTATTAAGTTTCTTAAAAATAGATATTGCTATAAACTCAACAATAATGCACCAAAACTGGAACAAAACTTAAGACCACTCGCAATCCCTAAATGCACTTTCCTTAGCTTGCAAAAACGCAACGCAACCCACCTCCTCAAAAACTCCTTATTTACGGTCCGAACTTCGAATCAGCCACAACTCCTGCTCGTTAATTTTTAGCGCAGCGTTACAGCAAGGTCACAAATTAGAACTTGAATATTCGGGGGGAGTAAATCATAACTTTGGCGAGCAATTACCATAAATCTTTGGGCCCGGAAGGGTGAATCTGGAGGTTCGCCGAACTTTCCGACCGAGTAAAAGGATGATTCTTTGGCATTTCAACCGTTTTTAATTACAAGCGGTTCATTATTGATGACGCGCGATCAAGCTTCAAGAGATTAAGTGAGTTTGTGAGTTTAGGTGGCCGTGGTAGCCCTGCGAAAGGCCCGTAGTAGTTCAGCGGGGTAGCCCAGCGGTTTGGCCTGACTCTCATGCAGGGAAGGGGGTTCAAATCCCAGACTCGCACCTTTTTTTTTTTTAATGTAAAGTAAAACTACAGACAGCAAAGATGTAATTCAATGTTGTGTGTAAAGTTCAAAAAAAAAACTATGGCTTAACCCCTCTAATTTTGTGGCCTGCACATTTTTTTTATTTATTTTAAGCAAGCTTGCTTGTTAGGTAGGTACCCAATAAAAGTAAGTCAATGGGTTCTTCAAATTGTGACCTCAGCAAGAAATTAAGTTAGTGTGGCAATATTTTTTCGGGAACAATGTATTTTAATCAAGCTACCTATACTATCGAACCAATTGATTCCTGATCCATGAGAGTCATAGTAATATTGCATTTAAGCACAGTTAAGCTCGTCACAGACTACGCATATACGATATGCGTATATTTTATTTGCGATGCCATTTCTCCATTATGTCGGTGTCAACAGATACTTGACAGTAAATCTGCGCAGTGTGTGTTAGCTCATTGAATTGTATAGGGCGCGATATTGACAGATATCTGGTCTGATACAGATATCTTACCGTATCTGTTTAATGTGTGACGAGCTTTAAGGGCACTGTTACAAAATTTTCTCCAATGGATTTAATTATAGCACCTCAACATTCATTGGTATTTTTCTTAACTTGACAGCCATAAGTATCCCCGTGGCCCGCAGTTATCATAATTAGTAAAATCTCTTCCTCAGCATTACATTACATTTGCAATGACATTCATTCAAAGTTTATATGTCGACTGAAATCAAGATATCAAATTCAGAACTCAAGCTAACATCTCTTTGTTGAAACTTAATAAACTCGAGAAAAATACGATGTTGACAAGCAGGTCGTCATTTCATTATTTCAGACAACAGTACCGCTATCGGGGATACATTGACATAGCGACCGAGTTTGGGTCATACATCAAAAGACCGGAGGACCATTTTAAACAATCCTCGCAAACAAATACAAACCACACTCAACTTGTTGGCTCTACTGGTCTGAGGTAGCGTTTGGTATCCGAAATAGAACTACGGAGCTAGACCTTTTTGAAATGTTGTTAGAACTCAGAAATAGGACTTGTGGTGTTATTCTAAAGTAAGGAATTAGATTTGTTGACTAGCTCGAGATCTGGCTATCAAATTTTCCGTACTATGTGATAGTTAATTTAGCAAATTTAGTTGGTTACGTTAGAGAACAACACCACAAAATACTATAGTATGATAGGAGGTTTTTGAAACCATACTAACGAGACGAGGTAAAATACGTAAGCAATCATCTAGTTAGTGAGTAAAGTTATTTTGCGATAGCGACTACTTTATCCTAAGTAAGCAATAATAGCGAATTTAAGTATGTATACAACAGGAGAGCTCTATCGTTGCGTGATGGTACAGGATTGCAATACACAGTAGGTACTAGTTGTCAATGTGTGGTCAGTGATTCTGTAAAGATATTCATTCGTGTTTTGATAACGTTTGAATTTTGAAATTTTGATTAGGTTAATGATGATTTGATATTTTTAACCGACTTCAAAAAGGAGGAGGTTCTCAATTCGACCTAATTTTTTTATTTTTTATTTTTTATTTTTTTTTGTGTGTATGTTACTCGATAACTCGAAAACCCGTGGACCGATTTTCAAAATTTTTTTTTTAATCGAAAGAGTATAACTTGAAATTGGTCCCATTGGCACGAAACTAGGATCTGATGATGGAATCTTGGAGAAATCGAGGGAACTCTTCAAATTTTATATGGAGATGTACGGCGTTTTCGGTAATTTGTTGATGAAGTCAAGATTTTACATTCAGTAAAAGGAATACTTTTAAAATATTGCTAATTTGAAGTCGGTTTTTTTTTGTTTAAAATTATATTTGGTCTTATTCGTCCTCTCGGTCCAGAGCCCTTTAATATTAATAAAGAATAAACTGTTACATATTAAAGTAAAAATATTTTGAACGATACGAAAATAACCTGCGTCTGTTAACATTTTTATTTTGCAATTATTTATCAATTTTAAAAATAAAAAATACCGAGCAGCAAGGTAAAGAAACAAATTGTTTTAAAATTCAGCAAAATTTTGATGAAAAATTATTTTACAAAATTTGCGCTTCAATAATACAACATTGCGGTTGTGAAATTGTAGGAGATAATATTAAAAGAAAGAAAGCAATTATAATAACGTTTTTTAAAATCTGATTACAAGACGTAGGTACAGTTCTGTGATCAGTATAAATCTCACACAGTCGCGCGCAGGGATTAAAATTCACTTTGTGTTTTTTTTAACAATTCGTAAAGCAAAAGACTAATTATGTACTCGTATCAAGAACGTGTCCTTCAATTAGTTAAAACCAGTCTCATCTTAACGAAATAAAAAAGATGCACTTAAAAGAAACTTAAGTTTTCTTGCTGGCGTCTCGCAAAACCCATTTTGTTCAATTTCTTTGCGAACCGATAATTCGTTGATTCCCCGCAGACCCAAAGCGTTCACTATCCACTTTCTAAAGTAAGTGGTTCTCTGAAAGTTATCAATGGAATACTGTATGTTAACTGAAGTTTGCTATGGTATTGTGAAGACGGACCAATCGTTTGTTTGGTTTGTCACCGTAACTAATTTAACTAGTGGTCGGATATACTTAAAAGTATACTACAGTATTAGCTGTATAGCGTCGGAATAGAATTGCAATTTCATCCATGGACGTCGTGAAAGGCGACTAAGAAAATAAGTTTAGGTTAGGTTAGGTTAGGTTAGGCGGCAGGCTAGGAATCTGTCACTACTATACCTCTTCCATCTGTTCATAAACCTAAAATTATGCGAGGCGTGAAATAGCCATGGTTTTATGTCAGGTTTCCTGTGCTCTGCCTAACTTGATTAAAAAAATTCAAAATTCAGAACTTTATTTATGCAAATAGGCTCCTAAGAGCACTTTTACACATTTTCGAGTTTACCAGCGCTTCAGAAAGAACATCATTGCCAACAAGAATGCGCCGCAAGAAACTTGGCAGAATATGAGATCGCAGGCATGATTGTATGTATGTATGAACTAGATACATCATAATTAGCTAATTATGGTAGTTTAATCACAAAAATGTCATATCCCAAGTTCACAGCTTCGGGCTTCGCAAAGTCGCAGGTGGAAATGTTCATAAACTGGACTCGCTGCCTCAGCATACTAATGAACTTCGCGATATTCGTGCCGGCTTTGCCGATATCGATGTGTTAAGGTGGCACTTCAATGCCGACCGCATGCATCAGGCTGAGACTACACAATCGTTGATTCATGCTGCGGTCGACCTGAGAAAAGAACTGCAAGCGTCTTCTACGGAGCACACAATCTTTATAAAAAAAAAAACGATTTATTTCAGGCAAAGACCCGTACCTACAATCTGAAGTACAATGCAAAAATAAACATTTAGGCAGCACTGGATAAGGATCATTATCCAGCGCTTATTCTTTATCCATTGCTTTGTCTTGGGGCAGTCTAGTCTAGACGCTCAGCCAATACACTCAGGACAGTGTGTAGGAGGTGGCTGACATGCCTTGGGACAAAATTTAAGAGTTACGATATTCATGTATGAAATTCCCAGTCAATGCGACATTTTTAACTGTAGTATTTATTATACGTGCGATGTGTCTTTGGTTTGATGACAGAGATAAAACTGATCTCCTAAATAGTCGAACGACGTAGTCTGCTAGGTAGTGCCACTATGATTGTTGTTTTATCTGTAATTGGTTGAAAACAAGCAAGTGAGTAAATACTTTTGTGAAAAAAAAACACGAAATCCAAAAATATGCAATCTTAAGATCCCATTGGGGATAAGTTCGTCTTTATACATAAAATCAAATCAAATCAAATCAAATTTATTCATAAAATTAATACAAAAAGGAAATAATAAATATAAAATATTCTCAGGTCTAAAATGTAATTAAAATTAAGTCTATGCTAGGTTACAAGTGTAACCTGTGTTATGGACAATATGTCCAAAAGAATTATAATATAAATAGCTCGAGCGTTTAAACAATGCAATACATTATCTTAAAACATAATACTTAGTTGTTAATTAAACTACAT
This sequence comes from Adoxophyes honmai, assembly GCA_005406045.1. Classification (NCBI taxonomy): domain Eukaryota; kingdom Metazoa; phylum Arthropoda; class Insecta; order Lepidoptera; family Tortricidae; genus Adoxophyes; species Adoxophyes honmai. The sequence goes on from BHDV01065389.1 coordinate 16,065, forward strand.
TATCGAAACTAATCAAGTGTAAACAATATAATAAACAACAATCAGCTAAAAACAGCGTCACCCTCACCTTGTAGTCGTCAGCAAATTTTCAGTGTCAACATACGAGAGACCTTGCAACCATGCAGTAACTTTAGCTTTGCATATTTTGCATATTATATTATTATAAAGCTGCTATTATCATGTAACTTTTTTTGTGACTGTTTATGCAATTAAGAGTCACACAATGCAATAGAAAACAAATTGGTTAAGTGCAGAGGCGAATCTATCCCTGAAATGATCTCTTACAGCTAATCTTTGAGAGACAGAAAAAAAAACATAAATTGAGACCGACAAATTAATTAAGAGGCTGCAACAAACACACTGAAATAAATTGTGCATAGTAGTAGTGTTATTAACGGTTACGTCATCTGCTGTTTGCGGTCGGCATTGAAATGCCACCTTAATGTTAATAAATCTGACGTTGTATCTGGGTATACTGGTTGTGTTCTTAACACAATTCTGCTGCCTTGGGATTTATGTTTCCAAATTGTTTTAGTCGATAGTTATTATAATGTGGTTACATACATACATCACTCATGTATGTCTAAACTTATTAGGTAGTACTTCTCGGTACAATAGCCACTTTAGCATGTTGTTCTAGGTTCTGAGCTAGATAAACGAAGTACAAGATAATAGGTTTGCTGGCCTGTCGCCTAAAGCTTCATCATCATCATCATCAGCCTATATACGTCCCACTGCAGGGCACAGGCCTCCTCTCAGCATTCAGTGCCTAATCAGTCAATAGCCTGTACTAAAAATATAATGGCAAACAACGCCACCTGTTGTTGGTCAATGTAATGGTAAAGACTTTTAAAACGACGTAGTTTGGCAAGTTTCCGTTTTTTTTAAGTAAATGCATAATGTTCCTTATGTGTCATAACCATTAATTTTTTTTTTTTATAACGAAAATAGATTTTTTTATTTTTTTTCTTATTTTTCCCGTCATCTAATTATCCATTAAAACCACATATATTTTTCTTATTAAAAACTTCATGCATTGTAGGGTTAACCCGAAACCACACAGGTATGTTTAGGTACTACTTAGGACAGGCAAACCGGGCTTCACAAGCAAGGAATTTCATTGCTAAAATACCTATTTGGGCTCTTTTAAAAAAAGTAAATAAGTTTTAGCTATAGCTTGTAAATGAAATAGTACTACTAACAAGGTTAAATCTAAAATATAATGAACGTAGACAAAGTTAGGCATTTGGGTACATTTCAGTATACTACGCCTTTTGTGCTATCAAACTGGTATTATAACCACCACGCCATTTAGTTGACGATTTCAATCCCGAGTTTGACTGTATAAACCAAGCTACAAGATCTTACGCTAATGTATTCCGTATCACCGCAAACAGTTCCTAGCGTTCTCTCTTCATCAATCAACTGGTGACGTAACTCCGGACATAACCTAACCCCAACTCGTTCGTCGGTTGAATGTTGAATCCAGAATTCGTTGGGGACAGATCACATATAAAGTAGATGCGATGTTTGTGGCATGCTTTTCGAACTTAAACGAAGTATATGGATAAGGAGTGAGTACAAAAACATAGCAAACGAAAGTTTTTTTAGAAGTTGTCACCATTGCGCTGTTTTGACAAGAAGTATTTAAGAGAGTTTTCTTAAACTTGGATATAATCAGTCTAAATTACGAAACCAAGTAATTTCCCTAATAAAGAAAATTAGTTTCTGATAGTTTACATTATTATGTAAATATTTGCAATATTTATTTGATGAACTGAAATTATAGTCCTACTTCACAAAACTTTTTGGTGTGAACCCTCTTTCAATAATTTTCTTGTTTCTATTAAAATCTTGCTATATGGTGTTTTGTATCACCAGTTAGCAAAATTTCAGCTTGAAATCCTGGCGACACCGATATCCTCGCTCGTTGATGTAAGTACGCTGTTTTCGTCAAATAATGTTGCCGTGGTTAGGAAGATGAAGCAAGGATACGCTTAAAATATTAGATGGATCGAAAATCTAGAGAAAGGCGTTGTATGGTAAGTATGTAGTAGGTATCACACACAATGAGTGAACAAATCTTTGTAACAATAATGCGTAAACATAAAACTACGGTGAGACTAAATAGCGATATAAAACTGATACACTAACATCTTTAAATCAAGATTAACTCAACATAATATTTTAGGCCTATTCGTTACCCATCACCAAAATTTACAATGAACAATAATGTCGTCTACAAATAGTTGCAACATCGCTAAGTAGAATCCTACTTAGTACCACTTTGAATCCATCTTTATACCATTTCAAAAGTTATCACATCACACTGCATCTCGCCATGTGGTTCCAATTGCCGTCTGTCAGGAAATCTGCATACAACAATGTCAATAGTTTCAAACCGTAGCATGCGGGTTCAGTATATCCCTTACTTTGCGGGCTTATGACAAAATTTTCGGATAATTATCTACTTTGTGTGGCACCTTATTTCATAGTGAAATAAACGGATATACTCACGCTTCTTATATCGAGATTGGCTCGACATGTTTCGGGCCAATCCATGAGCTATCATCTGGAGTTACGCGCCACGGCAGCGGATAGACGCGCACTGATGTGCGCTAATCGGTATAAAATACGAGAGTAGATTGTTTTATTTCACTATGAGTGAGTCTCACTGAGTTTTATGTTTATGTACATTTTACATACCCTCTTTATCTTTATGTATGGCAGTAACAACATTCTACTAAAGAACTAAATTACAGATTTCAGGTCGAAATAAAACTACGTAGCATTAAATCCACACATGAATTTGTGAATAATTCTAACCCTTATCGTAATTTACACCAAAATCACAATACTTGAAAATCGAACAGAAATCGAGTCAAAAATCATCTCGAAATGGTACTGCAATCAACTTGACATTCCCTAAATAGTACACCACAAAACCACACGATTCAAAAGGTCTTAAGTGTTTTCAAGCCTCTTACCATTGGTGTCCTCAATTTTATTGTGCACATAATCCGTTTGTCTACTGGGTCACCTGCCATAATGCATCGAGTGCCAGTTGCCAGCGAGAAATTGGGTTACTTCTGATCTGACCGGATTAAATTGTTAATGGACTATAAGTGGATACACACCGCAGTGTTAAACCTGTTACCGGGTAGACAAATGTTGGTGATACGTCCAATTATCAAACTTGTAGGCACTTGATAAAATTGCTCGGTCCTACCTATAGGACTTATGTCAAAATAAGTTTGAATTTTACATGAATGACACTAAGCCTCAAATTCAAACGATCAAAATTTGGTGCCGGGCTTTAGAAGGTAAGGAAAAACTACATTAAATTTTAACATTTCATATCGAGTTGTGTGACTTTAAAGGAAGTTGTAATCGTTATCGTAATCGTAGGAATACGTAAATATTTTAAGGTTAGAAACGATGAATCGATAAATTAAAATAGGATTGCGATTTAATTAGTTCAAAGAATTAAGAAAAGTATGGAAACAATTTCAATTATTTGTGAAGAGATTTTAAGGTAAGATTAAGTTCATACCTACTTACATGGAATGACTCAAAGTTCACGTAATCTTTGGATTTTTTATAATCACAGATAAAACAAAAGATCTTCGTAATCATAACTCGAGAGCATTTTTTTTTAACTTGGCATTTTAATTTTTAACCAATGTTTAAAAGAGTATTCAACAAATCCATTTCATTTTTACCTTATTTATTATTAAAACACATTACCTACGTGCTCCGTTAAATTTATTATGTACCTACCCAAAACTAAATCTGCTAACCATTTTAGAACGGCAAACACTATTTCAAATTCGGCACTGCCACAGACTATGAAAAGCAAATAACTTTTTTTTGCAAAACCCTTCACGCATGCGCGGTTTCGGCTCCTTCCAGCCTGCCAAGTTGACGACCGAGCAGTTACCGTTCGAACGTCAGCCAGCGCTTGTAATTCGAACGCTTCAAAAAAAGATCGCGATTCCGAATTCAAACTTTCGAAAATGAATGATAAAAAATAAACAGCTATTCTATTTTGTTTTTTAATAAAGATTCTTAGTAGCCAGTGCCATGAGTAATTTCTTAAACGTTGTTTCTATGTGAAAATGTTTTGTTTTATAAACTTAGTGATGAAGTGGAAAATACAGTTGGTTGTGTTCGGAATTTCAGTGTTGTTTCGGTGCACGGATTCTGTTGGTAAGTTTACTAGTAAAACTATCCAAAAACATTTTCAATGTCAAGGTCATTTTAAATTAAATATTTCAGGATCATTTGAATTGAATTTGAATTATTTATCTTCAATATTTTTGTTAAAAATTGTAAGACGGGTTACTTATTGACATTTTTTTTATAAAATACAAGATTTTAAATAACTTGAAATTATTAAATACTTTTTTACAGATAAGATGTAAACACAGCCCTATGTTACACGTTTTTTAAGACAAGATACGTAACATTTTTGTCTGTAATTATTGTATTGTTTTTTCTGTCGTGTTCATGATTTTACAATCTACCCAGGAAGTGTTTTACAGGGTGAAAGGCTTTCCTTATATGAAATTATCTTAAATTATTACAAATGCTTGTAATGATCTTCAATCATTAAGCGCTATCTTAAGATGATGGTGTGGTGCCGGGTTAGAATAGCACCTCCCCCTTTCTTCCCGTGGGTGTCGTAAGAGTCGACTTTGGGAAAGGATTAGTGTATTGTGGGCGATGGGCTAGCAACCTGTCACTGCGATATCACGTTTAACCATCTGGTTACCCTGAAATTGCTAAACGTGGTACTGGATTTTTGAATTCATGTGCTCTGCCTGCCCATTTTGGGAATACAGGCGTGAGAATATGTATGTATGTATGTTATGTATTAAGATGATAGAATAGATAGACAACTTACACTAATTCAAAGAACTCCAAATAACTGTCTCACTAGTACACAAGTTTACATACATACATAAATACATACATCATGGCTATTTTTAATGGTATATGGGTAAGGAAAAGCTCACGCAACGTTACATAGACAAAACCATGACTATTTCACATTACCTAGCCACTTTTAGCATAATTTTGATAAAAGAGGTATATAATAGAGACAGGTTGCTAGTCTATCGCCCAAAACATACCTTTATCTATCTATTCAAGAGATGCACAGACGACCGTATAAAAGTCGCCGAAAGACGTTGGACGCAGGTCGCTTTCAACTGGTACATACGGAGGTCCATAGGGGAGGCCATAGGGGGAGAACATAGGTTCAGCAGTAGTGATGACGATGATGAGTCTAGTACTATGACTATTCAGTGACTATTCTATGACTGTGACTGATCAGTCTATTGTTTTGATTTTCGAATATTGCAACTATTTTATAAAAACCGGCCAAGTGCGAGTCGGACTCGGCTCGATCGGTTCAGTACCAAAAACTACCAACAAAACATGTTTTTAGAATGGGAGCCCCCTTCAATACTTGTTTTATTAAATTTTATTTTCATTGTTTACTTGTAAAGTAAATATTAAAATAAATATTCTGTGAATACTTCAAGTGTTACCATTATTTATATCGACCCAAAAACACCAACAAAAAAAAACTTGTATAGGAGCGTCCCGTAAATAATTATTTTATTTTATTTTTAGCATTTGTTGTTATAGCGGAAATAAAAAACATACTTAATCCGTAAGAATTTCAACAGTCTAGCTAGCACGGTTCGTGAGATACAGCCTGGCGTCAGACGGACAGACGGACGAACAACAAAGTCTCAGTAATAGGGTCCCGTTTTCACCCTTTGGGTACGGAACCCTAAAAAGCTAAGCATCAGTTATAAAATTTATAAAGCCATGCAACTTTTGAAAAGTCAAGTCCTACGTGGAAAAGTCTGCAATCCGGGGATATTACAGGAGCTAAAATTCTGTGTCTCGAAGAGTGAAATATCCTTGTTTTGTGTATGTAAATTTTTATGTGTTACATGAATTTGACCTACTTTTAAGGGGTTAAAAATATATGATACTAGCTTTTGCCCGCGGCTCCACTCGCGTTAAATTCGGGGTATCACAGAAGAGATAGCACACATACCAACTTATAGCTTTCTACATTGAAAACTTCCACCCCTCATTTTAGGAAAATGGGGGGTTTTGAAGAGACAAAAAGTAGCCTATGTCACTCTCCATGCCCTAAACTATCTGTACCTAAAAAATCACGTCAATCCATCGCTCCGTTTAGCCGTGAAAGACGGACAAACAAACAAACAAACACACTTTCACATTTATATATTGGTACGGATACATGTGCATGTCTGCCCTCCAGATGCAGGAAACGATAATTAGACAAAACCGTGACTATTTCACGTTTCGTAGCCACAAAAAAGAGATTGATAATAAAAGATGGAATACTTATTTACGAGGCAACCAGACGACATAATAAATATGCAATGAGGTGAAAAGCTTCGTATGCATGCACGAGTTTTGCATACTTTGGCGGTGCACGTATTTTGGTGCTGAATTAAAAATTTAAACCAGGGTTTAAACTATAAAACGCCTTTTTACTACGACATTTTCTTAAAGCAATTTATGTAAACTTACATGAACTTGGATTTTCAAATCAGGTGGGTAGAGCATACAAAACGTTACATTGACAAAACCATGGCTATTTCTCGTGTCGTAGCCACGTTTGGCGCAATGTTAGGTTTTAAGATACATAGAAAGAAGTATAATAAAGTAATGACAAGGTGCTAGTCTGTCGCCCAGAGCATACTTAAACATACCTAAACATACCATCGTCCTTCCTGATCATACCTTTGCAGCCTGTTCAACATCCACGGAAGAAATAAAGAGGTGTTGCTCTTGTTTTTTTTTCAATGATATTATGGAATTAAATCTCATGAGAACTTTTAAGAATCGAGTGTATTATTTGAGTTTGAATCTGCAACATCATCTAAAACTCGCTGTTATCAAAACATAGTTTCTAAGTTTTAACGAAATTTTCAATAATGTTTGAACATCTTAGTAAAGGCAAATTTTCATATCACAACAGGATACTGTTGAAAACCGGATAAATTATTCAGGATAAACAAGTTCCCTGCAACAATATTATGGTTTCATGAACCGATTCAATATAAAAATATTGCTTTAATCGAGATTCAAATCCTGAATATTATATTCAGATCAAACAATAGGTACAAAGGTATTAATATCAACATCAATATCATGCTCGTATTACGAAATGGGGTAGGGTAGGCAGAGCATACGAAGCGTTATAATAGACGAATACATAACATTCCGCTAGACTCACGCGCAGTGTAATGAAATGGATGATTCGAGCCAATTTGTGACCCATTATCGCGAGCAACGTGCCACAATGGCTACGGTTCGACGTGCACTACGCGTCACTGCTCTATTCGCGCGACTGCTTGTCACAACTGACAATGGTTCACAACTACCCACATTTTTGCTATCGCGTTCATTTTTGTTGTTGTTATTATTGATGTCATGAATTGGTGCAAAACATGTCGAGCTAATCTTGGTATAGAGACGTGAGCGTATCGGTTTTATTTCACTACTTTTTGCTCAGTTTCATGTTCAAATTTATATTTAAGAGGTGTAGTAGCAACAAGTTACTTAACGTCTAAAACATACCTGTTTTCTTAGTCGGTTTTTACGAGTATACGACATTCACGGTAAAAATTAAGAAAATCTACATCTGATGATGTTGTTCAAACTTTTCAGAGACTATTGTTGACTCTATTGGAAATACATATTCTCACACCTGTTTTCCCAGGAGGGGTAGGCAGAGCACATGGATTCAATTAGTTATTCACTAAAAAAGGTTCAAAGTCAGAACCTCCTTTTTTTTTTAGTCGGTTAGGGTACTAAAACCTTCTCCTGAATGTAACAAATACTTTTCTGAAAACCGCATCCAAATAGCTTTAGCCAAACGCGAGATAATCACGGACAAACATACATACATACATACATACATACATACATACAAACAATCGAACTGAGAACCTCCTTTTTTTTTGAAGTCGGTTAAAAATCCAGTGCCACATTTAGCAATTTCAGCAGGGTAACAAGATGGTTAAACGTGATATTGCAGTGACAGGTTGCTAGCCCATCGCCCACTATACACCAACCCTTTCCCAGAGTCGACTCTTACGACACCCACGGGAAGAAAGAGGGAGGTGCTATTCTAACCCGGCACCACACGGGCATTGAATTTATGCAATAAACTTACGAAATTTTGTTAGCACTATGTAATAGTGTTAGTGTCATAAACCCATGCATAAAGGTCTTTCAAATTCTGCCTTGACAGTGAAGCTGGAAAGAACTGAGGACCAACATTATATTTTTCACTGAAGAGACTTGTCTGCCCGAAGTTGTAATGAAATAAATAATAAAAAGAATTTCTAATTCATTTTTTCTTTTGATGCTAAAACAGAGAGCAATGGCTTCTGAAACGTTTCTTGTGAAATTTTCTGCGGTGAGTTTTCCTGTTTTACTTTTTTCATTTATATGACTTCACACGGTGTCGATAATGGTACATTTTCCGTTCTTTTCTTTAATGCTTAACTTTTGTTGGAATATTGAACGCAGAAGGTTTGAATCACAAGAATATTTTTTTTGTTTGTTTGCGTAAGCATGTTAAAAATTTCATGTTTTAGTATTTCGTATCGTTGTTATCTTGACCGAAATATCTATCTATCTGTAAAAATCTAGGTACAACACTTTACACACCCCGTGAACCCGAAAAACTAGTCAAGCTTCAGGGTATTTGAACCTCTTTTCTTATATTTTCAATGCAGTGTCCAAAAATACGCATTCAGCTGGTTATGTTTCCGTTTTGATAATCTCTGAAAACTGTAAAAAAATATTATGTTAACCATCAGAAATTCACAAACATCATTAAATAATATCGTCACTGTGTACGTCATTCAGCGTGTCGTTTTCCTCCATCTAAACTAGTCATAAATAGCAAATTCGGTTTCGCACATAAATTTAAAAAAAAAACTAGAAGTGTCAACCTTCGATTTGAACCCACTATCTTCTGCGTGAGAGCCCACAAGTCAAACCGCAAGACACCACCATCATCATCATCATCATCAGCCTATATACGTCCCACTGCACAGAGGCCTCCTCTCAGTATGAGAGGGCTTGGGCGATAGTTCCCACGCGGGCCCAGTGCGGATTGGGAACTTCACACACAACGCTTCAGAATTACTTCGTCGCTGTGTGTAGGTTTCCTCACGATGTTTTCCTTCACCGAATAGTTCGTGATAAATATCAAATTTGAAAACGCACATAAATTCCGAGAAAGTCAGAGGTGCGAGCCCGGGGTTTGAACTCACGACCCTCTACTTGAGAGGCCCAGTTCGAACCGCTGGGCTATCACGGCTTTTTGACAAAAATCGACAAATTATGTAAGTAATTACTAATTTGTTACAGGTTCTTTAGGTCGGTGTCGCTATATAACAATGTAGCTGATAATACCTGAGGTATCGAACTCTATCCACGTCTCTTATTTACTGCCTTTTTTGGTAGTTCATTCAACCCTCTAAATCTCCTAATTAGGGGTCCTCGGGCACACCTAGAACCAATTATCCATTACCTTCTTCCAGCAAAGCACCGAACAATTGATGTGGCTCATTTAAGAGTCCGCCATTTTGGTACTGAATGGAATGAATGGTTCCCACATTTATGATTTATGAGTGAATGATGTTAGCTTACGAGGATTATGATTTTAATAATGATGTGGAAATGATCTTGCTGGATTATTGCTATTTAGGTATATTAGTTGAACATGATATCGGCAGAAAGACGTGTGTCTGAGTTTTATACAACCTTGTTGTGGTTCTCTGTTGTTGATTTAGTATAATTATGCGTGTGTTTCGGAATAATCTTTTCACTCCTACTAAGCTACTTATAAACACTTATACACGTTTCTATTCCTAAATGGGGTAGGAAGCGTGCAAACGATATATAGACAAAACCATTATTATACATAGGATAGACTGAGTGCTAGAGACGATATTATATAGACAAAACCAAGATCATAACTATTTCACGCTTCATATCCACTTCTAACATAATTTTAAATTTGAAAACGGATGGAAGACATAATTTAATATTGACCGTTGGTAGCATGTCACTTAAAGCATACCTATACTTCCACGGAAGAAATGGAGACATAATACTGACAACCGGCAAAAAATAAGAAAAAACACTAAACTATTTAAACTTTTTATGTATAAGCCTGTGAATTATGATCAGGGGAGTCAATCACCACCCTGTGTAAACAATTTTGAGGTTTAATAAAGTTATTAACAGTCGACGTTTCATCGACCTTTCATGAATACCTACAGCGAACAATTCGCTTGCTCTATCAATACATCCAAGCCAACGGGTCTACAGAATGTTTTATTCAAATCGAACGGTTATTAATTATTATTAATGACACATGGTGTGAGCGAGAATTAATCACCCAAGTAGTTACCCACCAATTTATCATTATTGGCCATTTCCACCGATTCACGGCGTAATGATATAAATGATTGAATGCATGCAAAATAATGATATCGTTACAGACTGAAATCATGATTACAATAAAATTAAATCCATATTTATACATACAAGTTCAGTAGCTTCACAAATTACTTTATGCTTTTTAAACGATTGTGCTTGTCAGTTGTTAAGTAATTTCTTATATATCATGTAGGTTACATTCCCAAGCATCACACCTGTATTGCCGAATGGGGTAGGCAGAGCATATGAAATGTCACATAGTGAAAAATAAGACTGTTTCAAGACATGTGGCTACATCCGTACTGAATTTGTGGATCTGTCTAGATCACAGATTTAGGCCTTGTAAATCGTTAGACAACCTTTTTTAACTGACTTCAAAAAGGAGGAGTTTCTCAATTCTTCGGGATCTTTGTTTTTATGAGCAGCTAAAACACAAAATGTGAAAAAATGTAGGAGAAGATTCCAAAAGCACAAAATCTCACTCCAGGAAGGTGTTATGCCTGAGGACCGAAGTCCACAGGGAGTTCAAAACTTCGTTAGCGCTATATATGACAAAGTCAGAAGACTAACTTAACGTTAAGGTAGTAGAGTGGCGCTAGGGTCGTTATCAAAAGACAAATCCTTTAAGTTTATGATTAAGTTTCAACTTTTTAAGAGTGGTGTCGCCTAAATTTAAATTTATACATTTGTAAATCCGCAACGTCGCATCCAAAATGGGAGCCAAAAAACTTGGACAAAAAGACTTTAAAAAATGAAAGCAACAGAAATGCATCTTGGCTTACCCCACTTCGGATAAGTTTAAGAGTCTTACTATTCTCTTTTTACTGCAGTAGCATTGAAACAAGTCAAGGACTCGGCCTTCGTTATGCTTTGTTAGTGTCGTTTGAAGATAAGGCTGTACAAATAATAAACTTTTATTTTACATACATACATACATATACTCACGCCTGTATTCCCATGAGGGGTAGGCAGAGCACATGGATTCAAAAATCCAGTGCCACGTCTAGCAAATTCAGGGTAACCAGGTGATTAAACGTGATATTGCGGTGACAGGTTGCTAGCCCATCGCCCACAATACACTAACCCTTTCCCAGAGTCGACTCTTACGACACTCACGGGAAGAAAGGGGGAGGTGCTATTCTAACCCGGCACCACACGGGTGCACTTTTATTTTATTCACAATGAAATATACATACACATCATGCTTTCATTCCCAAATGCGGTAGGCCGAGCACACGAAATGCTGCATAGGCAAAACAATGACTATTTGACGTCATGGTCACTGCTAGAATTTTTTTAGCTTTTGAGTTGACTGGCATAAGTGAGACGTTGCTAACCCGTCGGCTAAAATATACCTTAACCTGTTTCCTTAGTCACCTCTACGGAAGAAATGGAGAGTTGTTATTAAATTTTAAACCCGACACCACACAGATATTATGTGGAAAAGTAAGTCAGGTCGTGGAGTGAACTGTGTTAAATTTTTAAGTGGACTCTTTTTCAAAGGAGATGTTTTTTTTTCAAAAAGCAACAAAACTGCATTCTTTTGTTTCTAAGACTCGCTGGCTTCCCTTAGCCCTTAGGTGCATACGGTATCAAAAATGATACCATGTCTTTTCACCACTCTAAAATATTTTTATTCTTTTTCGCCACCTTCTAATACCAGTATTTTGTGACCTTTGCTCAAATACTTCAAAGAAAAAAAAGAACTGTCAACCCTAGTACAGGCATTTTTACACTAAGTTTCAAAAGTTTGAATTGTGCGGCTACTTTTTGCAAAAGGTGAAATTGCAAGTTTTCATTTTTTTTATCTGGCGGATCATGAGATATTTCCAATCGGAAAAATATGTATAAGAAAGGTTAGTATTTATATTTATCGGGGATTATAGAAGTTTTTGTGAAATTTGTGTTAATACAATAGTTTTTTTGAGTTTCCAGTTGGTATCGAAAATGATACTCCATGCGATGACGTCTTTTTTTGTAGTATCAATAATGATACTCCATGCACTACGCTTACTTTTTCTACTAGCATGGTTTATAGGACTTTTTGAGTTTTTTATACTTTACCATTATTTAGCAAGTAGTGTGGGCATGTTAATAAAAGCTTATTTACATGCCCAACATCACCACATAGAGTTTGTCTTAGAAAAGGACGTAGAAGCACTGTTGATTCAGTTAGAAGGTGGAAAAATATCGGAAGACAATGCCGAGTCCGAAGGAGATAATCTGGAGTTTTATTAACCACTCGAAGACCTGCAAACAATTCTCGAGGAAGAAGAGACAACAGAAGAACCTACAAGTATGGCAGAAGAATTAAATTTTATAGAAAAACCTGGTTTAACTAAGTTTCCCAGATCCTCATTTTATTAAACGAGAACAGGCCATAGACGAGTTCACAAGATCCGTATATACCCATAAACACACAAAAACCTGAATTTTATTTGTAGCTAACGTTTTGCGATTGTTTAAATTCTATTTTTGACGTTTATATTTTATTGACTAATTATTTTAGAACATATTTTTTAGGGCTTGCTCCATGGAGTATCAAAAATGATACAAAGTGTTTTCGTAAAAAAAAAATATAAAAAAATGATTACGATTTTTTTAACTATTTTTCCTGGCATTCACCCATATTTCCCAACCACATATATTTTTTTCGTAAAAAAAAATTAAATCATGCACCTAAGGGTTATATTTTCAAGACAGAGACACAAATTATTATAAATTGGATATCAAACGCCGATAAATGCAATAGTTATGTGTTATATCACCAAATAGTTTGAACGTTCACGCGTGAGAACTTCAGGGCTTAAGTTTTAGCGAGTCGTGCGATGACAGGCACCATATGGCAATATGAATAATAGCTTTCGTTGTTATATTTGATACCTATTACTGGTATATATTTTCATCGATTGCGCATGTGAAGAGATCTTTGGAGGGTGTCCCATCCTCTGTGATGGCAATTGGCAATGTAAAGCAATAATTGCAAACTTTTTTGAAGTAGACCATCCCAGATTACTTTCACTGGACCACGATCCACCAAGTGTCGAATTACGGATTATAAAAATGATTGTTTTTTATTTGATCTTCGAACAATTATAATTCGAGGCGTCTACTGTTTTTATTGTGTTTATCGAACGGAGTGGAAACGTGATAAGGAATAAATTATTGCAACGATACAAACTAACTTTGAAGTAGTAATGAACGTTTTTGACGTTGTCTCTATTTACAAAAAGACTGGGTACTTTAAATACGGTCACAAAATAATGTTAGGTTTTCTATTTACAAGCTTTTATTTAGCTTCACCTGTCCCGATGTGTATGTTTGCTTATTTGTCTGTAATCAAATCTTGCAAGTTTAATTTGATCCACTTTCCGGATACTGATCGAACTGAAATTTGGTACACTTGTGTAAATCGGACGACAATACTCCGGTAGCGGACTTCTGGCAGCCCAGCAGGGACTGTCTCCGATGGAGGGAACTCTTCAATTTGGTCCGAATGACTTGAAGTCTGGTGCACATAATCTAGGATAGATGACAGTGAAAAGTACAATTGGCAAAAAGTACAGTTAGCAAAAAAGCTTGTATCAAAAGTAAATTTTTTTTTGATTAGTGTTTATTACCTCTTTTAGTAAAACTCGAATAGAAGACAAACGAAAATCTTAATTTTTACTGGGCTTCGTACGTTTGCTGTTAAGCGTAGCGCTTCAAACTGCGTACAGTGAGCGCGAAACTAGCAAACTGTGGACACTCCATTTCAAATACATAAAAGGGCGTATACTAAATTGACACACTGCTAAGTTAGTCGTCGACAAATAGTCGACCTACTGAAGAAGCAACCTAATCCGATTTTACGGACTCTGACTCTCTCTGAGACTTTTTTTTATTACTTTCTGTTAAATTTGTTCCTGACTGCAAAAATAGTAAGCGTCGACCACTAGTTGTGCTATCAAAGTTTACAACTTCAGTTAGGTCGGTAACGAAACCGGTCTTACTTTAACTTTCTCGAAGAAGTTGAAAGGAGTCTTCACAGATGTGGCTAAACTAGTTGCCAGTAATGAAATGTTTCAAATTGTGAAGAACTAGTTAAATAAAAAAGTAAGAAGCATGAGTTTACTAGTGTGGTATATGAAAGGAGCCGAAAGGTAAATCACATAAAAGCAGTGTGTTTAATTCCTAATTCTGATGCGTACCGTCGTATACGACTTAAACTACAAAAGACTTTCATAATGTCCAAACTTCATCGTGTCCAATAAAATACGATCATATTCTTCAAATTAAACTAAAAACTGCAGCCAAACGTACACTGCACGCCACCAAAAAAACATCTAAATCCGTTCAACCGTCAGAAATTGCTAACAAAGAGAAAACAAACGAAATACCAGTAATTTATAATACCTTACTTCAATCAATCAATCATCCAGGCTAAGGCTATATCCATCCCGCAGGGCACAGGCCACCTCTCAGTATGAAAAGGTTTAGGCTATAGTTTCCTCGCGGGCCCAGTGCGGATTGGGAACTTCACACTCAACATTGAATTACTTCGTCGCTGTGTGTAGGTTTCCTCACGATGTTTTCCTTCACCGAATAGCTCGTGGTAAATGTCAAATTAGATTCCGCACATAAATTCCGAAAAATTCAAAGGTGCGAGACCAGGGATAGAACCCACGACCCTCTGCATGAGAGGCCACAGGTCGAACCGCTAGGCAACCACGGCTTACCATACCATACTTAACTTACTATCACTTTTTCCATCAAAAGGTTAAAAACTACACACATACATATATAATCACGCCTGTATTCCCAAACGGGGTAGGCAGAGCACACGAAACGCTCCATAGACAAAACCATGACTATTTCACGTCTTGTATCCACTTCCAGCATATTTCTTTTAGATTTTGAGTTGGCATATTGCTAGCCTGTCGCCTAAAACATACCTTAACCTATTTTCTTAGTCGCCTCTTTCGACATACAAGGAAGAAATGGAGAGTTGTTATTCTAAATCCGATACCACACGGACAGCAAATATATTAATAGTAAAAACTAACAATCTTCCATTCTTCCCGTGGGTGTCGTAAGAGTCGACTCTGGGAAAGGGTTAGTGTATTGTGGGCGATGGGCTAGCAACTTGTCACTGCAATATCACGTTTAACCATCTGGTTACCCTGAAATTGCTAAACGTGGCACTGGGTTTTTGAATTCATATGCTCTGCTTACCCTTCTTGGGAATACAGAGGTGAAAATATGTATGTATGTAGGTAACTAACAAGCTATTAATAGTAAGACGCGAGTTAATGTCGCCAACTAATATAATAACAGGGCCTAATCCTAGACCGAAGCTTCGACAAAGGGAAGCTTTTTGCGCTTTTGTTAAGCTCGCCATTATATTGAGGCATTGTTGCCTTCAGCCAATAAGGGACAGGTACTTGTGTCCTGTAATTTCCTAGATTTATTGTTATTTGGTCCCTAGAAAAGGTTTAGAATAATTACTTGCGGTTTCCAAGGGTGTGTGGCTCGAAAAAATGAGTTTAGTTCACAGAGAACCACTTCAAGTAGACATGGCATGTCTGTAGACGGTTCTCTATTGGAAGGTATAAAGTTTTTTTGACTAATATTGTTTCGCATAACACTTTTCGCCGAAATTGTTTTTTGCATAATCATCATTACGCATATTTTTTAACGCATAACATTAAAATGCATAAACACAGGAAGCATAATTGTCATCAAGACTATTGTCTATAAGCATAAGCATAAATAGGCATAATAATCAAATGGCATCATATCAATATGCATAACAGTATTATGCCAAAAAATAGTAAAGTTTTGTGCCAATGGCTCGTAGTAATTATTGCTTTTCATACCAATACTTAATTAATACTTATGTATTATTTAGGAACTAAATTGATGTCGATGATGGTCCGCGAACTATTCCGTGATGTTTAGGCGCTTCGCGTCTGGATTTCATACTAACCTAACCTAACCTAATAATAGTAAATACATGGTAACAACGAAACTGAGTTTTTAAATTATGCATAAAGACATTTATACCAAATAATTATTTGCCCAAACAATAGTATGCGTAATGTGTATTCGGCCAATACAAATTAGTCCAAATGAAATTATGCTATTAGCGTAGTATGCCAAAAAAGTATTAGGCCAAAGTATTATTATGCGAAAGTACTGTTATGCCAAAATTAATTATGCCAAATCAATTATGCGAAACAATAATAGTCTAAATAAAATTATGCATTCCAAGGGGATCCCTCTGTAGACACGTTTATGGTATGAATATTGAGCTATTAAATGCAATTTTTTTCATTCTATACACAGTTTTATACATGTAGTGTAAATTCTTCTTCGTCGTCACACTCTTGGCAGAGTGGTCGTGGTCGTCACATCAGGGGTGGTGGCAAGCTTAACTATCCGTCGCCATTCCTCCCGTACTGTAGCTTTTATAGTGCATTCGTGGAGGGAACCATGGAGTGCAGACTTGAGCTGGTCGAGCCGACCTGGTTGAGTGTAAATTATTCAACCTAATTACGTTCCAATGCTAGACATTGGCCTCCTCTCAGTATTAGAGGGCTTGGACTGTAGTTTCCACACGGGGCCAATATTTAGAACTGCACAAAACTTTAAATTACTTCGTCACAGTGCATGTTTCGTCACCGAATAACGAAAAACAAAATTTGATTTCGCATATTCCGTGAAATTCAGAGGTGGCGAGCCTGGATTCGAACCTTCCACCCTTCGTATGAGAGGTTACAAATCAAACCGCTAAACAACCACAGAATAAAAAAAAGGCGCACAAATTGGAAACTCATAACGTCGTCTGATATTATATGATTTTTAGAGGCACAGTTTCATTAAAATCTGATCTTATTTGATCCCAAGGGTGCTTAGTATCACTTATTACACGGCTTCATTTTATTAAAGCACACTTGCTTATTTGCCATAAGAAACGAAAAAGAAAATTGAAAATCTCAGTCCAATAACAGTCTCCGTTTCAACGACATACGAAGCGAAATGTTAATTTTATTCCCACTTATTTGTCGAGGCTCGTAACAAAAATGGGTGTTCAATTGTTTTATTCCCAATTTAATTTGTATCACATATCAAAGAGACGTTGTTTCATATTTTTTGCCTCCATTGAAAAGGCTACAAAGTTCCATCAATCGTGCTTCCAGATAGCAATAAAAGGAAGTCCTTAAAGGCGAGAAGCTCTTCCCAAGCTTTGTTATGGGGCTTTTTCCTTGTTTTCTACCTTGTAACAATACCCACTTGGAGTTATTCGTGTTTGAAGGTATTGTATGCGAGATTTGGCGCGCTCTGACCCTGTAACTTGTTTGTAAATGCGAAGTTGTCTATTTACTAACTTTTTTCACCTTTGTAAATTTAACAATACTTGTAATACCCAATATCTTTTTATTTTCGTAAAATTAATAAAATACGAACAAGTTATCCTTTGGCTCAATTCACACCAGAAGAGCAGCGCAGCGCGCCGTAGCGCAGCGACCCGCTCCGTGGAGAATGCGCGAGGATTCCTGCGACTGTTCGAGAAGCCGCTGGAATGCGTAGGAAGTCGCTGGAATTTACATAATTATTGACATATTGACATATGTATTGACAGCGGCCGTCGCGACTACTCGAGCATCCTCGGGCATTCCCGCGACCGCTCGCGCAGTCGCACGGCTTTGTTTATGGAATGCGCTGGAATTCCCGCGGATCCGCGGGCATCCGCGCGCATCGTTAGAGTTTCTCATGCGATAAATATCTTATAGTAATGAAAATAAAGTTGAAATTCTCATGACACTGAAACTGCGCTCCGCTACGCCGCGCTGCGCTGCTCTTCTGGTGTGAATTGAGCCTTAGGCTATGAGAGGAGGCCTGTGCCCTGCAGTGGGACGTATTTTAATTATCTCGTCGTTTCGGCCGCGTTTGCAGCAACCCTGATCACTAGATGATAAATATGACCTAGGTGATAAATCTGAGCGAAAAACATGATAGAATTTCAGAATCAGAAACGGAACAAAACTGTATAACAATATTGGCTCGGGGCTTAGTACGGTGCACCACAACAATGGATTCTTACATAATCGTAAATTTAATATGGCATACATGAAATAATGGATCATGTTTTAGCTTGTAACCTTATCCTGGGATTGTTCTATCTAGAGGGATGTATTTGTCTTAAATTATCTGTATAAAACAGAGTAATTTAGTGAGGTTTAATTATTTTTTAGACGTGTAATCAATGACCGATGTGACCGACTAGATGTCAGCTATTGGGTTAGTATTACACGACCAAGTTACAAACATAGGTAAGTGTGTACATACATAAACACTTTATTTCGAAATGGGGTAGGTAGTGTACGCAAAACGTTTTAGGGATAAAAAACTATTTCATACTAGTTTTTGCCCGCGGCTTCGCTCGCGTCAAATTCGGGGTAACACAGAAAAGATCTTGTTAGTCACAGCCCGCATGCCAATTTATAGATTTTTACGTTGAAAATTGCGGAATCCTACTATTTTTCCTATCATCATATTTTGGAAAATTCAAACAAAATATTTATAAATTGTAGCCTATTTGCTATTCTGATGTATAAGCTACATTACTGTAAAGTTTCATTAAAATCCATTCAGTAGTTTTTGCGTTAAAGAATAACAAACATTTAAACATACTCACAAACTTTCACATTTATAATATTAGTAGGATCATAGTCATAAGTGAGAAGGTACTTGATAAATTGACGATTTTAGAAAGGAAAACAAAAAAGGTATCTACTGGAAGAGAATCTTTTAAAAAGTAGAGAACTAACTTACAATGAAATTCAATAAATCCGTGACAAGCAACGATGAAGTTACTTACGGTTTAGGTAACTCAATAATATATTATGAATACTTCGATATGAGACGACTTTACGTATTGTAGTCGTATTATGTTACAATTTCACAAATATCATTTCAGTTTGGGGAACAGACATTCGCTAAGGTATAAAATATAAGGTAGCCAATAAAATTTGTCGCACGCATAAACATCCCGTATTCCCAAAAGTCATACTTATGTATAAACAAACCCCTATTTTGCGTTTCAGGCGTATTTTAGCAAATAAAACGTTTTGATAACTCAGAAAATAATATGGTATGTGTAAATTATCTAGTAACAAATTACCAGCCCGATGCCTACAATATACTTATACATTGTAGGCATGGGGCTGGTAATTTGTTACTAGATATTTTTCACGAATTTTTGAATTTTTTCACATCCACGCAGGTAGTCAAGTGGGGTGTATTCTGAATCTGACACACGGTGCAGTAAAATTTGACATCAACCAATAACCGACTTTCCAAAAACAAGAATGCTGTAGTTAACACCACGTAAGTAGGATAATCATCCAGCCTTTATGTTTTACGTCCCACTGCAGGGCACAGGCCTCTTCTCAGTATGAGAGGGCTTGGGCTATAGTTCCTACGCGGGCCCAGTGCAGATTGGGAACTTCACACACAACATTGAATTGCTTCGTCGCTGTGTGCAGGTTTCCTCACGATGTTTTCCTTCACCGAATAGCTCGTGGTAAATATCAAATTCGATATCGCACATAAATTCCGAAAAATTCAGAGCCCGGGGTTTGAACCCACGACCCTTTGCTTGAGAGGCCACAGGTCGAACCGCTGGGCAACCACGGCTATAGAATATATAGGATATAGGAAGTAGGATAACAAAGACCAAATGAAAGCTGCTTTTTCTTGTTAAAGCCCATTTGTTCTAATAGTCATAAATCCAAGGCAACCTAACCAAACGTATCAGGTGATGGTTTTTTTGATAATTTAAAATCAACATTTTAGGGTGATCCTATGCGTGACATATCAACATATTTCCACAACGTCTAACCACATCCCCAATCAGTGCAACGCGTATTTAAGCTATGACCCCGATTTTGTTCAGACCATTACGGAACCCGGTTACATCCGATCGACCCGACACTATTCTGTGCTAAGATCGCACGACAAAGATTGCGATTGTTAGCTTTATTGCTTAGTAGATCCGTATCCAATCCGGATTGTCAGCTGTCGATCTTCATCTGTTTCTAACATACACACATCACGCTTATTCGAAATTTGAATGTAATTTGAAATATCGATAAGAATTAGTTTCATGATTTACCTAATCATTAAGGCGCTACCAAAGATACAGGTTTCTAATCGAAAGGCTTAGCTTAACTATTTGTGAACGTACCTATAATAGGACATACATACATAACCGTCACGCCTTATACCCTGCGGGGTAGGCAGAGACATCAGAGCGCCATTCGCTTCTATTTTGACATGCTTCTTTCGCTTCACTAACATTCATCACTCTCGTCATACAGGAATAGGAAATTTTCGTCAATAGGAAATTTCATAGATTTATAATAATATTATTATGGATTATTCCTTCGATAACGTGCGAGAAAAGTCACGCACAAGTTAGATTATACCTGTCACTGTCAGAAAGTCTCTCGTGTACGACTCAACTTGCGCGTTGTCGTGCTAAGCCGCCTGATCTGACAAGCCGTGGAAAATATTGAACAAAAAGTGTAACACTAGGTATACTTAGTGTCTGGCAAGTGCTACCAACGACAAATTAAAGGGAGAAAGAGAGGTGGTTAGGTTACACACATAGAATACATACATACATACATAACATCACGCCTGTATTCCCAATAGGGGTAGGCAGAGCACACAAAACGCTACATAGAGAAAACGATGACCATTTCACGTTTCGTGCCCACTGTTTGCGGGCTATCCTGGGTTTATGGATGCTGAGGGAAACTCCTGGACTAGTAGAACGAGTTTAATTTCGGTTTTTACAATAAAGGATGAAGCAAGCTTATAAATTACGTCTACCGCACTTGTCTCACAAGCCGTAAGTAAAAGGTGTCCAACGGCAGCCCCTCTCCGACACCTCACCCCGCGGTCGCCCCGCAGGAGTGGTAAGCGACACCCACTTCTAGCATTTTTTTGGTTAGGTTACCTATCAAATATAAAAGTGGTGGCACTTTTACTAAGCTTATTTTTAGGGTTCCGTACCTAAAGTAAAGTACCTTTCCGCGTGGTGTCGGGATAGAATAACACCTCTCCATTTCTTCCGTGGATGTCGTAAGAGGCGACTACGGAAATAGGTTTAAGTATGCTTTAGGCGACAGGCTAGAAACCTGTCACTATTCTACCTATGCCATCTTCGCTAACCTAAAACAAAGGCTGCCAATTATAGTCATTACATAATCATGGTTTTGTCTGTCATGTTTCGTGTGCTCTGCCTACCCCATTTGGGAACACATGCGTGATCGTATGCATGATCGTACCTAAAACGTTAAAACGGGACCCTATTATCGAGACTTTGCTATCCAACCGTCCGTCACCAGGCTGTATTTTACGAACCGTGCTAGATACACAGTTGAAATGACTACAGATTGTGTTTTTATTGCCACTTGCAGGAAATATTAAAAATAATGTAAAACCTGTCACTATTGTACCTGCCACCTAAAACCTAAAAAACATTATGCTATGAGTTACCACAAAACGTGAAATAGTCATCGTTTTGTCAATGTAGCATTTTGTGTGCTCTGCCTACCCCGTTAGGGAATACAGGCGTGATTGTATGTGTATGTAAAATTATGTTTTATTTTTATTTAACTTTTTGTAAACTTTGTAGTTACTGGGGCTGCCCTCCTAAAATTCTAATTTTTTGCAATTTTTGGTTCGGAACTCGTACTCATTTCATATTTAGTTGATAACCTGACCACCCAACTCCCCCTTAAGTTTGTCGTACTTACTGGACACCCCCGTATAATAATGCTTTTTACGTTGCATTCTTTGATCTTCCAAACAACGTAACCAGTTAAAGCGAACGGCTCACAAATTCCGTAAGCAACGTCATAAACAATCTCAAATTCACTTCTCATTTTCCGTGATGAATCATAAGCGTAGACATGGAATTCCCACAAGGTTGTATAACAAAACGCATCCTTCAGGGTAAGTCGTGCAATAACGGGCTGATTTATGTTGTGTAAGCACTGTGTGTAATTGTGTGTAAATTAATGAGGTACGCTGAAACAATCCGTTTAACTTATAGTAAAGCCTTGAGTCAAAGGCGCGGCGCAAAATGAAAGCGTAGAGCGGATGTTGAGTGTTAATTTGTTTTATCTATGTTCAGACGTAAATTAGAAACTTTACGTTAATAAAATTGTAGTCTGCGTAGCGTTATGTTTACGTGGTATAACAGACAGTTGAAAGAAAAAGCGCATTTTATAAATTAAGTATTAAAAAGTCATGATCCTTTTATAATCCATGTGGTGTCGGGTCTATAATAACACCTCTTCATTTCTTCCGTAGGTATCGTCAGAGGGAATTGTATTAAGTAATGATTAAGTGTATTTTAGGCCGTGGTCGCCTTCACACGCCGCCCGCGGCCGACAACGGCCCGCGGCGTCTGAATGGTATGTTCAGGAATGCTCGGGGATGGTCGTTTTCGCCCGCCGCGTGCGGCTTTCCGTTTACTACTATTATTCAAACGCCGCGGGCGGCGGGCCGTTGTCGGCCGCGGGCGGCGGGTGAAGGCGACCACAGCCTTAGACGACAGGCTAGCAACCTGTCACTAATTACACCTTTTAAGTCAGTAACATAATGTCAACTAGTGTTTTTTAAACAGCATTGAAGTCAAAAGTTAAAAAGCATCGAAGAGGTAAAGATGGAACGTGCTGAATGTAAGTATAAAAAATTACCCCTTCTATCCGCCAAATTATTTTGGCACATGATGCGCCAAACACCCTGGATATTGTATGTACTTATGCTGGTTATATGACAATATTAATGATAGCTAAGTAAAGAGATTTCCTGCGCTACAAAGGATAAAAAATCACTATTGTTGCCAAGTTGTTGTTAATGGAGGTAACCTTTCTTGCAAAGACGGACTCTCAACAAATTCCATAACTTTTTTTGACATTTTTGATACACGATGAGCCGTTGCCTGCGGCTTCATTCATCACGCTTGTACTCGTACTCCCAGAAAGGGTAGGTAAATCACACGAAACGTTACATAGACAAAATCGAAACTATTACACGTTTAAAATCGACAAACATAATAGTGACAGGTTGCTAGCCTGTCGTCTAAAATATACCCTAACCTATTTCCTTAGTGGCCTCTTACGACATCCGCGGAAGAAATGGAGAAAAGAATGAAGAAACACGGGACTGTTTTTTACAGATAAAAACCCCAAATAAACAAGACGAAGAACAAAGGAAAGGTTTAAGCGTACTTTCCTTTAGTAATTCATGACAGGCGGGAGTATCGTTTCAACTACGCAGTAAGATTTTATTAATATCGGAGGAAATCGCTTAAAACTTGTGACAGTAATTTGAATACCGCTTCAAGGAAGCAATTAATCGTAGTCAGAATACGATGTTTTTGCCACTAATTAGTCTAGAAAAATAAAAACGAGGACAGATAAGATTATTTAATCTCCGTAACTTCAAAAAATATACATTTCTAAGTATCGTAGGATACTTTTATCCTACAAGAAAACTATAATAAAATTGAACGTAAAACACGTGTATACATGAATTTTGATTAATATAGGGATAACACACGTCTTCAATCGAGTTTAGTATTTTTCAAGATGAATACTATAATTGACGACGAAACCTGTGATAGTCACGATTTAGACTGTATAACCCATTTGATGATGCAGGCTTGATCTGAGTATCTAAAACTATAACAATATTGGGTAAGCGGTTAGCCAGTGTATTTGCAAAACAACACCCACATCATTCAGAATTATCTCCACAAAAAACAAAGGAACGACGGAACATCCACCCCATTCCATATTCAAATGAGTGAAAGCAACTGACGATATCAAGAAGACAACTAATCTTCGCTGCAATTCCTCATTCAAATGAGTGAAACAATTGACTGACGTCAAGATGTCTTCGCTTACCAAAAAGCCGCTCGAAACTTGCGGTGGCGGTCGAGAGCGATCACCTGCCGGCTGACGGTCGGCGGATTGATCGCTGCCATTGCCACGATAGATGCTGATTGCGCCTCTCGTTGTTTGAGCTGTCGCTATCCCCTTGACATATTCGCTGCCGGGTTTTTGCTGAGCTGTCATTAAGGAGCCGTGAGCTGTGAGGGATTGATTATCGGCGTCTAGGTTGCTGGAGGAGCTTACAATCTAGACGTTTAGACGTTTAAAACTAAGAATTACTTCACACGTACCGCCACCTATTGTCGAGTAGTAAAACTTTTACAAATGCCATCCACGTCATGAACTATCAAAATTCTACGACACGCTAACGAAGTATCGAAAGATCGGTTTTAAAAATACAACTTTCAATTTTCTCATTTACCTGGAGAGATCTCTTTATTGGATTCTTGCCCCATACGTCATAAAATAGAGTTTAGTTCGTAGCCCTTCATCGCTCGTCATTTTTGTTGGAATCTGGCAAGCAGTACGCATTCGGCAACAGCCAGCTTGGCTCTTAAATCATGGGCTATGGATTAGCCCAAAACAAGTGAAGCTATCTCAACATAGTTTGATGTTGATTAAAACTATAAGAATGTTTTAAGTTTTTAATTAGTTGTTTAAATTGAAGAAATCAAGAATTCCACACACAGAATTCCAAATAGCAAAAATACTTCGGAAACTTAAATCGCCCGTCACCACAATCACAATTCCGCCGCGCCGTTGAGCTTGCTTGACAAAATTCACACTTGAAGCAATTAACATTCCCCGCATTCAACTTAGTCGAAACTGACAACAAAAGCCCACAAAACAACTCGGAAAAAGCCACATAATAAAGCGGGCATTTTAATAAAACTGGCACGACCATTATTTTCCTCAAAAACAGTCAGTCACATGTCAACCGAGCGGGAATAAAGTCGGCTGCGAAACACACAAGTATTATTTATCATCCTCGGGGTTATCTCGCGAGTGCTTTCATAAAAACGGCTATGGCGCCATAACAAATGGCCATGGCCCACCCTTTCACTGTTCACTAAATTACTGGCAATTTCCCGGTACTTTATAGAAAAACACTCCATCCGTCTTTTTAGGGTTAAACATTGAAGGTGATTTATCGGCGAATTGGTTTGTGATTAATTTGGGAGATGCTGGTTTTATTTTATTGACACAACAGATATTCGTTTTTTATTGACAAAAACATTTAGAATGTAAATTGCAAAATTTTTTTTTTTGCTGTGGAACAAAATGGAAAGTACATAGGAGCGGAGTACAAACCCGGACGGACAGAGAGACAGACAGACATGACGAAACTATAAGGGTTCCTTGTGGACAACGGAACCCTGTAAATGGTGAACTTTCGTAGATTAATGCTTTCATTTGTGCCTTAATAGTTCAAGTTCATAGACGACGACATACTGCAGCAGCACACGAAACGTGACATAGACGAAACTATGATTATGAATATTTCGCGCTTCACAGCCACTAGCATAACTGCAAACCAAAGTGTCAATAATAAAAAATCCCGGCTCTCAGGTCAATTGCGAAACACGTGGATAACAATCTCTGCGTAAAATTAAATGTCAGAAATAACAAACAGAGGTGAGCTCCGGAAATTCGGCCACAATTTTTAAACGTTTTCTGCCGTCATGATCATAAAGTTATAAATATTAAGCCTGCTGTGGCAGCTGCCAGATGCAGCCTTTGTGAAAGTCTTCTTTAGCCCGTAAAAGGAAAATAAACGGAGGTGTTGCGGAATACAGGAAAGGTTTGTTGAGATGTAAGTTGATTTTAAGGAAGTTTAGTAATTTTGTGAAATTAAAACATAGTTTTTGAGCAAAGGTTTTCCTGATTCTACATTATTAGTTGGCGTCTTTTCTATCCACGTAACAAAAGTATGGGTTTAATGAATAATTAACCCGTTAAAAGAATCACAAGATTCTTATCACAGCTGAGATCAACACTAAATACTCGGTATGAACAAATGACGTGATACATGTACAATATAATACAACATGCCTGTATTCCAAAATAGTGTAGGCAGAGTACACGAAACGTTACTTAAACAAACCATAACCATTTCTCAGATCATAGCGACTTTTAGCATAAATTTTGTTTCAAAAAAAAGATGGAAGAGGGTCAACAGTTACAAGTTTCAAGCTTGATGCCTGTTGTAATTAACTCGATTTCCTTAGTCGTGTCTTAGGATGTTCACGGGCGAAATGGAGAGGCGTTATTCTAAACCGGTAACGAATTTGTTAATTAACTATAAGTTTATAATTAGTTTGGTATTCAATAAAGGCTTACTTTGATATCCACGTCACTAACAGGCATTGAGTCTTGCACGGAAGCCGCAAGGGATCTCATTTTGCACCGTGCTCATTTTGAACTTTACCTGCTTTTAGTGGATAAATTACAAATTACGCTTTTTAATAGATTTAATGATGTAAAATAACATTTTTAAGTAAGATTTTGCCCAATTGGGCAAACACAAAATAATAGTTTAGGTTCGATTCAATCTTGAACAAAAAGAAGGACGAAAGTGCGATTTTTTTAATTATTTATGACACTAAAAATGAAATCGTATAACATAAAATTCAATTTCGCACATAAATTCCGAAAAATTGAAAACAACAACCCTCTGTATTCTAGGCTACCACAGTTTTTACATTGTACAAAAAAAAATCAAAATATATCTG
This sequence comes from Adoxophyes honmai, assembly GCA_005406045.1. Lineage (NCBI taxonomy): Eukaryota > Metazoa > Arthropoda > Insecta > Lepidoptera > Tortricidae > Adoxophyes > Adoxophyes honmai. The sequence goes on from BHDV01065389.1 coordinate 43,273, forward strand.
TATAAAGGTAAGTGTGCTAAATAGACAGACGACAAAATTTAACCGTAACGTGAATAAGGGTCAATTTCCCAACGAGAATAAAATGTAGTTTTGATTGAAATTGGACTATTGGAGCCGCTCTACTTTTACTCGTTTTTTCCTGTGAAAATTTATTTCGCTCGCAAGTAAAGGGTGATTTATTTCCAGATTTATTTTATTCTCGTTTTATTTAGTTGGAACTTGGACCTTAGACAGATAAGGCACTGCACTTTGATCTTGTGTTCTGACGACGAATTTATTTTTTTCCTACCATTACTGATTTTCAGGTGGTCAATTTAATCTTGCGTGTATAGTGGAAAAAGTAACCAAATTAAAATTTTATCGCGAAAACTCAAATTTAATATCAGAAGACGATCTGCATACAGTCCAAATCTGCTGACAGTAAGAAGCTCGTGCCCAACGTGGGACTACATCCTGATTATTATTTTCTACCTACATTCCAAAATAGGGTAGGCAGAGCATACGAAACCTGACATAGACAAAACCATGATTATGTCTAATTTACGCTTCACAGCTACTTCTAACATTATAGGCTTGAAACAGGTCGCTAGCTTGTCGCCTAAAGCTGACCAAATCCTATTTTACTAGTTTCCTTAGTCACTTATTACGACATCCTCGGAAGAAATGAAGAGGTATTATTCTAGACTTGACACCACACGGGTGTCGGGTATCATATTCTTTTACTCCTACAAACGCTTCCAAGAGACCTCGTCGGAATAAATGCCACCCAAAGCCCGTATAAGTAAGCCTACAGCTGCTAATTGAATATGCGTCGTCGACAGATATCCGTAAACACACGATTTAGCCACCGACCCGGAACGAATGAAAGAGATAACCGATCCTTTGTTGCGCTAATCGGGCCCCATCATCGTTTTCCGATATCTAGGAACGCAAACTCAAGACCTCAGGAGACCGAATCTTCGTGTTTCGTTTTGTGGATTTAGTTACATGGTATTGGTATTTGGAGACATTATAAATGTTTGAATTTAAATTTAATCGGGTCACGGCACCGTAAGTATTATAAAACCGCGATTAGAAAGGGATTGAGCACATATGTCATTTTTGAACTAAATGCATGATATGACATTGTCAGTGGTAGAGTATGCAGATAAAGTAGATTGTTATTTTGGTACAATGAATTTCTAAAGCATGGAAAAAATATCAAATTATGTAGCGTTTTTCTAATGATTTCCGATAGCATTAAGAGATAATATTTCAGATCAAATAGAGTTACTTTCTTAAACCTGTAGCATTTTAAAAGTATTTTAAATATTTTTTTATTTATGTATTTTTGAACAGCTACGGCAATTCGATAAAGCGAAATAATGTGGTTAGTGACAGATTTGTCAGATTTGATATTACAGTTTTTTATTAAAAAAATTACAGTATTTACCGAGAATAGAGTTTAAATATGCAAATCATATTCAGCTATTAATTCTATTATCTATAAGGGTCTGCACTTATGAAGATCTCAAATATTGGTTTATAATTATATTTAATCTTTTAATAAGTACAATTGTGCTAACGGTACTCTCGAATCCCTTTCTAATCGCGGTTCGATAATAAAGGTGACATTCTTTACCACACTTAAATTTATATTGACTTTAAGAGACTATAGAGCTTCATGACATGCAGCGCTATTGTCTAACGCTCTAAGTCTAACGCATCAAAATCTACATCGTTTTTAATTTGACAGTTGAAACCAAAAATCGCCTTGAAATGTTTCAATTTAAATGTCAAATATATCGACTGAAGAACGATCTCTCTATTGGAGTGTTTCCCCACATTTTTGGTGGATTTACGGATTATTTTACGAAAAAAATGCAATCTTGCGGTCTCTCAGTGTAGTTTTGGGATAAAATAACACTTCTCCATTTCTTCCGTGCATGTCGCAAGAAGCGACTAAGGAAATAGGTTTAGATGTGCTTTAGGCGACATACTACCAACCAGTCACAATTATACTTCCTCTTCCATCAGTATTCAAACTTAAAATTATGCTAGAATTTGCTGCGAAGCGTGCAATAGTCATAATCACGATTTGTGCGCTTTGCCTACCCCATTTGGGAGCACAGACATGATTGTACGTACGTATTTAGAAACGGAATACAAAAACGGTATGAATGGCAATAAAATAATTACTTAAGACTAGTCGTTTGAAGACTAGCTCCTATTCTTTTTTGGGTAATACATCTAGCCTTGACCCGTCTGGCATGTCACCCGGTATAAGACGTTGTGTGATATGACATAAGAGCCAGTGGGCTGAAATAATGGGTGGGAGGAAATTGGATTCCTGCTGAGACAATAACGCTCGATCGCCAGTTTCTATTATGAGTTTTTTTGTGATACGGTATACGTCCGGACTTATTAAGTGGAAATTTTGATTGCTTTCAATTGTTACGATATCTGTTTTGTACTTGGATCGTGTACTAGGATACAATGTTTGATGAGGAGTTTGTTAATTGAATAAGATACTGCGGTAGCCCACGCTGAAGAGCTGTAATAATAATGGAACCTAAAAACATTGCTAGAAGTTTCTACGAATCGTGAAATATTCACGGTTTTGTCAACAACGTTTTGTTTGGTCTGTAACAATTAACCGTTATAATTATAACGGTATCAAACTTCTCCATTTCTTTCGCAGATGTCGTAAGGAGCCAGTAAGGTTAGGTAAAGTATGTGATTTTTACTTCGCAATTTCAGCCTAACAACTTGATACTTCAATAGATTCAAAGCGAAAAAGTTCTTCGTTTTCTCGTCGGCTACAAATCTTGCAAATAAAAAGTGCAATTGCGCCTTTGCACAAAGCAAAACAATATAATTAAACCCACCAAAACTCCAAGGCCCTTAATTAGAACCATTCGCTATCATCGCCCTCTCAATCACAAAGCCAACGCCTTCCATATTTAGCCCAACTATTAATTACAGTTTCATCTCAACACGCTGTATCGCGAACTGTCGAAACTCTGACAATGCCGTTTTAAATTCCCGTAATCACGGCCTTTGTCAGCTTAATTGCTCGTCCAAGGCCATAGCATTGTTCTATCCAAGTTTGCCGCCTGTTATCCCAAATTCGCTAAGATTTTGAAGTCAGCTGAATCGGGATTTGGCCCCCTTTGAAAAGTTACCAGTCGGATTGATTATCATTGAGACAGTGATTTAGATTGTTGGCGTAATTTGTTTTGGAAGGATTAACATTTCGCTGTTGCTTAAAGGTGTAATTATCTTGTTTATTTGTTTAGGCGATACAGGGAGTTTGAGTGCGACTCTAAGTAATTGATTCGGTTTCGAAACAAAAGACAAACTCGTTGAAGTGCGAGTTCCGTGATTTAACACAGTAAAAGTCTTATGCGAATAATTCGAACGTGATTCATTTGTTTATGCGCTTTGTTAGTCTTCAGTTTTATTTTATTGTTTTAAATACTTTCAGTTGTTATTTTACTACTAAGGCCGCTTTGAGTCCGCATTAAGACGAGGTCAAACTAACATTTAGCTTTTAGGGCGTTTGTGCACTACCATGAATTTTACGGTCCGGCTTTTTCATTGAGGTCTCGTCTCGCTCGCTCTTCCATTAAATGGTATTGGCGTGAGCGGGACGGCGCGACAGACCTTGAAAAACCGGACGGCCGGACCGGAAAATTCATGGCAGTGCTCAAGCGCCCTTATTATTAAGAGGGCGCACACATTTTTTACGAACGTAATTATAAGATCAGGCGGGGAAGAGAAATTCAGGGGCAGGGCAGGGGTAAGAGGCACCACAGACCATAACTCGTCGAGTTATGAGTGATTATGGTCTGTAGAGCCCTCTTATCCCTGCGTTTCTCTTCCCCCACCTGACCTAAGTGGTTTTGGACCAATGTTTAAAAAATCGTGAAAAATAAATTAACTCATATTTAGCCATGAAAAAAATATGGTTAGACTAAACATATTCTGTAAATTCACAATAAAATTGTTTCATTTGTAATTACATTAAAATCAATGAGAAAAAAAATAAAGTAATAGTTCAACTTTGAAACTATGTACAATGATATTTGAATAATAAAAACCAATAATTTGATGCATGTCTCTCCGTTAATCCCCAGTAGACTATATTGTCTATCAGATAATAACTAGTTTTTATCGTTTATGGTAAATTTTAATAGAAAATTTTCAAGTGAAAGACAGCTCTGACGCGTATTTTTGTGAAAACCCTTCAACAAATTGGCTAAGTAAAAGAAATCTGTGTTGCTAATAAAATATTTCTTTCCGTTAATCCCTAGAAAAAGAGTTGATTTATATGTTACAGTAGTTTTTCTTTAAAAACTTAAGGATTTATAGCTTTCTAAAGCATTAGAAAATCATCAAAATCACCGAATTTTGTGTGCACCCTCTTAACAAAAAAAATTGTCACAGAAACTCTATTAAAGCAGATTCAAAATACATTTTAAACCAAAAAAAAATTTTTTTTGGAATATCTTGATGTTAAATTTTATCTAGTGTGATATCAATGACGGCCGGATAGCCCAGCGGTTAGAGAACCTGACTGTGAAGCTTAAGACGGGTTTGATCCCCGGTCGGGGCAGATGTTTGTATGATGAATACCAATGTTTGCTTTCGAGTCTTGGATGTTTATCTATATATTATAAGTAAGTTTATCCGTTGTCTAGTACCCATAACACAGGCATTAAATTGCCTACTTTGGGACTAGGTGATTGGTGTAAAAATTGTCCAGTGATATAAAAATCAATACGAAGTTAATTAAATCTAGTAGTTTTTAATTATTTTCAAATTTTAAATTAATTTCAAGTGTTGCGTTGTTGAATTGCTTGTTTATATCTTGTTTATTGTGTTTAACTTGCAGGGTCCTATTTCAATCAGTCGCTCGCCAATTTAATTCCAACCTGAACCCAACTCGCTAGTCGTTATTTTCGTTGGTATTAATTACTCCCCCATCAGTTATCTCCAATCATTTACAGTTACAGTTTAACAGTTGTTAATTCGGTAGGAAAATGAAAATTCCGTGCGATTCGATTCGACGGCCGGATAAATAATTAACAGAGTTAATGAATGGAATAACGCGAAAGTGAGTTTTGCTCCTCGTAGTTTCAATTCCGAACTTGCCTGTACCAAAGTTGATATAGGAAAGACCGGAATTTCAGTACGGAAATGAGTTTTGTATGAACGTTTGTTTTCAACAATTGTAACAAATATAAATCGTAGATTTTGGCTATGTAGGATTTTGTTATCGCTTTGTAGATAAAACGTAGATGAGATATTGTTTAAGTTATTTGTGGAAGTTATGTTTTTCTGTGTTGCTCCTGGTTTAGAATTACACGTCTCACTTTCATCCGAGGACGTAGCTAGAGGCGAGAAAGGAAATCACTCAGGCCACAAGCTCGCAGTCCGCCACGATTAAACCACTTTCATCTATTTTTTAAATCATAATTCTTGTAACCATTCCCTCGACGAATTCTACAAAAACTTGCTAAACCATTTCAAATTGAAAGAGGAACTTACCAAACCTTCTGTAAATTTACCTTCACCTTTCGTAATAAGGTAAAGGATCCTTGTTCATACTTTATTTCGGTTATAACATACCTATTTGCATTACCCTATGCTGCCCTAGATGGCCAACCGTCAGTCAACGAGTTTGATAGATTACCTTTTCGGATGATTGACCGCCTGTTTGGAGACTGCGGTGAGTTGTCCAAATATCTGTATGAGATAACTAATATAGTTTATTTTCATACGATTTTAGAGTCGCGTGTGGTGTCGTGTTTAAAATAACACCTCTCTATTTCTTCCACGGGTGTCTAGGGAAATAGGGAATTTTTTTAACCTAAAATTATGGTATAAAAGTTCCTATCAACCTTTTTCTTTTTACACCATTTTTTTGATTTTTTTTTTCAAGATTCCGAACCATAATTGTAACAAGGTAACTCAGTTTATTTCGAAAAAAAAGCAAAATCTCAAAATAATTAAACATTTGCGGTATGTAAAAGAATGATTACAAAAAATATTTCTGGTAGTAAGAACCAGTTTTATTAATTTTGGAAAAAAATACACGAGAATTCTCATGGTATTTTTTCATTAAAAACAAAAACAACACGTCACGTTACTGCAAAAAAATCTCTTCGCATCTGATCAAAATTTCAACTCTATATCACTCAAAAACAGTTAAAATGTATTCACAAACGGGGTAGAAGAAGTAGGTAGTAGGAGGTAGTAGAATTAAAACAAACAAAAAATTGATTATTTTAAGTTTGGACTACGTAACATTCCTGTGCTCTGCTTACCCCATTTAGGACTACAAGCCTGTAATGTTAGAATGAAACCAATTTACATTGCATTTCTGTCTTACGAGTACAACTTGGTGGATCCCCTGAGTACTATAATCATTATTCACTATTGACGAATTTCAGGTTAGTTTATCGGCGATTACTTAGCTCTCTAGAGGCAGTCCAGGTACTATGTGACTGATTATACCCTGGTGGACTGCGGAGCCTGCCGGGAGTGATCTTGCAAGTCATGACGTATCTGTTACCTGATAATTACTGACGATAGCTCCCTCGAGACCCGTGCAACAGTTTCACTGGGCTTTTATTTTATCCTACTACTAGCTTGACTAAAATTTATAAATACATAGTCAGGGTGGCTGGGAGTTGATTGTAAATATATTAACCAGTGGTCAGCGTCTGAAATAACTCAATCTTTAAACCAAACTTGTATGAACCGTTAAAATACCACGTATCCGAATCCAGCATCTATTTTCACCATGAAACAATAACATCACCACAAAATCGCCAAGTACATTTTATACGCAACTACCAAACTTCCCACAGCTTTCTCCCAACTACAAAGCAAAATTGGCTTAAAAATACAGTGGGGATCTTCCCGTCCCGCGTCACATAAAATATTTGTGTGGATAAAGGCGCGAGCTGAGTTGGGTTCCGTGTTACGCCCACGGTTAATGCAATAGGGTGAAATATTAGTAACTTTATCACAGTGCGAAAACCATGTTCACCCAATCACTTGGCTATACTTTGAAGACAAGGGCCGTCCATTACGAGATTTTGTTCAATTATCAGAGGAAGAACTCGGGATTTTCACGGAAAAACAAAAGATAGTCGTAGTAGTACATTCATCACGCCTGTATTTTCGAATGGGATAGGTAGAGTACGCGAAACGCTACAGACAAAACTACAAGTACTTCACGTTAAAAGCCACTTCTGTAGTACATAATATGTTTAAGTTTTCAGTAAAGAGATATAAAAGTTGCTGGACTATCTTATTTCTAACTTATTTCGTTGGTCGCCTCTGATGATATTCACGAAAGAAATGGAAAGATATCATTCTGAATCAAACGGTAGTTTATCAAATAAACAAAGGATTAATTTAAATTTAAACTAATGTGAGTTAGTATTGTATAAAATTACAAAGGAACAGAGGAGCATTTTCTTCTTAGAAATCCTCTTCACAAAGCAAAACAATACGTTTTATAAAAGCAGAAAATAATAATATTCTCAACATTCTCTGAGATTACACAGTTTTTTCTATCACTATAAAGCCATATAAAGTTTCACTTTCTTGTTTTATGACTGGAAAAAGTCGAAAATATTATGTACTTCACTTGTAACAAATTATTATCAAAATTTATACTAACTACGTACATACTTTATTTGCAAAGAAACTATCACGAATTCAATATCGATAAAACGTCTAACTCTAGTGAGATTGCAACTATTTTCATTTATAAAATATGTTGGACTTAATCACACTGTCTTATAATTATAATTACCTCGATGTTTCGGCCACGTTGTAGTGACCGTGGTCACGAGTAAACTCACTCGTGAGACTATGAACGAGAATCATGAAAGTTTGCAACTATTTTGTTGTTTTTCTGTTAAAATCGGGCTCTGATTATGGCCATTTTTATTTACCCTTTTGTTGTAATCTAGTTGTTCCATTTACGTAGAACTCACTTGACAATATCCCGCAGGTTATCGAACCATCTTCACATTTAAATTCGTCGATGGTGACAGATAAAAAGTTCAGTCACAGTTTGTTCATACGGCGACGAAATTTAGTGTTGTGTATGAAATTTCCAAAATCCACTGGGCGCGTGTGGTAAATACCGCTTAAGTTAACCCTCTTATACTGTAAGGGGGCCTGTGCCCAGCCATTGGAGGTCATTTAAACCGAATTGTTTTATTTTTATAAAAAAAAGACAATCGCTAATAGTTAGTCTCTTTCAACTATTGTGGCTACAAAACGTGAAATAATAATTATTTTAATGTATAATAACAGTTCGTGTGCCTTCCCACTCTCTATTTTTTTATGAGCCTTTTAAAACTTGTGTTTGTCATCACTTTTTTTTCTAACGTTGTTAAAGGTCAAACCTATTGCCACGTAAATATTGTTCTGGGTCCAGCTGTCCATCATAACACGAACCATTATTATAAAATAACCGAAAAACTCTTATTGGAACATCATACGAAGTTGGCACGAGTCATGTCCTTTGGGTACGATTAGAGATACTACGTAGCCTTACCCCAAGCTATGGGAATACAAAGTTATCTTTACCATCGCCTCTAGCAACCCCACCGAACAAAAGCTTCATTTTACTCACTGGAAACGCTAGTCCAACATTTTTCGACATGCCCGAATAAGTTTGCGGTATTGCCGACTGTCTATTTCTCTTACTGGAAATATTGTCGGAATTCCCCACTGGGAGTCGGCCGGTACAAAAAATGTAACGTTCGTAACATGAAACTAATGTTAGAGTTCTTTTGATATTTGCGGCTTGAAAATTATGTTTGAGCGTGTTTTTCTGATCGCGACAATTTTATAAGTACAGCCTTGGCCAAAAGTGTTAAGCTATTCTGTGAAAAAAGCAAAAATTATGCGAATTGTAATAACGGTTCCTTTAAAACAAGAAATTAATGGTTAAAGTTTCTCAAAGGATTTATTGTTGTAGAAAATAAAAAACCTAACATAAATCTACTTTCAAATGTTTTAAACTCATTGATTGATGATTCTCTATCATATTTTAACCCTACGAGGGACCTTAATTACCTCGACGTTTCAGCCGCATTACAGCGACTCTGATCACAAGCAGACATGTCTACGAGTGAATAAGTCTTAAATATTATAAGAAATAAGAATTAAGAAGTAAATAAAAATCTTATTTCTATTAAGCGAGCTATTGCCATTGTTTTAAGCAAATGTAATTTATTAACACTTAAAGTGTTTTATAAAAATAAAACGTTAACTGTCAGCCAAACAGAAAAAAAACTCTGAAATATTTAACTTGTTCAAGTAATTTTCGTATTTATAATAATTACAAATAGGAAAGTGGGGATTACATAATGTCGCATCATCCTTTTACTAGACATGGGCGTTACACCCTTATCACATTTTCTTACCGACCTCGGAGCTGACAAACAGTCTACAAAAAGCTAATTGTAAAAGCCAAGTCGCTCTTGTAACTTCATTTATTTTCCTCTTAAATAAATATCATTTTGGTTACATGTCAAGGTTACGGCTCAGAGCAATCTAGGTTAATTAGATCTAGAGAATTCTTTATGAGACGATTTATTTTTCATAACTTAATCAACAAAAAAGGTGCGGAACGCCTGACTCTCAGGTATCTAAAACTTAAAGAACTTCAGTATCTTAAAAAATTATTGAGTGAATGTAGATGAAGTTTTGCATGCGACTGTGCAAAATTAGGTAAAATAGTTGCGGTTCTTAAAACAACTTATACTCATCTCGTAACTGTTGTTTAACCATACCTATATCGATGTTGGAAATCTCAAATGTCGTAAGGGACATAGAGCTGCTATGTCCCTTACGACATTTGAAATTTCCACCGTCGATAATTATTATTAGTTGCATTTTAACAATGGGCAAAGAGTTCTTTGGGTCACCAGAATTCCACTGCCAGATATTGTATTGTCATCCAACTAACACACACAAATATACAAAACTAGCTGACCCGGCTAATTTTGTACCGCCTTTTACGTTCGTAATGGGAAAAAAAGGAATCAAAATCTGTTTTAAGTTGTCATTTATTATTGTTCGCTGGACAACTAAAACGTCATTATGTCGCATTTATTTATGAACTAAAGTTTATTAGGGTGACGGCACCAGTTATGGACGGTTTAAGTTGACAAGCACCAGTGATGGACACTTCATTCATAATTTAAAGACCATAGAGTTGTGAATTGATTGTTGTAAAACAAATGACTTTTCCGTAGTGGGTAGTAAATAAGAGTCATTGTCCATTACTGGTTCTATGTCCATTACTGGTGCGGTCACCCTAGGCGTTCTTATAAAGGATGATTTTATTAAAAGTATCAAACGTATAACAAGTATCATTCAATTTGAAGCAGTTGTTCGGAAGTTATGCACATATAGGTATACGTTTCGACGATTAATTTTTCGATAATTAGATTTCAATTAGGTAATATTTTAGCAAGATTGTGTGACAAAAAATAACAAAACAAACATCGTGACAGGGGATACTAAAAAAGCTTATTAAAAAGATGAAAAGAAGGATATAAATGGCAAATAATAAATATTCAATATGTTTTTCTCCAAACATGGTTTCTGGAATCGGAGACTTTAAGAGTATTAAAAGTACCAAAGGAGTACTGTTTGCTTTGAGTTTAGAAAAAAATGTTTTAAATACACAAAAGAAAAGAGTATTCCGTATAACTTTGATTTACAGTTTCCCGGAATCCATTCTGTCGAGAACGTGTTCGAAGTTTTTATAACAAAATTGCTAACTTGTCATTTGTTGGACAGCTTTGGGACTGAACAGAAGTTTTGTATTTCGCTAACAAAATAATATTTTGAGCACATAAACAGGGTAAACAAAAAAAGAACAAGTTGTTTTTGTTGATTTGGCAACAACACTAGTGCAGCTATATGGGTAGAAACTTAGCTTCAACACTAGATCCTAAAATGTAAAATACACATACACGTACAATCGCGTCTGTATTCCCAAATTTGTTAAACAGAGCTCATGAAATGTTACATAGTCAAAACCATGAGAAGTCCATGTCTCGTAGCCCCTTTTAGCATATTTTTAGGTTTTAAGTTAGTTAGATAAAAGAGATACAATAGAGACAGATTGCTAGCTTGACGCCTAAATAACCTAACCTTTTTCCTTACACACATCTTACGACACCCATGGAAAAAATACACATACATACATACATAATCCTCACGCCTGTATTCCCAAGAGGGGTCGGCAGACCACATGAATTCAAAATCCAGTGCCACGTTTAGCGATTTCAGGGTAACCAGATGGTTAAACGTGATATTGCAGTGACAGGTTGCTAGCCCATCGCCCACAGTACACTAACCCTTTCCCCGAGTCGACTCTTACGACACCCACGGGAAGAAAGGGAGAGGTGCTATTCTAACCCGACACCACACGGGAACAACACTTGGAAAAAATGAAGAGATATTTATTTTAAATTCAACACCACACATGGGTTTTATAAGTTTATAACACAAACTACTGTTTATGTTAATTTAATTATGTGAACACGCGCGTATTGGATGTCAGGGGCATTTGAATTTTTATTCTTACATGCTTTTCTGGCCAAGATTATACACTAGTGGAATAATCATGTGACGTCATTTGGCTGGCACGGATTGCATATTCGCAGTAGTAGAATATGTTTTAAAGTAGACATAAATCAAATGGAGTTGGAATGTGAACCAAGTCAAATTGAGCCATAAATTTTATAGAATTGGCACACTTTTCATAAAGTATTGAAGGCACATTTCTAGACAAACAGCACTGTATGTTAGCTCTATTTTTAAGTCAACCAAGGATATTTTTGTTTAGTTTTGGTTTACTTCTGCTACTTCAGAAACTTCTGCTAGTTGGGGTTTTAATTACCTAGACATTCCGATCGCGTTACAAGGTCCGTGGCCACAAGTAGATTCCAATATTAAAGTCAGGTAGGGTTTTGATGGACAACACATAAGTTTTTTATTTTAGTCGATAGGCTAGCAAACAGCTGTCAATATTATGCCTCGTTAATCTAGCTTTGAACTGTTCTTAACGTGGATAATTAATTCTATATGCCTTTGCACACTAGGGAATAAATTGTGATTGTAGGCGTGAAGATATATTTTTGCGTATTTGTAGGTATGGTCATACCTAATTATAATATTTTTGTATTACAAAAACTTGCATCTGTTTTTTAAACCCTAAATATGCTGAAATTGGCCTCGGAATGTTGAAAAATAGTGAAGCAAAAACTATAAATTCAAATTTTGATTATCTTAAAACAAAATGACGATTGTAAGAGAGAAAAAAGAAGAATTGTTTTAATTTATTTTGGAACACGCGGTTGACTTAGCTGACAGTGCGATTTTTTAATAGCATAATGAATGTAAATAAAGATAATATGCAAAACTGCAAATAATACTTGTTATTTTTCATGGTTTTCGTAAACTACGCTCTCATAATAATTAATGTTTTATTATGCAAGCGTCACATATTACTTAACTTGTTTGAGAATATACAATTTTAATCTCTGGTAGATGTTAGTAGGCTAGACCGTTCAAATATTCACAGGGCTCAGCCAGTTTCGTACAGCAAGGTGCAAATCGATTAGCGTCCGAGATATACTATACTTGTCACTGTCTAACTAGAGACTTCAGAACATAACAGATAGTTTATCTTGCGCGTGAGACAATGTGCATGTTATTTTTAAACTGATTAAAATAGGTATAGGTATCTGAGTGAAATAAACACGAAAGTCTCCTAAAATTACTATTTGTATATTCGTGGATCCAGACCTACCCCTACTATATTTCATAACAATAACAGCGAAAACATTTTGAACTAGTAATACTTGGCGAATAAATTTGCGTAAAACATTTTAAGCTGGAATTCCTCGAAATAAAATGTGAAGTTGGGTAAGTAATAGCGTAACAATCGTTAGTATTGGGTACTGAGCAGTGGGTTTTCTCTAACGTAATCAACTCAACATGTCGATGAGCTGTAAACGTTTCTATAAATTATAACAGCTAAAACTGACTGTACTGACTTTAAAAAACTTAACTTTTTGGAACCAATCACCAATTTTTGCTTACATTTTTTTAACAAATATTTATTTTATAAAAGCCATTGAGGTTTTGCAATAAATATGAGAAACGTGACAACACGACGGTACAAGGCACTAAAACTGTTGTAGTTTCAGATCCATGCGGGTGCCCTTTTTTCGTTACTTATACACTTCTAGCAAGTGAAGTTTGTATACTTAGCAGTGGTTCTGAATAACTAAAGCCAAATTGTGAGTTACTTTACAAGAGCAAATATACTTAATGTACTCTTTATTTGCGAGCAGCAGGATTGGCTTTGACTTTGAGAAACTTCCAGAATGTGAAAGCCTCTTACTGCTCAACCTCGCCCTCTAGTTGTGTGCGAATAAATATTAATTTATCTCGAATAATAATCAAGTGTTATCAACTTTTGACAATGTTTTACTAACACATGCAAGACTCTAAGTTAATGAAGTAAGATTAAGTTTTAGAGTTTTAGAGCTAGATTTGTTTAAGGATTTGTAAATGTACAACAATATTATTATCTACACCCAAATCATAATATGCCTGTTATATGCTGACGCGATAAAAAAAAGCCCTCCAATAAGAAAAATGTGTCCTGTGGTATATTTTAATGTTTGCATTGTGAAATCGATATCAATATTTACTTTCAAATTTCGAACATCTTAAAACTTAATGAATGATGATTCAAAGAAGGAATCCAACTATTCCTAATTAGGGAGACGAATACCGTATCCGCCACGTTAGACATTGTTTGTACATCAGTTAAAATATTATTTTTAAATTATGTTTTAAAGATAAAGCTATTTTTGAGACTGTACCTGTACATAATAAGGTATTCTAGGAATGTCTTCGGTTTCATTTTATAAACTATTCGTAGGTATACTAATGCGTGTCGTGATGCAAAAATCACACTAATAACTATAATAAGTAACGCGGTTTATAAATTAATAGCTGCTGGAGCGGTATTTCATAATAATAGTAAAGGGCCGTTCTCCAGCCGTACGATTTTTCGTGTTCTCAAGTTCAAGTGCTTGTGAAATCTAAATTTTAACAGATAACCTTTTAAAAAAATTACTTTACGTAATTCACACTTTGTTCTACTCAAAATAAGTCTAACAATAGTATATTCTTATTATTAAATGCGCGAAACAAAAATCTAAAGTCAGTGAAGTCCACATTTTCGCCTTGTCCCACCTCCAAAATTTGTTAGTTGATGACATATACTTCGAAAACTAAACGCGGAAACTATAGGTTTTTGTTGTTCACAGCAAGCCAATTACATGATAAATTGAATACTGTTGCCTAAATAATTATTTTTACGTTAGTTTATTTTTAAAGCCACTTTTAAAAAGTGTCCCGAGTTTTGCGTCTTAACCAAATTCGGCCATAAAACACGTCGTACTGCTCAAACGCATACTCCGAGAGACATCCTCGATACGTTCCTAGAAAGAGACTGTCACGCCGCGACGGCCAAACAGTGCGAACCTGTGATTTATTGTGTCGTTGCCGAATCACGAAGGAAAGAAAACAACACGAATTTTTTGTCACGGTTGAAAGTGATTACCATTTTATTTTTTTCTCGCATGTTTTGTTAATATATTTAACTCAGATTATTTTGACATATTAAACAGTGTTATAACTACTTACACAAAAAATATTGAGTTTTTACCAATAACGGTTTTGAAGTAATTAATTAAAAACTAAATTGCTCACGTGATTACCGCACCGGTGATTACCGAAATTTGAGTGATCTCCGCGGTTTCATAGACGCGGTAATAACTAAATTGGTTATTTATTGAGTTATTACTGTAAAACATAGGTTTTAAATAATGCTTCTAATGATTAAGAATATTACTCTGTGCAACACAAAAAAAAATATACCTAATTAAAAAATAATAATTTCACGTTATGTTTTTTTAATCAATGGTTACCAATAATTAAAATTATTATACTATTACTTAAGATGTTTATAATTCAAGGCTATAAATGTATATCATAAAAAGTCTTGTGATATCTATCAATAAACGTGATTTCATGCCAATATTGTTTGCTTGGGTGATTACCGTCTTATATGAAAAAAGAAAATTTAATTATCTCGATAATTATAAGGTTTACAGTGATGCCTCTTTTTGCAAAACGTTTGAAATGTGAAGCATTATACGATTTATTCATAAAAACACACATTAACATAAAATGAAATTATGTCACGGAGTGTCACGCAAAACTGCCTTGCTCGTGGAATGACCCTAAAATAAAAACCTCCAAAACAAGCGCAAAAATTTAACACACAGAGCATAGAAACCATCTTTTTTTATTTCATGCAATCAAAATTTACTGACAAAAGCGTCCCAGGTTCAAATAAAATTTGCAAATGAATTAACAAAAACAAAGAGATTTCATATTCAGTGTTTGACTTTTTCTGTCCGTTTTATTTATCATCGTGATAAAATTATGTTCGTTATCTGAACAATTAATATTTCTCTCAAAATATTTCTAGTTAGATGACGCCTTATTATATTTTGGTCGTGAAAAACATAATATCACGATTAACTATCTGGTTACCCTAAAATTGCTAAACGTAGCACTGGGTTTTTGAATTCATGTGCTCTGCCGACCCCTCTTGGGAATACAGGCGTGAGAATATGTATGTATGTGAGAAACATACGTGTTTTTTTTTTCAGTCTAGAGAAGAATAAAGTAAAAAGGAATGAAAATAATCTAAAGAAAAATCTAAATTAGTCAGTATTAAGTAGATTTCATACCTTCTGTTACATTTTCAAAACTGTAACTTAGAGACAAATTTTACTTTTTCTGTTAACTCTGGAAAAACTTTTAACATATTTATTATGATAATTTTAGATTTTTGCCTTTGCAATCTTCGAAGATTAGAAGGGGATACGGTATTACGGTATCTATTCATAATTTCATAAGTACGAATCTTATAAATTGAATCAAAACACAAATATGACACAAACCACATTTTAGTTAGTAACTTCACTTTTGTCATAAATATTTTTGTAGGTTTCAAGTTACATAAAAGACATACCTACATTGATGAGTTGCTGGTCCATCAACTAAAACATAAGCAGTTTAACTGTTTCTCAGTGGCCTCTTACGACATTAAGGAAGTATCAGCATTATTTCCGTATCAGCATTGTATTTTTTAATTTGTATGTTATTTCGTTGTTTCAGATTTGCCCAGTTTTGTTGGACCTGGGTCAAACGTCACCGTGGCAGTTGGCAGAGACGCGTCCCTAACTTGCAGGGTGGACAATCTACAGACATTTAAAGTAAGTATTACAATGTACATGATAGTAATGTACTCATGATAAGAAACTAGCGATTGTCCGATATTCCCTCTGCGTAGAATTCACTTATCGGTTACCACACACACATACATCTCTGCTCTGTATTCCCAAATGGGTTAGGCAGAGCATAAGAAACATTACAATAGTCAAAACCATGTCAATTTTACGTTTCGAAACGACTTCTAGCATATTTTGTGGTTATAAGATTATT
>BHDV01065389.1:74090-86258 GCA_005406045.1 Adoxophyes honmai
TTAGCTTATTCTCCACCCAGTTTTATAGTTAGTACGAAAATGTAGTATTTTGGAATAGTGACTTATTTTAGATAAGCAGCGACATTACTTTTGTTTGGTTGAAAGGGACCTTTGTGCCATGTTTACCTCGAGATTTCCTTTGAAATATTGAAATACATATCAGTTTGGTTAGAAATGTTATAATTTTTATAATTTACTTGATCTTTTATTTATTCATACGGTGTTTGTCTATACTTTAACTTAAAATTATTTTGCAAAGAAACTAGGTACCTATTCTAATTATTTAAAAATACGAGTCCTGGAATCTTGAGTTGCATCTCGTTAAGCACTAAGTTTAAGGGTGGTATTAATAAAATGTTTCGTTAGAAATATATTTTCGAGTCTGACACCTCTTTTGCCCCTCCTGCAAATTGTCATCTTATTTTTTTTCCAGTATCGAAATGGAACGGCGAATGGCTGAACCTGACGAGTGCAGAGCGAGCGGCGTCGGGCGCTTACTTATGTATAGCAAGCAACGGCGTCCCGCCGTCAGTCAGCAAGCGAATCATCATCAACATGATGTGTGAGTGATGACAGCCCTATCTTTCCTGGTAGGAACGAGACAACGATAGTGAAACTTTCTGATGTTTGGTTTATCGATATTTAATTTTTTTTAATTCTTGTGACTCTTCCTGTGTGGTGTCGGGATAGAAGACCTGTCACCAAAAAATACGGACAGGTACAGTACTGACAGTTAAGTAGTTAATCACAGACACGTCTCACTGACTTTATATTATTTCGAATGATTCTGCAACCTTTTCAATAGTACCGGAATTGTGAATTTGTAACTTCATGATGTTTTTCATTAGTTTACTATTAATTAGAGAAATACAGATACTTGATTGACCTCTCTACATATTTGTTTTGTGGTGTCACTATGATTTAACTTAAAACCTAAAACATATTCTGGAAAGCGTAAAATTGTTATGGATTTGTCTCTAGCATTCATGTGATATGCCTACTCTATTTGGGAGTACAGGCGTAATGTATCTATGCACGTTGCGTAAACTGTTATTTTTTTAATTCCTATGATGAAAACGAGCTTTAACTCTGTCAAAAGTGGCTTAAATCCGTTGAAAGCTGCGCGTTTTATTTTGAAATTTATCTGACAGTTGCATTCATGCTGGGTTAGGTTGTAGTAGTAAATTGTTTCTGCTCTATCCTTTCGATGCGCATGCCTGCAGAATTTTAGGATAAAATTGATTACACTGCAAGCTATTAAAGGGTTGAGCACACTCAAACCAATTGACTGCACTACCGCAGAACGTTATCACAATAAATGTAGTAAAGATTTCCTTTGTCGAGCAAGGCAATGTCATTTTGATGTCAATTGTAAATAAGTTCTATTGTGGGTCAGGAAACAATTGGTCCGATAGTAGGTACATCTAAACACGAAATTTCTGTACACGTGTCACGGATTCAAGTACACTAATTCAGATTGAACACAATATTCTTCAGGATTATGTGCGTATGTAATCTTCTTTTTCTTGTCTAATGTGTGCTTGGTATCGAGATTACCTCGACCCGTTTCGGGCTAGTTCGTGATCCATCATCAGAATTTTTTTCCAATCTCTACGTAAGCTAAATTACCACTTAGGGTACCACCGAAAAATCTTACACATACCTAGTATGTAATTTTTGTCAATAATTCATTTGTTACCGCCATTTTGATACAAATACTCACACTTTTCATTTCATTCCAAGTTTCACAGGAGTTAACAGTGTCATCAACATAATAAACAGCCCATTATCCTTTTTAATCAAACCGGCCAGTTTCACCAGAATTTCCCAGTATATTTTTCTTCTTAATATTATCCACAGTCATAACATTAAAACCGCTCATTAAAATCATCCGAGTCCTAAATCTACCAACAGGCCCTTGTACACAGCATTACGGTCCATTACAGGAGCTTAGCCTTTTTACACCACCGTAAAAAAGTCCGGGAGTGGATGACCCGGACAAATTACCGTCAGATAAGGTTGGCGATAAGGTTGGCAACAAGTAAGATGTTTAAACAAAGGGGATGTTTTTGCTCGGAGGCTGCGGTAGAGGATGAAATAATCTGCCATTATGGTTATGAGTTTGACTTGGCTTTTGTGAAGAATAGAACAACATTAGTTACGTTGCTTTTGCAGTTTATAGAAGTAGAAATGGCTAGGTTTTTGAAAAGAAACGTCGTTAATCCACTCTAGGATAGGAGTTATTGAATTTGAATGCAGCATCGTTTTTAGAATTAGGTTGTACAAGCGGTTTACGAATTTTTTTACAAGAAAAGATTACATGCATAAGTATCATGTTGATATTATTCTCAAATGGTGTAGGGCAGGAGCACTCAAAATATTTTACGAAAAAAACTATGACTATTTTAAGTTTGGTAGCTTACTTCCAGCATAGTTTTTTGGTCTTAGGTTACATACATACATATTCTCACGCCTGTATTCCCAGGAAGGGTAGGCAGAGCACATGAATTCAAAAATCTCGTTTTACCCGTGTGGTGCCGGGTTAGAATAGCACCTCCCCCTTTCTTCCCGTGGGTGTCGTAAGAGTCGACTTTGGGAAAGGGTTGGTGTATTGTGGGCGATGGGCTAGCAACCTGTCACCACAATATCACGTTTGACCATCTGGTTACCCTGCATTTGGTAAACGTGGCACTGGATTTTTGAATTCATGTGGTCTTAAGTTAAGAGGTACAAATAGTGACAGATTGCCAGCTTACATCTCTTAGTCAAATTTTAACGCAATTACAGAATAAATGGAGAGTGTCTAAAAACGACACCACACGGATATCTCAATTAAAAGAATTATACATGTAAGTACATGAACGTGGATGAAGCAAAAGAGGTATGTCAGGATCGTAGCAGGTGGAACAAAGTAGTCTCTGCCTACCCTAGTGGGAAAGAGGCGTGACCGTATGTATGTATGTATGTATGTATGTACATATAAGTATGGATATTAGATTTCAGCTCAGCCTCCAAAACCCCTGATTTGTTATTTATGGAAATATTTTTGTCCACAGTCGCTCCCTCAATTTGGGCGGGCAGAGTTGCCATCCGCGCGCCAGCAGGCAGTGCCGTCACGCTCCAGTGCACCGCTGAGGCGTATCCCACGCCTCAGATCTACTGGACGCTTAATGGCGAACAGAAGATCGCAAATAGTAAGTACCCCGTATATGTGGCGATTGTGCGCCATACGTGAGGCGTCTGTGTAATGTTAATAATTCGGAACAACGTGGGTGTGAGGCAGTTTTATTGAATGCCCTATTTTATTCAAATACCTATACGGCGGCTAGCTGCTAGTCCGCAACACCCTGTAAAGAAATATAATCAAGGAGCTTTCCTCCGGCCGGTAGGACAATTTTAGAAATGACTAGCACCAAAAATATTGATGACAGTCTTAATAGAGATTCATTCATCGACTACTCTATTATTAAGTCGAAAGAAGAATTATAAAAATATTATTAAGACGAGCAATGACCAAGAAAAAGCCACACAACCTTAAAAAAAATTGTTATTCAAACTTATCTCAAATACTTTTCTTAGGATCGTATTGAACTTGTTTTCATAATCATGAGCAAATACAATTCAAAATGATTCTAGGGCCCCTATCCCATTACAAAGAATATCGCTTCAATCAAACAAAGTATTTTTATCTACTCAATCCTCAAAGGAGATCGCACTGTGAAAAGCAAAAATTTATGTGCTGGTTTTGAACACTTGTAAGAATTCTAGCTATTATTTATACTTACCTACCACGTATTTTATTTATGAAATCAAGCTCGAGAAATTAAAACATTTCAAAGTTATTTTTGGTTTCAACTGTCTAATTAAAAACGATGCAGATTTTTGGCGCGTTAGACAATAGCGCTGCAGTATAATATATCTTCTTACACGAAAACAAACATTTATAACAAGGTAGGCAACGCAACCGAAACATCAAAAGGGCAAATATTAAAAACCTAAGTAGCCACTAAGTCTGGCAGCTTTTAATTAAGTGCAAGGAACTCCCAGCCATTACGTGTTTCAAGATTAAAAATCTAATTTGTTGGCGAAACTTTCTAATTGAGAATCTAGGGCGCGGGATTTTTAATTAGAAGTTTCCTGGGAATCCCGCAATGTATGCAATGAGTTCCAAATTAGTTGGGAACTTCAATCGAAGGTTACTCACGTATGGTGCTCAAGTTGACTCATTAAATTTAATTTCAAAGGCAACCGATACGGGATGGATATTGAAAGTAAAGTTTCTAGAACTAATTATCTCAAGGCTGGGTAGATAGCTCCAAATTTTCCAAGAGAATCCACCATTATAACTGATTGTCTCTTTAATTTAACGAGTAACTTCAGATGCAAAGTTAAAGAGAAATTTAACGATCGCTAGCAGTTCTATTGCATCGTAATCAGGATCGGGCACGTGCTGGAAATTTCAATTCGATTCGATACCTTAAAGTGGGTCGCAGGTTGTTTGTTCCATTTTCACGTTTAGTTGTAACTGATGGCAAATTAGCGTAACTGCAAGATATAGATGGCAGTCATCAGTTTGGAGTAGGAATAAATGTAGTCCACTAGATGTTTCTATGTTAGTTGCCACTGAAGAAATTCCCACAACAATACACTAGTGTATTACTTTCTGACACTAACTTTTTTTTAAAACAATTTGTAACAGTTCATAATCTAATTCAACCTTTACAGTTAAATCATGCCTGTAAAAGGCCAAAGAATTAACCTCCGATCTACTATTTAATCTAATTAATTTCAATAATTTCATAACAACAGATATCTGCACCGCGGCGCGTGAAATCATTAAACTATTTCAACTTTACTTTGTTACACTATGTTTGTAATAGTACCTACCTACGCTAAAGATAAAAAAAAATGAGAATTCATCTTTTTGTATGCATCAAAACATTGCTACTTTTTCAACTATTATGGAAACATCTTTACTTTTTCCGTTGTGTAATAGCCTTCATTTTTGTGTTATAAAAATGTGTAAAATATTCCTTTTACTCAAATATGTCATTTTGCTCCTTTTTGAAGAAAGAACTAATAGTAAATTATTTGTTAAATCATTGTTACCGTAAGTACAACGCATTTATAATGTTTTTTCAAATTTTCAATGATTTTCTATGCCATTGTAAGATCGTCTAAAGATTTCAGGGGTCCAATAATGGAACGGGTTGGTCTTTTATCTCCCAATGAATATTCTATCAAAGGCTTTATTTGTATGGTACTGATGTGATTTCATCTCGATCCATTGTTCGTTGTATTGTGTTCGTTTGATATTGTTTTTCATGTATAAGATTTAGGCAAGCTCGATATTTGAGATGACATTGGGGATATTTGATACGCCTAACGCGTTAAGTTTATGTGGTTGTCTGTCGAGGTTTTAGACTAAATCGATTTGTGTTAGTTACGCATTACTTAACTATTATACTAACTAAACAACAAAATGAATGGACTTTTATTAAATGAGTATGTCGCTAAAGTCTAAGTATATTATAGGCGAAATCCTAGCAAGATATCATTGCAGTACCTTAATACCTAAAAAATCTAAAAATGTGCAAAAATGGGTAGGAATCGTGAAATAGTCATGGATTTGTCTATGTAGTGTTTTGTGTTCTCTGGCTACCTACCCCTTTGCATGTAATGCATGAATTATGATGATCCTTTCAGCTCGAATTTAACCCCTATTGCTTCGACAAACCCACGTCTCTATTCCTTCTGTGAATGTGGTAAGTATTTTTTAGACGAAAGGCTAGCAAACTGTCACTAGTATACCTGCCAACTCAATATCTAAAACATAATGCTAGGAGTGGTCACGAAACTTGAAATAGTCACGGTAAGTCACGATAAAATTTATTTTTAAGTTAATAATAACATTATTTACAAAGAAAAATTACAAAAATATACTAATTACTAAAAATAACTAAATTTATCGTAAACTTATCCTAAGCTAAAATAAATCTAAAAAGGGTCCCCGTGGCATGGTGCCCAAAAGGCTGGCAGCGTTTCCCCTTTGAACAGCTATATTCAGTCACGGTTATATTCATGTTGCGTTTCATGTGTTATGTTCTGCCTACTCCATTTGGGAATACAAGCGTTATGTGTGTATGTATGCTTTGACATGGAGTATCTATGACATATACCAGCACAGCGTCGATGGCTCGACCGCTTACCTTACGATATCCTTTCTTCTACAGGTACTAAGCACAGGATAAGCGTGACGTCACGCGGCTACCGCCATTCGTTGTCGCTCCTTGTCGCGGCGATGTCGCGAGACGACGCCGGCGCGTACCGCTGCGGCGCAGAGAACGGACAGGGACGCGCGCAAGCGGAACTATTTTTGCATAGTAAGACCTCTTTTTAATGTCGTCACCATCAAACGACATTTAAATTTCCACCACATGTACTGCAGTTGTTAACAAAACAATACATTGTTAAGTCATGCTACTACTGTGGTAATGTTTGTTTTTGTCTTGTCGTCAATGTTGAACAATTGCTTTGTATCATTGGATTATGTGCTCTGCCTACCCCTCATGGGAATACAGGCGTGAGAATATGTATGTATGGATGTATGTGTATTCGGTTTAGATTTAAATTTCATCTTAATATTTAGATTTATTTTATCGGTTTCTTCCTTTATCTACGCAACTAACTGATGTTTTGTCAATTATAAGCGACCAAAGTAGGTATATTATGTACTTTAAGTACCTATTTCACTTTTCAATTTGTTGCAGTGTTAACAACAACGACGACAACGACGACTACAACGACAACAACAACCACCACAACCACAACGCCGGCGCCTACCACCACCACAATAATTTGTGAGATTCGTATACTTCCTAGAATACTTCCTAGATTTCTTCAATAACAATGACGTTAAAAATTTACACAAAAAAAAGTTGTCCCAAACTTCAAAAGTGAAAAAAGGTTTTTTTTATTTATTTTACTCCTTAATTGGAAATACACCCAATGCTATTTTCTGAAACTATTAGGGATGAATTACATAGTTTTACCAGTAAACCAGAAAACGCTTTTTACGGTTGAAATAAAAAATTTAGTTACTTTCCTGTCAGTTAAAACAAGTGACCCAATAACTTTTTTTCATCACGGCTCTCAATTTTCGTTTAGATGATGCTGAGCAGCACTTGGAGCAGCTTCATCGAGGAGTGTTAGAGGATCCAAGCCTAGGGGACCCTTACATCGTCCTCAGCCAGCACCAGATGCAGAACATTGGTGAGAGAATAAAAACATCCTTCCTAGGGCCGTAGTCAGTGTTCAAGTGCATAGAGTTGTGCCCGCTCGGTCTTTAAAGGGAGCGCTCCCATCTAGTTCAATCGGTCAAAGGAACAAGTTCGTTCTTTTAGTACATTCTGCTCCTTTAGTTCAGGAGCCACCAAGAACCATAACGAGCACTAAAGTCTCATTTACTTGCAGTTCCTTTAGTTTAGGAGCAAATTTAGAGGCCACAAACGTCACGAAGCAAACCTTCCTTGACCAGAGGGCTTGCTATTATTTCACCCAGTGAATCAGTATTGCTATACAACGAGGAATGGCAGCCATTTTGTTTCGTAGTCGGTATTGCAGTACAAGAGTACCCAAAGATAGGTTGTGTATTTTATGAAGTCTCAATAGACGTTGACAGTGTTGTGTAAACAAAAAAATGTGCGGAATAAAAACTAAATAAAGTAATATGAACAATCATAGGTAAACATCACTCCTGTGAAACTAAACGAGGAAGGCAGAGCTAAATCTTATGATTGAGAAATAATTAGTCATATTCAAATGCGTAAATATAAAGAATTCAGTTACAGTATTGCCAGATTCTATACAATGAAACTATAGCGTATCTTTGCAGCAAACTTGCAAATTTAGAACAGAAATGTAACAACATAATAATGTCAATAAGACTCCCTTTTTGGTCAATGTCAGTTGATAGTAACGGGTACGCATTTGTTTACTTAGTTAATTGTTCTTTACTTAGTTTATCCTTGCTGTGCAAGTCTGACTTACAGGCGGTTGTATAATATTCTTTGCTTTATTTTTGAAAACAGTTTTTCCGTTTCATTCCGCAATTCCACAGCGAGCAGAGTAAAGAACTTAAGTTGAGACAAACGTGTGATATAATTCCGGAGCGGGCTGGCATTTATGTGTTTTAAGAAACTAGAAGCAACCGTGTTGGAACTGAGACGAGAAATGCGCACGTTCTTTATTATACATAATGCACGTCTGATTTAAGTGATGTGCATTTTCATTGCATTCATGTTTGGAGTTTTCTGTTGAAAACTGTGCTTATGTTTAACTGCTTCTAGCATCATGTTTGGGTTTTAAAGAGGTATAATAGTGACAGGTTGTTAGCCTGTTAGAGTGAAAAAAAGGTGGTGGGGACGAGGTACTACAGATGAAAGCGTGGTCTGTAGGGATGATATGAAATATCATCGCGCACAGTCAAGTCCAAAGGGCATTGACGTTCTCTTGTGCACCCGCCAACGCGTCTCGTTCCCAAAGATGATCGTGCACGTTTGTTGTTGGACTATAATTGGCTAAGAGTAGGCTTACTTTTGTGTCCATCTGGTATCGGGCTTAGAATAACGTCTCTCTATTTTTTCGATGAATATCGTAAGAGGTGGCTAAGGAATTAGTTTAAGGATGCTTTAAGAGAACGTGTCACTACTACTTTTAGGTCGCTTAATATTTCACGTTTTTAAGCCGTCGTTTTTAGTATAAATATACTAGAAACGACGAAATAGTCATGGTTTTGTTTGTATAACGTTGTGATAGCTCTGCCTGCCCAATTTGCTAATACAGGCGTGATGTACAAACGTTTGTGCCGTAATATTGTCAGGCATCAGGCGTCAGCTATTGTTTCTGTAGCCAACTCGAATTCCTTTGTCCACAGACATGGTGACGACGATGTGACCGGAGGCCGGGGGCCGCGGGCACTCACCCTGGAGCGAGGGCTGGCCGCCTCTGCCGGGCCGGGCCCGTCGCCCAGCTCTATCCTGGGCCCTTCTAGCCCTAGCCCTCCTCGCCGCGTGACCTCCAAGCCTAACGAGAAAACTCTAAATCAGGCTTTAACTTCCTTTCACATCGTTAGTGGTTTCAAAAGTTTCTTAAAGCCGATTTGTTAACTCCCTGTATATTTTTAATGGTTTGCTCCTGGATCGACAACTGTTATACTTATAAAGTATGAGGACTTTTGTATATTTTCAGTGTTAGCTAAGCTACGTTAAGGTCAGGTTAAGGCGTTCGCTGTAAATAATTTTGCACTGAGCTAGTCATATCAGAGTTAGTACACGGGCATGTTGTGTTAAAATGTATAATGTTAAGAGTATACGTGTCCCTACGTCCTGATTAGGAATAAACGAAAATGTAATTTAATTTTGATGTTGGTGATTGCGCTGTGTTAATTCAACTTCCTTGCTGAATGAGAGACAGGGTTAGAAATTTGTTAAGCGCGGAACATACTCCAAGGAATATTTCTGATTTCTGTTTGCGGTGGGTAACAGCCTGTCAATCTATGTTTCAATTTGTCATTTTATTGTTGAGGGATGGTATTTTAAGTAAAGAACATCCATTTTCTGATCAAAGAGGAATTAATCAGCGTGAGATACCTCCGATGGAATTTTCCCTTAAAGCAAGTACACAAAGGACAAGGGATCCGATACATTGGATGAACCCTTTCAAGAGATTCGGAGAATGCCACTTTTGTGGATCGCTTTCCAAAATTCCCAATAGCCTCTCTTAATTTGGGAGGATCGTGTTTTTTTGTTTACGTCAATATTACAGGCCGTTGTTTGCGAGGAAGCATATAGTGTAAAAAGCTGTATCGGACTGTTTCGTTGTACAAAATGGGAATAAAAGTTTTCGGAAATGGCTTTCGTATTTATTTCTCATCTCCATTTACTTAATTGGCATTGAGCTATTGAAACAATATTAGAGTCGTCTTTTAGACTGTTTTGATGAACACTGAATATATATTGCTCGAGCATTCTCCGCTTGATAATAGAATACCGAGAACTAGAAAACTGACAGGCAACATTAATAACGCAAGGAAAACATAACGTATGGTTTGCGTGGAGTAATTTATGTTACGCTGAGGAATCTTCATTATAAGAAATGCGCAGTCTACCGCGTTTCCTTTTAGATGTAGGTGTTACACCTTCGTTTCGCCCCAGATAGTAAAGTACAATTAGACGGGAGCACGTAAGATTATAATCATTTTGTTCAGCGTTGGGCTTTTGTTTTGGAAAGCAAGTAAGCAACGGATTTAGTTCCTGTTTTCGTGTGACGAAGGGTCAATTCAAATAAATAATAATAAAATTTAGTCGGTGAGTAAGACACTCTTCCTCGTTTTTTTTCGTATGAAAAATTAATTTACTCGTGAGTAAGCAGTGACTTATTCCGAGATTTAATTTTATTCTCGCTTGTTATGCACTATACACTGGAAACGTGACAGGTTTGTTCTTCAGGTGCCGTAAACGCATATGAGCGTTCAAATCTATAACAGCGGCTTAAGCGAAACGAAACGCGTATATGCGTCGAGAGGCAGTGAATACGTTAATCGAATTGTTGGGTTTGTTTCGTGATGGATAAATGGATGCGTAAGGTCACTGACTTCTCATTGCGGCTTACTTTGGATACTTTCTGTATGCGGTGAATATTTTCTGGCTAACGATGATGATCAGTGGCCTTAGTATGCTAGCGTCTATCCCCGGTTTAAGGAAAAAAAAAAAGCATATTTCCTCTCTTTTTTTCACACTATGTTAAAGGCCATGTGGCTATACTTCTCCTGCTAATTTAACTTCTTGTTTATGGAGATTCCACAAATTTATGATACGTTTCACCCATTAAATCACGTACGATTCAGTTCAGTAACATCATGACCTGGAGAAAGAAAACTATATACTTACCTGTTTGATAAATAAAAAACAAAATAATCAGATGCATAATCATCAGAGTCAGTCATGCCCGTTCATTGTTAGATGCTTCATACGTCAAAAGTAATTAAAATGACTACATTATCATCATTGTATCATCATTGCATTCATGTCCACTGCCGGACATATATTATGCATATCCCATAGCTGAGAACGCCATTGAGCATAAGGCCGTTTACACATTCGGCGCTTTCAAACGCGCGCTTTGCTAACGCGCGTTTTGAGAACAAGCGTGCGCTTCTGATCAAGTTCCTCTAGTTCTCAAAACGCGCGTTAGCAAAGCGCGCGTTTGAAAGCGCCCAATGTGTAAACGGCCTAATCCTCGGTCACTCTCATCCACCATTTGCTAGTCTTGCAAAAGCTCATCACTCACTTCAATTATGCTCAAAGTGGCCATGGAACGTGAATTGAGCATGGCTTGTGTGTGTAACGTTTCGTGAGCTCTACCTAAGCCATTTATTTTGGGAATACAGGCGTGATTGTATGTACCATCGCGAACAGGGATTGTTGAGCCACTTACCTATGTTTGTACCTTGGTCGTGTAATACTAATCCAATAGATAACATCTGTCAGTCACAACGGTCATTGATTACACGTCTAAATTGCGAACAGTGGCAAGTGGCTCAACAATCCCTGTTCGTGACTGTAGGTACGTATGTTTTGTACCTATGTTCCGATTGAGTTTTGTTCAATATTTTGAAATGGGTACAATTTTTTTATTGATTGTCGTTGCGATAACTTACATAATACTATAGTTGAAGTTAGTTTTGCTAATAGCATAGTACTCATTGTTTAGACGTTTGTAATTATAGACAAGCAATTTGAATAAATCAAAAGTTCGAAGCCGGCCATCGTCCGAATGTGTGTTTAGAACTATTGGAAAGGATAAGCCTCGTTCAAACTTATGCGGTGCGTTCGGAATCAATGCTATTAAGAAGTTTCAAGGAGTTTAGCGCCGCTAGAACTATTACGTAAATAAACAATCAAAATCTACTTTCATTATAAACGTAAGAGTCAACGGGTCAATCATTATGCTCATTTTGTAGTAACATAATTTTAAACAAAAAAAAACCGACTTCAAATTAGCTTTATCCTGAAAGGCAACTTTGTTTATGTACATATTTACTAAAGGTCAGGTAGGTATACATAGCTCTCAGCAGATTCAAGGCTTTAGAAGGAATAGCACTATCTG
>BHDV01065389.1:97064-109077 GCA_005406045.1 Adoxophyes honmai
TATTACCATGGATACGCGGGCATGTGCCGTTAGAGTTTCTCATGCGATAATAAGTCTTATTGTAATGAAAATAAAGTTGAAATTCTCATTCCACGGAGCGGGTCGCTGCGCTACGCCGCGCTGCGCTGCTCTTTTGGTGGGAATTGACCCTTACTCGTCTATTTGTCTACTCAGTAGTCAACTAGTAACCGCGGTAACATGGGCGAAACGTATCAGTTTAAAACAGTAAATTTAATTAAAAAAAAAAGTTAAATCAAAGCTAATATCGCCCTCAATAAAACATTTTTGATTTTCAATAATTTGTAGCTCGATCTGATTAGAGTTTAACTTTTCCGTGATACGGAACGTTTTCCTCCAAAGTTCAGGTCGCACTTGGCCTCTGTTATTTTCAGCTTTTACGTTGTGTGATAAGATGTACCCTTTACATGCACGTTACGGTCCGTTTTACGCTATAAAAGTAACAAATTGAATTTTATGTATCTATACTTACAATGCAACACAGTGTTGCGTGTGTTTGTGGACATGAAAATTGTAAAATATTTTATCAACGAATTACAAGATAAATCACAAGTACAGAGATGAACTTGTTTATCCCGAGGATTGCCTTTTTTAGTTGACCTTCGAGTTATGTTGTATTTTATTGTAAAATTATTCGCTTTTTACTTTCGAAAGCTTAAAAAAAGAAAACTTAATTGAAACAATGGGTGGCACCGTCCCGCCTCGCTAGGTAAAGTGTCAAAGGCTACGAAGCGAACGATAAATACTAAAATACTTAGGTCATTTTAGTTTTTGAGGGCGAAAAGTTTTTGCTATTTCTATGTTATATAAAACATTCCGTAAATTGTTCATCATTTTATTCTTTGTAACAATTTTGAAAGAGTCTTATTTACGCTATAATTTCTGATAGCTTGGCTAAATAAGTAAATACTGCATTTTTTCTTAATCGCTATAACCCCGTGTTCGTAGCTTTGAATAAAAAAACGAGCTGACCATCGTTTTATTCGCTAAAATATTACAATTTACACTTCAAATGCACTTTACATATCAATACTATAACACTAATCTTAAATTGACGTAAAGGCTCTGAGAATGAATGTGGAATGAAGAATTGTGGGCGTTGGGCTAGCAACCTGTCACTGCAATAATCACGTTTAATCATCTGGTTAGATACCTTAAAATTGATAAACGTGGCACTGGATTTAAATTTCATGTGCTCTGTCTACCCCTCTTGGGAATACAGGCGTGAGAATATGTATGTATGTTCTGAGAATGCCAATTGTGTTTAAAAGTCGAATTTAAGACATACAGACACACGTAAACATCACACATTTGAATTCCCAAACGCGGTAAGCGAAGCATACCGATACAGTGTCTTTATTATGTGACTGTGGCCAGTCAAGCCAAGACTATTTCGCGTTACGCAGCTACTTTCAGACCGATTTTCTTTTAAATTAAGACTGTAGGGAAATAACATTTTTACAATAGATTTACAGACAAAAAATAACGACAGCGACTAGAGAAGGGTCGCCTTGGACAGAAAAGGGTTAACCCGCCTCTTACTGTACTTAAGACAGTTTTAGAAATGGCTGTACATTGCGGCACTCAATCGACTACATTCATCTGTTTTCCTTTGCGACTTGGCAATGTAATGCGAATTGAGCGATTTTTCCTTCCGTCTAAGTTCGAGGTAGGAGGGTCCCTTAGAAATTGTTGCATTTTGGCGCCCTGATTTTTAAACCTTGGTAGATCAAGGGGTCGTTTCCGTGAGGTTTTTGTTTAACTTTATTTGCGTCTGTGAGGTTGCTGTGTTAGGACTGATGGAATGATAACATTTTTATTCCAGTGTGGGTTTTTGGTGCTCAGAAAATAAGAGATTGTTAACACACACATACATACAATCACAATGTTCCGTAGTGGGTTAGGCAGAGCACACGAAACGTGACATAGACTAAATCATGACTTTGTCACGTCTCAAAGCCAGTTTTAGCATATTTTTTAGGTTTTCAGCTAGATAAAAGTAGTATAACAGCGACAGGCTGCATATCCTGTTGCCTAAATGTAATTTAAAAAAAATAAGTCGACTTTTACGACATCTACGGAATAAATGGCAAGATTTTTTCCTTCTCCAATTCTTCCGTGGATGTCGTAATACGCAACAAAGGAAGTAGGAAATGGCATATAAATGTTACATAGTGACAGCGTACAACCTGTCATTGTAATACTTCTTAACATAAAACCTAATAAATATACTAAGTGGTTACAGATCGTGAAATAGTCATGGTTTTATCTATGAAGCGTTTCGTGTGCTCTACCTACCCCATTTGGGAAATAAATAAATATCATTGTACAATATTTACACCGATCACCTAGTCCTAAATTAGACAACTTGATGCTTGTGTTAAGGGTTCTAGACAACGGATAAACTTACTTATAATATACCTAGATAAACGTCCAAGACTCGAAAGCAAACATTCGTATTCATCATACAAACATCTGCCCCGACCGGAGATCGAACCCGGGACCTTAAGCTTCACAGTCAGGTTCTCTAACCGCTGGGATATTCGGCCGTCAGGCGTAATGTATTTATTATTCATACACCACACCACACAATTATTGCTAACTTGACATGTTTACCTAGTATCTTGAGGCTTTGCAAAAAAATCAAGAAGACACCGTTCAATTCTAAAAATAGAGACAAACGTTTGGAACATTATTTAACTTCCAATCTAAAAATAGAACCAAGAAGCTCCAATTAAAAAGCACTTGGCCTAAGCATACAAATTACAAACCTTAATTAAGCCTCAAGTCAAGGATACACTAGGGGACAAATGTCCCGCGACACGTGTCCCCAGCAACGTCAGGCGAAGTAGCGCGACGTTGCCGGACTTCGCTCGACATGTCACGCGACACGTGTACATACGCGGAAATAAGTCGCGCGATGTCGCCAGATATGACAGGGAAAATCGGCCACCTTCGCCTAACATGTCGCTGACACAATGTCGTTAGACATTTGTCCCCTAGTGTATCCTTGGTTTTAATTACATAAAGAAATAACCGAATAGGGACCTCAAGAGCGACCAGTTAATTCATTACGTAATCCAAAGGCTGCAGTCAGGTACAACTTGAAAGCAAGCAACGGAATTAACTCACTACAAGTCTAAAGCCATTTGCTATAATTGATTACTCTCTGGCCGGCAATGTTAGCTGCGGAATATTAACGCTAGCCATGGTATGTTCTGAATATAGCTTTACGAATATGTTTATAGTGAATTTGTGTATGTAAAAGATGATTTAACTTCTGTGTTTGTGGTTAAGACATTTTACTAGTACTTAAATAATTTGAAATGCTATATTGACTTTTATAACACAATACAGGTCGATTGAAATGCGTTGTAGGATGTAGGCTGGTAAGAGTAACCATTCTTCAATAACTCTAAACCTAAATTGTTTAGAGCCTTTATGATGTAAGAATCCTTATGCATTTCGTTTTCTCAGTGATGTTTCATGTTCTCTGCAATATTACAGAGTATTTTCCAGAATAAGGCGTAATTGTTAGGACTATGACAGTATGCTTCATCAATTTCATTGCCACCAAAATTCCAATTATAGGGTTTAAGGAACGATGTTGTTTTGTACCTTTAATTCTGCATTAGTAAAACCTTAAGAAAACTAATTGAGGACTCTTTTACACGTCTTTGTTTGAGCCTATCAGCGTTTCATAATGACTATGAGTGACAAGAAGAATACGCTGCAAAAAATTTAGCACACTTTTTTCTTTTCTATGTAATCATTAGGTGTAATATCAACAACAACACAGGAGAAAACTCTAAGTGTTAACAAAACAGCAATATAGTTACAAACAAATGTAAATATAGTGACGTCTCGTTAAGGATCTTTGTATCTTTTATCAATTGAAACTAATAGACAAACTACTTAGTTTCAAATAACATGAAATACGGAAGTAAATTTTACTGGGCGAAAATCGACATTGATTTCGGTAAAACCCACGCGTTAGTAGATAATCTAACATGAAACAAACCGCTGAGAAATCAAACACTAGATCCACCCATTTTCGGTACCTAATATACTTCAAACAAATTATATCTCGGCCAAATATCTCGATAACAATGACGTAATAACGAACCTTTTCATAAAGACTTCCCAGAGCACACATAAAACTCCAATTATCAAATTATTATCGCTGCTTCATACAATTTCACACATAACGCCTTATTATCCCCGAACGTGATATTCAAGTAAATTATTTATTAATAGGGCCCACGCCGCAATGTTGACCGAGGGACCCTCTCAGGTATGAACGAAGGTGGGCGGAAACAGCCGAGCCGAGCCGAATGCAGGCGAAAATTAGAGGGAACGTCCAAATTTTCTCATCAACCCACGGCTGCGTACTCGTATACTTGCGGTTGGCACGTGTTATAATTAGAAAAATATGCAGAGATTCGGATGTGCCCGGAAAATTAAGTCAGAAATCGAGTCAGAAATCCATACACATAGGTACATAATGTATTATAATCGCGCCTATTCCCAAATGGGGATCTAATTATGAGTATCATCATAATATTTTTTGTTAGTAGGACGATTTATATACGGGAACTAGAGTAGTTCGAAATGATGTTCGTTAAAATAGGCTAATAACATTTTACTAACTTCGTTTGCAAAATTTAAATCTAAAGTCATTACTCCCTAGGCCTAGGGAGTAGGAACTATTTAACTCACACGGGTTCAAATTAGACCTTTGTGCTTCAGGATCCGTGCTTGTACCTAATTGACGAGCCAATGTGTATACTTACCTAAAAAAAAACATGTAATTCATTATTCTTAATACAACAAAATCTATTATCATTTCATGTATAAATGCAAGTATAAACAACTAGGACTAGAGCAAGTTAGCGCTTTTTGAGACTCGTCGTCTTGTGAACGCCTTGCTTGCCATTATTGAACGCGGCGCCGAAGGCTAGTTTGCATTGACTAGTATTTAAACGTGTGAACAATAAAACTCGACTAAATTACTTAACTATACTTTAGACCTTTAGGTACTTAAAAGATGGTAAACAATCTTGACATGTCTTTTTATTGAAATACACAGTCTAAAAATGAAAATCGTTACACTATACAATTCAATTATGAAAGTAAATGATTTTTTTATACCTGAATTGTAAAATGTAATGATTTTGATTTATAAAGTGTACGTTTTAATAAAAAGACACGTCAAGATTGTTTACCATCTTTTAAGTACCTAAATGTCTCTAGTATAGACACTAGCCTAATGCAACCTAGCACTAACGTTGATAAGACATCACGCCTCGTTGAATATAGCCGCTGTTTTTTTTATTAATCTCGAACGACAAAGACATAATTATCAATGAATTCTAGTTAACTTAACTCCCAACATCGTCAAGGAAATAGCTACCCAATGTAACAAGACGACTTTCAATGCGCTTAACTTTCATTTAGGTCTTACTAAGCCTCCATAAACACCTGTACCAATCTCAGCAGCTAAGCAGTATTAACAACATTGAGTGATCAGGGCCGATGCTAAGTAATTAACGCTCTGCATTTTCTCAGGGCGGTCGTTGGCTTAATGTGACGCATAAAATTACAATAAAACAGAGTTATCTCGAGCTAATGGTGCGAGGATCTTATTTATTGCACCTGGACTATAAATTCAAAATTCAACGTGGAGTTCATGGCGTGATTAGACTGGTGCCGTGCGCTGTTTGCTGGGAGCAAGATGGACGATAAGGGTTACTTAGAGATTGCTTTGGGGGTTGGTTCGATTGATTCTTGAGCTGGAATAGGTCCTAACCTATTTCAAGGCGGAGTTTTTGAGGTTAGTCCGTGTGGTCGATGTTGTAGGCATATAATGCATGATTTTAGGTTCAAAACAGATGAAAGAGGTTGCTAACCTGTCGCCTAAAACATAATTATCTGAACCTTATTGTCTAAGTCACCTCTTAAGATATCCACGAAAAAATGGAGATCCACACGCCACACAGAAATTACAATATACATACATTATTTTCACTATTATTTTGAAATGCCAATTTATTTCTTCCCGTTGGTGTTGTAAGAGTCGACTCTGGCAAAAGGTTAGTGTATTGTGGGCGATGGGATAGCAACCTGTCACTGCAATATCACGTTCAACTATCAGGTTACCCTGAAATTGCTAAATGTGCCACTGGATTTTTGAATTCACGTGCTTTGCCCAACCCTCTTGGGAATACAGACGTGAGAATATGTATGTATGTATGTGACTATAAATTCAAAATTCAACGTGGAGTTCATGGCGTGATTAGACTGGCGCCTTGCGCTGTTTGCTGGCAGCAAGATGGACGATAAGGGTTACTTAGAGATTGCTTTGGGGGTTGGTTCGATTGATTCTTGAGCTGGAATAGGTTAGGAGGCGGAGTTTTTGAGGTTAGTCCGTGTGGTCGATGTTGAACTATACGGCGTCGATTCTTTATTAAGAGGATAGGAGTCGCACCACTTCTCCATACAAACGTAATCCCCTGTTTTCTCCGTGAATAATGATATTTGACCAAAAATTTTTTTTACTTTATATTTGTATCTCTTGTGGCTATGCCCCTACAATTTGCTTTTATCGATATTCTAAATAAAAAAAATAAAAAAATAGAAAATAGATAAAAGCAAATCGTACGGGCATAGCCACAATAGATACAAATTTAAAGAAAAAAAAATTTGCTCTAATGTCATTTATTCACGGAGAAAACAGGGGACCACGTTTGTATGGAGAAGTGGCGCGACTCCTATCCTCTTAAGTATCCAGGATTGTTGAGCCACTTACCTATATTTGTAACTTGGTCGTGTAATACTAATCCAATAGCTAACATCTAGTCGGTCACATCGGTCATTGATTACACGTCTAAATTGCGAACAGTGGCAAATGGCTCAACAATCCCGGTGTGCGACTGTATTTACATACATACATCACGCCTGAGTTCCCAAATGGGTTGGCAGAGGATGCGAAATGTTACATAGTCAAATCCATGGCTATTTCACTCTTCGCAGCCCCTTCTAGCATAATTTTAGGTTCAAAAAGGATGCAAGAGGTTGCTAGCCTGTTACCTAAAGCATACCTAAACCTTATTTTCTTAGTCACCTCTCAAGACATCCTCGAAATAATTTTAAACAAAAAAAACCGACTTCAAATTTGGGCTATACTGAAAGCATTTGTTTAATAATGAGGGTGACCTTCCATCACCAGCAGGCCTCACTAATTACTGAAATTATAATTTCCAGTCTGCAGGTCCATTCAGTATTGAAAGAATTATCCT
The DNA here is from genome assembly GCA_005406045.1 of Adoxophyes honmai. Taxonomy (NCBI): domain Eukaryota; kingdom Metazoa; phylum Arthropoda; class Insecta; order Lepidoptera; family Tortricidae; genus Adoxophyes; species Adoxophyes honmai. The sequence goes on from BHDV01065389.1 coordinate 104,381, forward strand.
TTAACTCCTAAGCATTAAGGAGTTGACCTTCCATCATCAACTCAGTCATATTTTTTTTACTGCCAGACGTAAATACTGGTGTAGCTTTGAAAAATGTACTAAAAACATTACCTGTGCCAATAAAATTTGAGGGTTGCCCTCGATTTCCCACATAATTCATCATCAGATCAAAATATGCTGGCAATGGGACCACCTGGAAACTATACCCTATCAAACACAAAAAGAATTTTTCAAATCGGTCCAGGCGTCTTCGAGTAATCAGCGAACACACATAAAAAAAATTTAAAAAATAAAAAATATCGCGACGAATTGAGAACCTCCTCCTTTTTTTGAAGTCGGTTAAAAATGGAGATTCCATCCACACGCCACACAGGAATTACAATATACGTACATTATTTTCAATATTTTGAAATGCCAATTCATATTGTCCTACACTGCGTTTTTATTGATTCCTAGAAATGTTTTAAATAACCACATAAAAACGTAACTGAATTGAATTGATTCCATAAAAAAGTAGTTTGCGATAGCCGCGGGAAGTTTTATTCTTAGAATCATGTTAACGCTAATGTTAAAAGAAATTTACTTCATATTTTACGTGTAGTTTTCAGTTGATTCTACTATTTCTTAGAAGAGACCCTTTTTACTGTCTAGACAGGTGAAGACACTATTACAACTAAGATAAAGTAGGAATACATAAATTATTATGTTTTACACGCCCATCTTGTACATTATATTACTCGGATATTGAAGTAGAAATATCGGCCTTATTCACTTGGCTAAAGGTTCAAAATCAAGAAAGGGAAATCTCCAGCTAGCTGTTGACACCAACATAATAAAGTTCATATGTGTATACAAAATACTAAGCAGTCATTTGTCCTTTATAGCACCATTTTCTTTGTCCCGAATCATTCCGGGGTTTTTATTTCGTATGAAACCAACTCGTTAGGGTTCCTTGCTGTGGAAAAATTGAATAGAATTGAAAACGTCACTACCCAAAAATCATGTTTCAAAAGAATTATTCGGAACAATATGCCATTAAGGTAAACGTCTCTGTCCTCGACACAGACCCAGTACATGGCACTTGCAACCTTATGTCGTAGTAAGACAGGTGACAGATGGGTGTCATCTACTGGGCGTTGAGGCGTCAAACATTGCTACATTTACCCTATAATAATATTGTTTCTTCACATTCTGCAGCTATCTTTTAAAATTGAGTAGAATCGCAAATAGGAAAAACAATAATGGCTTTTCACTTCTAGGTGTTTTAGGTTTTAAGTTAATAGGTACGATAGTGGCAGGTTGCTAGCCTTGTCTAAAACAAAACATGACCTATTTCCCTAACCTTCAAAAAGGAGAGATGTAGGAGGAGAACCTGTGTTACCTTGGACAGTGTTGTACCTAGGACAATCGTATTTTTTCGAAAACTCCCAAGCATCGTTATGGCAAAATTCTGACCATTTATTAAAAAACATATAATTATGTAAAAACTGGCCTAAGTACAACAGGTTCTCCTAATTCTAAACGCGACACCACAAGACCACGTCTTTAATGAGACAAAGATTTTTTCGAAATCTTTGAAACCTTTAGCTCACCGTAGAATGGAGTGAGAAGGTTTTGAACACCTCTCCATTTCTTCCGCGGATGTCGTAAGATGGCTAAGGAATTAGGTTGACGTATATTTAGGTGACAAGCTAGCAACCTGTCACTATTATACCTGCCTACTTAAACCCTAAAAAATATGCTGGTAATGGCCACAAAACGTGGAATAGGCATGGTATCGTTTATGTAGCGTGTATGTATAGTAACTTAATTATAGTTAAGTTACAATCCAAAATAAAGTAAAGTACCTAAAGTATGAATTTCCACTTTAACGACGGGGTAAGGTGAGATGAGATACTTTGTGTTCTACTTTCTATTCCGTAATTTCCGTATAAAATCTCGTCTCGTGGTGTAGGGATAGAATAACACCTCTCCATTTCTTCGGTGGATGTCGTAAGAGGCGACTAAGGAAATAGGTTTAGGTATGCTTTAGGCGACAGGCTAGCAACCTGTCACTATTCTACCTCTTCCATTTTCGCAAACCTAAAACAATGCTAGAAGTGGCTGCAAAGCGTGACATAGTCATAATCATGGTTTTGTCTATGTCACGTTTCGTATGCTCTCCCTACCTCATTTGGGAACACAGGCGTGATTGTGTGTACGTATATAAATGTATATATTTTTTTAATGCTTAAAATGTCTGATCAGTTTTGTTCAAGGAAACGGAACCTTTAGTGTATTATATTAGCCTTTGCACTGAACCAGTTTCGGCGTTGCCAGCTCGCGGTGCGATTTTAGGATTTCTCTCAGGAAACGTCACAAGTATGGGAACAATGACGTCTTTCTCGGCTTCGTTATTTTGCGTATGCTTTGTTTCAATAGGCAGATCACACGAAACGTTATGTAAACAAAATCGTGACTATTTCACGTTTCGTGGGCGCTTCTAGCATTTTTTTTTGTTTTGACTTAGCAGGTTTTAGGTTTTTAACCTAAAATATCCTGTAAATAACCCTGTTTCATTAGTCACCTCTCACGACATCCACGGGAGAAATGGACAGGTCTTATTTTAAATCCTCACGGAACCTTTTGCGTATTATATTAGTCCTTGTACTGAACCAGTTGTAGGTATGGAGGTGTTAGGGTTTACTACCGGGTCTTGAAGTTAAACAAGATAGTATAGGCTCACTGTTTAATGTCCTTGGTAACACCTTCACACACCTAACATAAAATTCAGAAGGCACGAAAGAAACGAAGTTCACAAGCACAGGCACAAGCACAATAGATAGTTACACAGGCGAGAGTACAGTCAGTAGAAATAGAAGCGTGAAGCGAGAGAAAAACAAGCAACTTAATAAATAGAAAGCAAGGCGTCATACAAGTTCGCGAGAGCATCGAGCGCACGCTCCGCGTCAAAGTTCCGAGAATGACTGATTTGACCGCTGCGCTTGCGCCGGCGGCCAGGCCGGCAGATCCTAACGGTAAATCCTTTCACTAGGGAATTGGAAGTATCGATACGATGTATCGATATATCGACTTGTCGATATGTCGATGTTATCGACATTCGAACAGTCGATAAATTTAAGCTGTTATGTATAATATATGTATGTATATATATGTGTGTGTAGCTTTAGGTATTTAGACTTGTAAATATAATTAATATAAGATGTTTAGTATTTAAGTTTATTTGTAAGATGTGAATAAGTAATTATAAGTAAATAAGTCATTTTTATATTGTATGTATTAGTGTACCCAACTTAATTAAAATAATAATAGGTAATTAGGCTACACAGTTTCGGCGTTGCCAGCTCGCGGTGCGCTTTTAGGATTTCGCTCAGGAAACGTCACAAGTATGGGAACAATGACGTCTTTCTCGGCTTCGTTATTTTGCGTATGCATTGTTTCAATAGGCAGAGCACACGAAACGTTATGTAAACTAAATCGTGACTATTTCACGTTTCGTGGGCGCTTCTAGCATTTTTTTTGTTTTTAGTTAGAAAGTTTTAGGTTTTTAACCTAAAATAAATCCTGTAAATAACCTGTTTCATTAGTTACCTCTCACGACATCCACAAGAGAAATGGACAGGTGTTATTTTAAATCCACACGGAACTTTTTGCGTCTTATGTAAGTCCTTGTACTGAACCAGTTTCGGCGTTGCCAGCTCGCGGTGCGCTTTTAAGATTTCGCTCAGGAAACGTCACAAGTATGGGAACAATGACGTCTTTCTCGGCTTCTTTTATTTTGGTTACCCTTTGTTTCAATAAAACGGAGTTTTATTTCGAGGACGTCACAATATTTTTCGTTTTTTTTCAGCGGAATATTTCACGTCTTTGGGTCACTTCATAGCTATCAATGCTTAGTTTGGAACTCACATAATTATATAATTCCGTATTCCCAAATAGGGTAGGCAGATTACACTAAAGGTTACGTAGATAAAACACTTTTTATCTTATTTTCAGGTTTAAGTTAGATACAGTCTCTGAAATCGAATTTGGCAAGATTTTAAGTAGTGGGGGTAAGTTCGGACATTGCTTTCTCATGGTAAAAACGACGCGCGAACTTAATTCCACCATCTTGTAAAATACGGATAACTCACGTTTCACGTTAGTTTAATGTTCAATGTTAATGCCACCCCTTAAAATCTTGCCAAGTTAGATTTCGGGGGCTGTAAAAGAGACGTAATAGTGACCAGCCTGTCTTTGATTATATGGCTGGCCCATTGCCATTCCAGAGAATAAACACACACATATACATCACGGTTGTATTTTCAAATGAGGAAGGTAGAGTATAAAAAAGTTACACAGTCAAAACAACGACAATTTTACGCATTGCACCCACACCCACTTCTAGCATATATTTATGTTTTAGGTAAATAGGTACAATAGCAACAGGATGCTAGTCTGTCACCTAAAGCATATCTACACCTAACTAGGTGTAAGGATAAATAAATAATCCTTAGTTGCCTCTTTTAACACCCGCGGAAGAAATGGAGAGATGTAAATTTAAACTCGCCATCTTACGGAAAAAAAGAACGAAAATGTAGTGAAAGTTTTATTCGTATTGTCTATTATAATATACCCGTGTGGTGCCGGGTTAGAATAGCACCTCCCCCTTTCTTCCCGTGGGTGTCGTAAAAGTCGACTCTGGGAAAGGGTTAGTG
>BHDV01065389.1:110223-132866 GCA_005406045.1 Adoxophyes honmai
TTCGTCACTTCCAGTATTATACAAGTGCTTTATATTTAGTGTCAAACCTTAACGTGGCCATATTCGACCCAGGTACCTTAATACAGTTTTTCTATTAACAGATATTAATAAATGTAAAGAAAGTTTGGCAACAAAGCCAGCAGACTGTATTATTTCATTAAGCCAACTAATTAAATTAAGTCTTCTCTGCCCAAAATGTTTACTCTAGCCTTGTATTTCTTACAGAATTGATCTTACACGCAATTGTGAAATAACTTGTGAACACAAGGAATAAAAACAATTAGAGCGAATTGTTATTTTCGCAAACAAGCGGGCGCTAAAATATGCCCTGAGAAGTGCGTCGAGCGTTAGGTAACAAAGGTCCCCCGCGCAATCAAACGTTGGTTAATTAAGAACCATGTCGCTCTAAGCCCGGGGGTCTGGATGTTTTGCCGGCTCCCTACGGCAGTTACAATTTTAACAAATTGACGTTTTTGGGAAACTTTTTGCGGCGAATTTCTAATTGGGTTTGCGGTGAATTGTGGCTAAGGCTTACTAACAGAGATTTGTTTTCCTGCGGCATGAATTGTTTGTGGATGCGTTTGAAAGGATTCCTTATTAACGTCTCGAGGCTTTGGTTTCATTACACGACGAATTAATTGGCAGATGTAATTTTTTTTTGGCGGACTTCTTGAAAGAAAACGTTCGCAAAATATCGTCTTTCGCGTTATGATTTAATTTACTTTGAACGCATTTTATCTATTGCCTATACATCCATGGACCACAAAAAACATGGCTTTATACATACATACAATCACCCCTGTATTCCCAAATGGGGTAGGCAGAGCACACAAAACGTTACATACACAAAGCTATGACTATTTCGCGTTTTTTTTTAGGTTTTAAGGTGGCAGGGCAGGTACAATAGTGACAGGTTGCTAGCCTGACATGGCGCATGAATCACGACTTTAGGATAATGTAAATTTGATTTAAGCCGTGGTAGCCCAGCGGTTCGAACTGTGGCCTCTCAAGCAGAGGGTCGTGGGTTCAAACCCCGGGCTCGCGCCTCTGAATTTTTCGGAATTTATGTGCGATGTCAAATTTGATATTTATCACGAGCTATTCGGTGAAGGAAACCTACACACAGCGACGAAGTAATTCAACGTTGTGTGTGAAGTAATCATCTACTCTTTCTATATTCTCATAAGGTAAAAGTACCAATGCTCGACGCCTCAACGCCCAGTAGACGACACCCATCTGTCATCTGTCTTACTATGACATAAGGTTGCAAGTGCCAAGTAATGGGTCAGTGTCGAGCACAGGGACGTTTAGCTTACAACAACTTTGTGACAGCGGAAAACGCCATACTGTGCGTGTGACCGTATTTTCTTTGCATTTGCATCTGTAGAAGTCAGGATCACTGTCGTGTTTGTGAATGACTCTTCTTTTCGCGGTAGTGTCAACGTTGTTGCACCCTATGGGACAGTAAAAAATTGTTACAAAGTACATAATTATAATTAAGGATTTTGATAGGGAAAGACCATACTGTCTTTTAGGAAGTCGCGAACAAATAAAAGGTTCTGTGAGATGTTGAATCTAGAATAACACCTCTTCATTTCTTCCGTAACTGTTGTAAGAGGTCAAGAAATATTTTAGGCGACAGGCTAGCAACTTGTCATTATTACACCTGCCAACTTAAAAAATGGTTGCCTGTAAAGTCGGTTTTACGGGCGAAGATTTTACGTGACAACGTCTTTTTCTCGGTAGAATATTTATTGATTTAAGACGTTGTCACGTCAACTCCCAATCGTGACAGCTGTCCATGTCTGCGTTTGACGTCTCACATGATACCATAGAGGCTTCGCACTATCGAAGCGCCACCTCCTTAACACTGCGGGCCTCTCTCTCGTTCGGTGACGTCATCGTAACGTTACCGAGCGTTACACTTTTTCATAAGTGACTCCCAGCCGCAACCTAATTTAAGACGTTGTCACGTCAAAACCTATAGCTATGTACTTGAAGTGGCCCCGAAGCGTGAATTACTCATGGTTTTGTCTATGTAGCGTTCGTGTGTTCTGCTTACCATTTTGGAATACAGACATCGTGTGTGTATGTGAATAACAATACAAAAAGTAGATTGCTCCATTTACAATCTCTTTATATTAATTATGCAATAGCCGCTTTAATTCATCCACAAACCGCAAAAACCTTTCATAAATCATAACGTCAGAACTGATACCAAACAATATTTGTATGCTAATCCAGTGCACTCACCTGATACAAGTTTAATTTGAAAAGGTTGTAATCCGGCCATAAATATGGCGTTAATCATGGCGGAACCTTTGCCACGTCCTCGTTTATTAAAGCGTTTAGTTTGTCTCGAGGTGCGAACGGAGGGATTTAATGCGATTCGGTGGTGGGAAAACGAGTAAGTACAGTTTAGACGTTTTTGTATTCCTGCACTAACTTTGAACATAAACCTACCTAATAAACTAACTTGTTGTGTCTGGATATAACACCTCTCCATTTCTTCCGAGGATGTCGTAAGAAGAGGCTAAAGGAAGCATAAGATAATATTTTAGATGATATGCTAGCAATGGATTATTCGACAGTGTTATGGGGTTATTGGTTCTACGTATCCGCGAATCTGTACAATATTCTCCGCAGCTGTCTTTGAATATTGTGCAGAAATGCGAATAGGACCAAACAATACTGGCTTAAGTGTCAATATAATAATATTTTAATTCGCATTCGACAAAAACTTGATTTAAAAAATTGTTGAAGAATTTAAAAAAGTTCCTATGAGTAAGTAATTAACTTTATTTTTTTCTGACCAGATAATCTTAGTTAAAACGATGAAGGCTTATTTTATACGGAAATTGAATTTATTTTATTCAAACGATTAATTAAAAAGTTTGCTAAGGGATTGAAGAAACAGAAAGCCATATAAAAGTACGAACTGCATAAATCGCCCGGACGATTGCAATCCCACTAAAAACTTCCTTGAAATAATTATTAAGATTTTAATCGCGTAACTCTCCAAGAGTATTCCTAAACCATAACTTTAAAATTAAGACCCTGTTTTATTTGTTATAGACATGGATTGTCATCGTACAACAAATTCTATAATAATTGTTACTCAGAATCCCAATAACGAAGAAATTTTTTTTTTTAGTGAAATTACAACACAGAAGTAAACGTACCAAAAATGAATGAAACAAGTATTTATTTTCTTTTCATTGCCGCGGTAAAATTAAGACTAACGACAATAATAGCACAACCCAAAACAGTTCTGGGAAACAAGAGGCTCCCTAAAATTAAATGCTAAAAATGGCCCTGAAATGCGAACTCAAAAAAAACATGTCAAAGGCCAGAATATGCATGTATTGTAATAGTTCCGAGCTTTAAAAAACCGTTAAATTTCCCTCAAATGCAAAACGACAATACCTCGATTGAAAATATCCTGGAAGGCTTACAATCGCCGGATTTTTCCCCTGCCATACATCCAAGCCGCTATTTTTCTGATTTATCACATAGGTACCTCGCTTTTCCCCTGCACCATGTCCCCAAAAAGGGACCAAAAGGTACTTTACGTTTATGATCGTCGTTCCCAAGGATTTTACAGGAGCATTTAATACATGTTTTAGGCGATAGTGGGTTTTTGTATCCAAATAATGTATGGGGGAAGGCATTAATAACGGTTCAGATTGTGGCCCCGTAATTGACTTTTGCTAATGTGTTTTGCGCTTTGCAGCGTGATTTGTGAGGGGGTGATATACATAAAGCGTACGTTATGTAACTTAGGTACTTTATTATTGGTGCCTCTAGTCTTGAAGGTAAATGTACCAATGCTCGACGCCTCAACGCCCAATAGATGATACCCATCTGTCACCTGTCTTACTATGACATAAGGCACTGGCGCCATGTATTGGGTCAGTGTCCAGCACAGGGACGTTTACCTTACCTATGTTTTTTTAGGTTAACTGACAAAATCAACTTTTTAGTGATCTTGCCTTGGTCAATTTGTAATTTTGTTTGATAATGAGCTATTCACATTTAAATGTAAGACATTTTTCTAAATGCCTTTCTTCATTTCAAAGTTACAATACCGACCAAAAACAGAATTTATAAAAAGTGTCTTTACGTTAAAGAGAAAGCTGAAACAACTGCCTCAAACATCAAAAAATACGAGTAAATGCAGAAACAAAACACAATCTCGAACGAGCCCGTACGTCATTGTTAGCATCAAGTAGCATAGGCAAATAACCGTCCCCTTTTGTCCGAACTGCAGACTCAGGGAACAATTGAACGCTTCGTAATCCTTTTAGAGTACTCAAAAGCGTTGCTGATTCGAATGTCTCTTTAAATTATTGGTTCCCGCTTTTGCTGCAACTCTGCAGTTTTTTATTGGACCGTAGCTGAAGGAAGAACGTCTGCTTTTTAATTAGATTTGAGTTGTGCTTTCTGTTAATTATAAGTTGGCTGTTGGTAATAGAACTTTTATCTGCACTCATTACTTCGTTATTACTTTATTTATTAACCTGTGGCTATAGTTTAGTTGTTCGTAAAGTAATGGTTATTTTAACGAGCTTACAACTTTTTAGAAAAGGAAATGTTGCAACTTAATTTGCCACACGAGTGAAATATAGTTTTGTTTTTGTATTTAAAATACAAATACGAGGGCCACACTGAAAGTTTTTAGAAAATCAAAAACTAATCATAGTATCAAGATATTTATATTATTATTGCTTTTCGAAATACTGTCCGTTTACATCAATACATGTCCTCATTCGATGGAACCACTGAGAAAAGCACTTTGCCCACTCGTCCTTAGGGGTCTCTTCGACGGCTTTTTCATAGGCAGTCACTGCTACTTTGACGTCCATAAAACGCTTTTCTCGAAGTTTTTCTTTTATTTTCGGGAATAAATAAAAATTGCACGGAGCAAGGTCGGGGTTGTTGGGCGGATGACCCAGTATTTCTGTTTCTGACGTCGCCAAATAGTCGGTTGTCTGCTTGGCCGTGTGCAGCGAGGAGTTTTTATGGTGCAGGAGGATCTTACTTCGAAGCCATTTCTCTCGAACTTTTTCCAAGACAAGTGGTAAACAATTGATACTATACCACTCTGCGGTAACTGTTTTTTTATCTTCTAAAATAATCATTGCGTAGTGGCCTGTCCTGCCGAAAAAAGAGGCTACCATCTTTTTGCCCACGCTGCGACCTCTCTTTTTTTCAGTGGGCAACTCCTCTAAAGGAAACACTCAATGACCAGATAATCTTTTAGTTTCGAGATATCAACAGAAAATCCAGCTTTCGTCATCTGTAACTGTATTGAAAACAGCGTTTGAGTCACCTCCGTCAAATCTCGGCAACATTTCACGGCACCAATCGATGTGGCGGAGTTTTTGAGCTTCAGTCAAATTGTGGGGTATCTACCGAGTACAGAGCTTCCTAACCGCTAAATGCTCGTGTAGGATTTTCTGCATTTGACTCATACTAATGCCTAAGGTGGTCCAAATCAGCCGGTAGGTCATTCATTTGTCAGACTCTACCATGAGTCGCACGGCACTTGTGTTCTCGTCAGTACTCGCCGTAGAAGGACGTCCCTCACGAAAATCATCAGTCAGAGTATTGCGACAACATTTACACTCGTTAAACCAGTTGTAAACAGTGGCACGAGACGGAGCTGCATCATGAAAAACCATTCGAAGTCTTTCATAACTTTCTTGTTGACTTAAATGACACCGAAAGTCATAAAAAAATATAGCACGAAAATTTTCTCGCGTTAAATTCATTTTGACGTGAAACTAGCTGTTTTTAATTTGCCGCCAAATGTAAAAAACAAATGACAGTCGAATGAAATGTAGTCAATAATATTGGCAAAGAGTTCCATTTTTAAATTACGAATATATTTTTTTGTTGTATCGTTTCTAAGTGGGTAATTCTAAAAACTTTCAGTGTCGCCCTCGTAGTAATTTATGTGACTGTTGTACACAACATTTCGTAACAAAAATTTCATAATTGACTGGTAGGTTTATTTCATTTAATATCTTATTATTATAAACAGTCGCATTCATAACTCATACCACCAGCCGCTCCAAATCGACTGCCTATTCCACATTTTGTTCTTCTCTTTCTACCACAATCGGTTTCAAGATTTTCGAAATTAAAGTACCACATGACACGGGTTTCTTCATTTGGTCCATTTACTTAATTACTGCGTCTGAACGTCTAGGGACATTGCTATAAATAACATATGAATGTAATAAATATAATTACCGGATCCGTCATCAAGTCATCCAAATATAATAATGCAAATTTTAAGTCAGGGAAGGATTCCCCAAAAAACTAATCATCAATGACATTTCTATTCTCTGCCGTGTTTTGACGTTTCACTGTAAAACTTCGAACTGTTTACAAGATTTAATTTAGCAACCTGTTCGTTTCACTAACTCCTGAAATGGTTCACGGGTTGAAAGTGTGTTTGTCATTTTCCTAACACTGCAAATGCCATGGGTGGCGGAAATTGCGTATCATCAAGTAACCCCTTGCTCGGTGGTACCCTTTTTAAGATCTCCATTCTGATTGGTTGTTTATTTTACGTGCACGTACTACGTTGTATAAATATAATGTATATTTTATGTATACAGGGCGCAAAGCTATGGAACATGAAAGTGCCTTAAATAATTTAATTTTTTGAGGGACACAATTTTTATTTATAAAGCTACACCGAAGGACTGAAAGATTATCCTGAAACATCGAAAGCTCTACTTAAGTCGTAAGTTATCTATATTATTTCACTGTGAATTATCATAAGAAGGCATCTGTTACTACATGTGTAAGATTGTGTAGAAAAATAGTATACAAACATGCAATTATTTAATACATTTAGACTGAAAGAAATTCATGATTCCGAATATAACAAACATATGTACAACTCCCAAGTTACAAAAATAAGAAACAGTCCCAACTCCAAATCCATGAAACACTGCAGTGGCGCCTCCTTCCAACGAGGTGACCAAACTTGTTAGTTAATCTGTTATTACCGTAAAACGGGATGAACAAGGATTGCGAGGGCAGTTGGAAGATAAAATGAATGTTAATGACGTGTTGGGACGTATTTTCATCCCACCACGTCACTAATACTCTTTTCTTAAAACTCTATTGCTTCTAGACAATGACAAAGTACAGAAAATATGATGTAACCAAAAAACAATTAAAGCAACCACAAATAAAATAGTAAACTTACTTAAAAGATTTCGCAACAATGATAAAGGGGTGATTTGCTTTTCGTAGGCTACCGCTACCCTTCAAAATATTTCATTAAAAATGTATTGAGCTATAATCTTCGTAGTCCAAAACTGTTTATTTACGGAGTTACCCAGCTAAACTTAGTGGAAATCCCATTGCACCTCGATTACGTGGTGATACAGAATGTATAAAGTGAAACATCATAAAATGAAAATGATAAAACCTACTTTGAATAAAATTTCACCAAAGTTTTAGTGTCAATTTGGTCCCTAGTCTTGCCATATCTCGTCACTTGCTGTAAATTTTGTTGAACTTGAACGGTTGAAGGTGTTCAGTTGGAATAGGTGCTGTATGTTGTCCTACTTCACCCCTTTTTACGGTACTTTCAAGCAAGTCAAACAGAAGTTATGCAGTTGGTACATTGTGTTCCAGTGTACGTTGTTAGTTAAACACTAAGCTCCCAAACTGGCACAGCGGTGAGACGAAGCTTGATTCAAGGAGAAAATGTGAAAAAAAAAATAGGCTTTAGATATCCAGGTTTCTAAGTTATTAGGTATTATGAACAATCATGTTATTGTCATGTTTTTTTATTGGTGCCATTTTTGTTTCACTTTAGATTGATTTTTCGTCTTGTGTTTTATGTTTTTATTTTCAATTTTCCTCACAAGTCTATAGCCAATAATAATAGTGAAACGTGTTTTTTTTTTAATATTTTTACATCATTCGTTGTTTTTAATGCTTTGATGATGATTGGTTATTTTTAATGATTTAATTGCTTATGATGCTTATCATGAATAATAATAATGTACGTACACTTTTGAAGAATAAATTGTGTTATGTGTAAAAATTGCTTTTTATCACAAAAAAGTCTTTTTTTTAACATAATTCTTATACTAACAGTTTTTGGCTTTGAGATCCACATTCTTTCGTGTAGTAAAAAAAAAAAAAAACGCTCGAAACAAATAATTGGGCCAAACGTAAACAAATGTTTCAAAAACGCCAAATTAAATAAAGAATACTTACCAAACGAATGCTATGTGTTGTAAAATTAAATTACGAAAATATTTTAAATCCAGTTTAATTCCGTTAGTACAATTTTCGGTCTCACTTATAACATGTAGGTAAGACAAAAAATAAGAACAGAAGGTAACTTCACGAGAATTGTATGAGAACTAACCAATTACAAGAGCATATCGAGTTAATTTCCAAAGTTAGAGTTTGGTAGCAGTTTTGTTAACCAGAATAGGTCGGTAAACCATATTAGTAAGCACTTCATCGCCACAGATGTTTAACTTTAAGCTACATCTTCTACACAAACATGTATTTTATATTTATGTTTACGCGGGACTTAATCACGGTATTTTTTAATTACCTCTCGACGTTTCGGCCGCGTTACAGCGACCGTGGTCACGAGTTGACTGAAGCGGAGCTCGACGTTTGTTTGGCAGCCCGGGTCCTTCGAACTACCCGCACTTGATTTTCATCAGTAACGGCTCCCCGAACTACCCGCATTTCACCGATATTGTCCACCGTTCCTCTATTACACCGACACACAATACTAACAATGTCAGACGCTCGCACCGAATGTTCGTCTCTAGGCTGACACTTATTAATAACCGGATTCCATGATTAAGTCCCGCGTAAACATAAATATGTGTGAGAATCACGAAAGTTTAAAACAGCATGTATTTTATGTTGATGCACTTGAATATTTTTTTGCAGTATTTTACATTTTGTGTACAGGCTGGCCGGAAATTGACCATTTTAACCAGTAGTCGGGTAGACGTTATTAAAAACCCCTGTAAAGTTTTTTTTCGTATTTTACATACATACATACATCCATACAGTCACGCCTCTTTCCCACAGGGGTAGGCAGAGACCACTTTGTTCCACTTGCTACGATCCTGGCATACGTCTTTTACTTCAACCCCATTCATTAGTTTTTTTCATACATGCTCGTAGATTTCGGGTACTTTTGATCTGACCTGTTTCTAAAACGTCCGCAATTTGGTCACGTAACGTCCGTCTAGTTCTTCCCCTCCCAACACACCCATTGACACTTCCTGTATAAATCTGTTTAGTCAATCTTCTTTCACCCATCCTCTCTATATGACCAAACCAGCTAAACGTACTCTTTTCAATCCTTGTCACTATGTCTACTTTCACGCCAGCTTGTTCCCTTATCACAATATTTCTAATTCTGTCTTTCATTGATACACCTTCCATACTTCTTAATGCTCTCATTTCTACCGCATTTATTCTACTTTTATGCTTCGTTTGCCATTCCCAACTGTCGCTACCGTACATAAGTGTTGGAGCGAGCACCCCTCTGTGGACAGCCAGACGTGCCTTTTTCGACACCTTCTCACTGCTCATGAAGGCGCGCAATGCTCCATTGACCATGTTTACTGCATTTACTCTTCTTTCAATATCAGTTTTAATATCAGTTTTCGTATTTTCATGACAAAAAATACGAAAACTTGAAAAAATACCTTTGTCCTTTGTTTGTACCCCGGTCAAGATGTGCTACAAGCGGCTACAACACGTGGATAGTCATGGTTTTGCCTAAATAGCGTTTCATTTGATCTGCCTGCCCAATTTAGGAATAAACAATTACAATGCTACCACAAAACACCGACTTTTTTACGTAGGCTATTTGCTTACTGCGGGGTAGGCAGAGACAACAGAGCGCCATTCGCTTCTATAAGGCGTGACGGTTATGTATGTATGTATGTATTTTCTTACTGCGTCAAAACGATACTATGGCCGGTATAATTCAGAATTTTGGTGTAAACAAAAATAGTTACGTGACGTGCAGCGTTTCCCTGTGTTCCAGAATCTGTTTTTATTCCACTCGGCTCCTATATTTTGACATAATACCCACTTAGGGGGCCACAATGGCGGTTTCCGGTCGTTTTTATCAACACGCTTTGTCCCGGGCCGTAGTTCCGGTGGCTCCAACTTGCTCCCGAATTATAAATTATACAAGCTGAATAAAATTGAAATAAAATTGCGGGTTTGTTTTGAGTTTTCTGTTATTTTTAATACCTGAACCGCGTCTGGTTTTTACTTTAAAAATTTTGGCTATGTTACGTAGATACATGTACAAATTGATTCGTATTTAGTACATACATACATCACGCCTGCTCTCCCAAATGGGGTAGGAAGAGCACACGAAACGCGACACAAACAAAACCATGACGATTTCTCGCTTCACAATGACTTCTAGCATACTTTAGAGTTAAAAACAGATGGATTAGGTATAAGAGCCCGTCCCCACCACGTCGGGCGCCGGCACGATTTTTAATCGGGTCTCAGCGCCTCTGTTCACACTGGCCGGCGGTCGGCCCGATTTTTAATCGGTGTCGGGGTCTCTATTCATACCAGTCGGCTACCGGCCACGACAATGTCAATGCGCGAACGTGACGCGCGGGAGGTACAGGGGGTGAGGCACGAGCGGGGTTGGCCCGACATCCGATTTGATGTGAACAGCGCGCCCGGCACGATTTTTTATCGGCGTGCGGGCTCGCTGAACGCCCGACAGTTTATGTCGGATCCGATTGTCGGGCGTGTGTGAACAGCTCCATATAAAACGTACTGCGATTAAAAATCAGAATGACGCCCGACGCGGTGGGAACGGGCTCTAACAGTGATAGTTTGCTGGCCTGTCTTCTGTCTTCACACTAGACTGTCCGCTAACTGCCGTTACCTAGTCAAGCTGTGACAGCTGTCATTCAATCGTGTCCTTTACAAAATTTACACTATTGCAGTAGCCGCGTGTGACATTCGACGATCTACTTAGTGTAATTAACTCTTAAGTTCCAGAGCTCTCACGTTAGGAACACTGCACTGTTTGTTTAGTTCCACATAATACGAGAGATATGTTATAAATTATAAAGTCTACATATTTGTTTTCATAGACGCACTTCAAAGAGTAAATTTGCCACATGCCAATTAAGGACATTATTATGTTGGTTCGTCTAATTACAAATATTGTGCTAATAATATGTGGGTGATTCGAGATACCTAACTTATGTCGTAATTAGATAACACTAGAATGTTTGCCGTGTGGTGTTGGTTTTAGAATCACATCGCTCCAATTCTTTCAAGAATGTCGTACGAAGCGATTAAGTATTTAGGTTAAAGAGGGCATTTTAGGTGACAGGCTAGTGACTTGTCACTGTCATTCCTCTACACTTGAAACCTACAAAAAAAATGCTAAACGTACCTAAAATCTTTAAAATCCTACACTCGAAATACCTATCTATGCAAAAAAGCGCAAGTATACTTAGTAATGGCTTTCACAGACACTGCTTAGTACCACAAAATATTGATAGCTGTTAAATCGAATGCACTTACGAATGTTTTTTAAAATTTTCTGCATTTTTACATGTCATGAACACATCTCCAATAGCTACTTAAAAGTATTTCAAACATCTTGAAGTAAATATTAGCATATAATTTTTTGCTTTAACGACATTTTGCTGGTGAATGTATTTGACTGGAACCATTCAACCACATTATAGCAAGAAAGGTGCCTATCACAGTCAACTTTTTACATAAAATACAATCGTGAATGCCAATGATAGATTAAGGATTTCAAGTGTCTACCTTAGTCTGTAATACTATAATTGTGTCACAATCTTTTTCTGTACTTCTGTACCAAGACATACTATTTTTGCTATAGAGCCGGTTTTGTTGTATTTTGCCTTGATAACAATTTATTGTACACAAGCTCATGCTCTGAAAAACGTTATGTAGAAAAATTAACTGATTTACTTCACCACATGGTGCGCAAACATCTTTACAAATCTGGTGTTTATGTGTACTTTGTCCCTTAATAAAATGGAGTGCAAACTTTAACAATTTTCTTCATTTTTAGTAACCGTTGCCACATTGGATACACACCTGAAGAAAAAAATGTTCAAGTTCAAAATATACTATGCATATTTTGTCATTTTTTAGTCTATCGTTGTCCTACTGCTACGCACTGATCTTTTCTCCATGAGAATTTCACATACAAACTCAAGTAGACTTGTCTCACTTTTTCACACTCAGTGAGACTTTAACACTTTATTTACTCTGTGAAGTAGAATACGGCCTCAAAAAAAAACATTATTGTATACCAGGGATCGAATACCGGTATTATTTTCATACATTTATACCGGTATTTAATTTCGGTATCTCAGTTGTTTTTGTATGTTATTGGATTTTTTTCATTTAATGTCGTACTTTTGTAGGCTTACCTAAATACTATCTAGGAATACCAAGCTAAAATTCCAAATTAAAGGAGATATTTTAGTTTTTAGTAATACCGGTAACGATCCCTGTTGTATACAGACAAGTGAGGAGCGTTTTACACAGTCCCGGTCTTACCAGCACCAAATTAAAAATAACCTTAAAAAATATTAAAATCTAATTAAAACGAATTTCTGGTGCGCTACAATTTTAATAAACTTAATAAGCCTTTTTCGGGTCGTGTTTGAGAAGAAATTTGGCGAGTGAATTAATTATTAACGGAGTTAGCTTTGTATGGAAGGTTTTCGGAAGAGGGTACGAAAAAGCAAAATAGATTTGATCCTCTTTTGATTCACTCGGAGGGTAGGTTTGTTTTGGGAGCGCCTTGCGAACGAGGGCTGCCTAAACAACAGTCATGTTTGCTCGTTCTGCACTTATGCATAAGGGTGCTGCTATGCTGAGAAGCATAGATCAATAAAAAAATTGAAAAAGCAAAGCAGCGGCTGCACTAGTTTTGAATTTGTACCGCCCTAGCGCCACCTGTCGTCGATTAGTAGAACTTCTTCTACAAAACGTCTTTTACATCGTCAACTGACAAATGGTATTCCACATGGCGTTAAAGCAGTTTTGAAGACCGGTTCCAAAAATACAATTTTGATTTATTCCTCTATATTTTGATCCCCGGGCATAAACTAATTAGTATTATTGATTGTTATGTAAAGCCACGTACTAACAATATTAAATTACATTTTATTTTAACGTGTTTCACTTCATAATTCAGTATTATTTAGGTACCTTTTTTATCCAGTTATGTAAAATACTTTACTAACTAAGCCACTGATAACGTACGCAAATTACCAACCAATTTTCGCGCTCCACCATACCCTAAACCTTATTCAAGATTCAAGAGTCCTACACAAAAGAGGTCCAATGTCACGCACTGATTGTCACATGAGGATTCGTTCGGGGCCGGTTTAACCATTCACTCTTTTACTCGTTCGTTCATTCGCTCTTTGAGTGAGGTTTAATTCCGCAAATTAAAAGTTAATGGGCGCCGGACACGATGGGATCGGACAAAAGAGTTGTGAAGATTTTACGCCTTTCATTTGGGACATCACGAAACAATTAAAAATAAAACGTGTATTGGGAGGTTACGGGTTTTATAGGAAGAATTGGGACGGTTAAAATTACGCTTGAATAATAAAATATGCAGGTAAAGGTGTAATACTTTTTTGCTATCTGTTTGCATAATTTAATTTAGTATGCAATCCCATTTCACCCCAAACATTATGAGATAGGATATTTTTACTTCATTTTTATCTTTAAAGTTATGAAATTTAATAATGGAACTATCTAAAGTGCGAAATAAATGAAAATTTAAAATACTAAATTACTTAATGTCAATGCCGTGCCATCTCCCAAAACTTTATTAATATTAGAGTTATAGACAAAATTGTACATTTAGCCGGAAAATACGTGGGATCTTGAAAAAGCCGACTTATTTACTAAGATGAATAACATTTTTCCCGGCCCGATATAAGGCTAGCCATATAAGCTATTTAGCGAGATTCAGGGAGGCTGTAGATTCCGAACGTGTCTCCTATTGACAATAGCCTACGTTTCCGCTCCGGGTACAGCCTAGACTAGAAGATTTGGCGATAAAAAATACATAGTGTCTCGTAGTACGCCTACGGCGTAGCAAGTGCTACGAACGTAGCTCCTCTACGATTCAAGGAACGTGTAGTGTTAGTTTATACGGCGCATTATTTTTATCTTGATATTGAAATGACGACAAAATTATAAAAGCGTTATAGATTGATAGAGTAAGTTCGTCAGCAACAACAGGAGATTTTATTGTTTTTTTACGACACTTAACTAATCTTCTTCATTAACAATCTTTAGACGAAAGTAAGATGTGCAAATAAAAATAATGAACATAATTAAAATAATTAGGTTTCTGATAGCAACTAAGGACTGATTCAACAAAACGTTTTGAAAACGCGCTCTTTACTCGCGACTAAATAATTTTTAGCAGAACATTATAATTTATTCCTTTTGGCTATAATAGTTTATTTTGTGTCTACATAATCTAGGGTGGATGACAATGAAGTACAGTCACCCAAAAAAAATCGTATCAAAAATTTTATTTTTGTTGGTTAGGTTATTAGCTGTTATTATTATTAGGGTCGAACCATAGTTTCACGTTCAAAGATCTTCTAACTTGTATCAAATCTCAATAACCCGGTTTCACGTGACATTGACGTCGGCCGTAGATTGCGGCCGCGGCTTCCGGACAGGTGCGCTGTTATTGCTCGCTCGCTTATTTCGCTTTTTTCGCTTTTTTCCTTCCACCGCTTATTTTTGCCTGTTCATTGGCAGCCTGAATATTGGTATTTTTGGGAATTCGCAGTAAATTAATGTATTATTAAATCGAGCGAGGACTTTAAATGACATGATGAAAATGTCGTCGTTAGTTGAAAAATCTTTTTAACGAATATTTTTGATATTTGAGAAGTGAACGATTTAAGGGAAACTTTGGCAGTTGTTGTAGAAAATAAATATGGCTTAGAGCTAGGGTGTCTATGTCTATGTTACAATGTTGCATGTTTTTATTAAGTTTAGCGTGTAAACATATAAAATCACTTATTAATACCTACACACCATATAAATACCTTATTGTTACCTTTGTTGAGAAATCAGGTAACAATCGTTGAGAATAAAGTTGGCGGCTCAAACGCTCGAGTCAACTCATTTATAAACACTACTTATATCAATAAAAGCTAACATTTACCTAAGAGCTATACCTATAGGTGAAAATTAAAATTTCCCCTGAAGGTTGTTCCTCCGCTTCGTTACGGCTCTCATTATTCATTAACAGTTTAATTGTAGAGTGACCTGGACCGAACGACTCATTAAAGGGAAACCGTTTAAATTTTACGTTTTCTGAATTATTTATTTAGTTTTAATGAGAGGAATTTCGAGCGGAGCAGGCTGGTTTTTCGGTAACAAATAGCAGAAAATTAAATGGGACGTTTTACATTTTGCCATGTGATTATGAAATTTGAGCTTCTTGCTTTGAATAAATAGCAGAGCTGTAATTTAGTTACTAACATAGCGAATTTTCTACACTTTCATTATTAACAATTTTTGCCAGCCGTAATGTTTCAATTTCAACAACACGCAGCATTTTATAGTTTTTTACGTTCATGCTACATGATTATGTTATGGTATTAGATATTTTAACTTTAAGTCAAAAGAACTGAAGTCTTTTATTAAAGAATAAAGACATTTATAATTTATATTTATGAAAGACACAGACACAAACACGTCTTTATATCGAGAGGGATAAAAGCGCTTTGCACAATTGTTCTTCCCGCGTGACCACTATGACTAACAGTCAGGGTAGTTTAATGTTTAAAAATAAGTGAAAAATAACTTTACCAGCAGTCAATGTTACGTTTTTCTTCCCGACCACAAACAGCAGTCACCACGCGATTTGTCATCATCGAAACTACTAATATCTTTCCATTTCTATGGAGTAATACAAAATATTAATCTAAGTAATTGAAACACCGGTCATATTTATTTGAAAATCCTTCTACCACTTATTGTTAGGAGATCTATATCTCATCTCCACTCTCGAATAGTCCTTTCAAATAAGATCGAAATGTTATTTGTCATAAAATTATTAAACTTGGCAAACCACTTTGTAATACTGTAACTAAACGTTCATTTATTTGAACAGCGTTTAAAAATAAAATCGTAAGTATATTTTTCTACGCCAAAATGTTTTTATCGATGGATTCACTCAAAGGCGTCACAACTTGAAGCGTGATGCGAAATATTCCATCAATATTCATGTTTTTTGCATTAAATAAAAACGATGCCGCACAAAAGGTAAAAAAATATCTATTCACAGTTGTTCGCACCTTAAAATGGCCGTATCATTTTTATTAAAAACGTACAATGTGGTATATACAAAGTTTGAAAGGAATAAAAAAGTATAACATCAAAACTGATTCACTTATTAGAGGTTTTCAGAGAAAATGTTTTTTTACATTATTTTACACGATGTTTCATTATAACCATATACCTAAACTGAACTAAATATAATTTTAAACAAAAAAAAACCGACTTCAAATTAGCAATATTTTGAAAAGATTCTGTTTACTGAATGTAAAATCTTGACTTCATCAATAAATTACCGAAAACGCCGTACATCTCCATATAAAATTTGAAGAGTTCCCTCGATTTCTCCAAGATTCCATCATCAGATCCTGGTGTCGTGCCAATGGGACCAATTTCGAGTTATACCCTATCGATTAAAAAAAAAATTTGAAAATCGGTCCACGGGTCTCCGAGCTATCGAGTAACATACACACAAAAAAAAAATAAAAAAAAAAATAAAAAAATTAGGTCGAATTGAGAACCTCCTCTTTTTGAAGTCGGTTAAAAATAGTCTTTAGCATTGGTAAAAAATATTTCACAGTAACTTGCATGCTGCTGAATTTGGTATTTAAATCTATATTTGGGTAAGGCTCAAAAAAATTGTACATAGTTAAGGGCTTTAATAAAAACAAAAGTTAATTGATTCTTTTGTGTTACGACAATTACCCATACATTTTGTATAGGTAATTTTCGTTACACACGTGACGCGATCGTGATTTTGTTTTTATTAACCCTTAATTTATGTACAATTTTTTTGAGCCTTACCCATTTAAGCTATACCTACGTACAGAAGCGTTTGATCTATTTTTTAATATTTATTAAAAAAACTATAAATTTCTGTGCCTAAAGCAACTAAATATATTATAATAATTTTGAATTTTTAAACTACCAACTTAACTTTAAGATTTATAGATTTAATTCCGAACTCAAAAACGAGATAACGAAAGCAAAAATATTTTTTATCAATTTTACTAACCCGAGCTCTTTGATTTTAATTGGAAACAAAGTAGAGTGAACGTGTTTGTCAACTACTTGTCTAAATAAATAATTTTTGAAAAAAAAATAGTGCAGAAAGATAGTAAACATTTCAATGCCAATAACATCGTAATATTCAAGATGATTTTTGAATTGAAAAAATACGAGTATTAAACTTGTCTGCCATAATTTTCTCTCGTAAAGCGAAATTGACTTAATTTTTTTTAGACGAATAGTAAAATATATTTGCACTTTTTTCAGTCCAAGATGATACAGAAAAATAACCAAATTGGTGTGTTATTGCTACATTTACACCCTAACCCGCGCTTAAAACAATAAAATTAACCGGTGTTTAGATACTCATTTGAATTAATTCAAGTTCCACTGCGGTAATTATACAAAAACATAATTTAATTAATACGCTTGTACTAGAAGAACTTGACTGTTATTTTTCAGACAAATACCTGAATGTATAGATAATTTTACAATATGTTTCACGCCGTAATGGACACCGTGTTTTCATATAAATAAATAAGTAATTACTATTGTGTTGAATATTAAACGGATAACTGACGTTGTTTAAATCGAGATTAGCTCGACATGTTTCGGGCTCATTCGTAGCTCTTCATCTAGAAGCCGCGGCGGCTGCTGCTGCCAAACGCGCACTGCGCGCCACCGCTCTCTTCGCGCGACTAGAAGCTTTGAGTGAGTCTCACGGTAGTTTAATGTTAAATCACTATTGCGCGATAAAAATACGAATTTAAAGAACCTTATGAAATAAACAAACAAAAAACAGGATAGTAAACTACAAACACAGATTTATCCCTTATGAGGTTACTTACAGTCAAACGACACACAGAGAAGAAATCATCGGGCCAAGAAAAAGAGAGGCTACAATAAACATAGTTTTTTGAGCATTAATAGCATTATACACATTGTTTTCCTTGCCTAAACTGTTTTTACCCAAAGAACCTCGGAAACACCTAATTGCTTCAATAAAAAACCCGCTTCGTCATACTCGGGCAATATGATGCCGTAAATCTGTCAAATCATGCAGCTGCTGTCAAAAAATAAAAGCTAGATTGGATACTTGTTTATCGAGATTGGATACTCAGAACTTTTTCCGAATACTTAGTTACTAATCGAACACTAAGTCATTTTGGTAGTTTTCACACATAACTCAACTTCAGATTTAAATGAAGAAGGTAGAACACACGCGACGTTACATAGGCGAAACGATATTATTTTCAGATTCTAAGGCTCAATTCACACCAGAAGAGCAGCGCAGCGCGGCGTAGCGGGGCGCAGTTTCAGTGTCATGAGAATTTCAACTTTATTTTCATTACAATAAGACTTATTATCGCATGAAAAACTCTAACGATGCGCGCGGATGCCCGCGGATCCGCGGGAGTTCCAGCGCATTCCATAAACAAAGCCGTGCGACTGCGCGAGCTGTCGCGGGAATGCCCGAGGATGCTCGAGTAGTCGCGACGGCCGCTGTCAATACATAATTATGTCAATATGTCAATAATTATGTAAATTCCAGCGACTTCCTACGCATTCCAGCGGTTTCTCGAGCAGTCGCAGGAATCCTCGCGTATACTCCACGGAGCGGGTCGCTGCGCTACGCCGCGCTGCGCTGCTCTTCTGGTGTGAATTGAGCCTAAGTTAGATCAAAGGGCTTTACACAAACCCGCGATGCGACGTCGCATCGCAAAAACCTGCGAACTCGCTACTCAACTAACCATACAAATTGCCGGGATTTTACGAATTTGCGGCGTCACATCGCGGTTTTGTGTACCTACAAGCCCGTAGAGGTGTAATAGTGACAGGTTTTTAAATTTTAAGGCGAGGTACAACACACAAAAAAAGCTATAACAGTCGAAATCAAGACTATTTCACGTTGCGCTGCCACTTCTAGCATATTTTTAGGTTTAAACTAACACAATAATGACAGTATGCTAGTCTGTTGCTTAAAATATACCTAAACCTATTTATAAGCGTCCACAGGTCCGCATCGCATGCATCGGACGCATCGGATTCAATCAGATGTATGGCGAAATGCGATGCTTACGATGCGGACAGGTGGACGCACTTGTATGAGTTTCTATACAAAGAACACTACAATCCGTTGCGTGCGATACGTCCGATGCGTACGACACCGACAAGTGGACGCTTAGCTTTAGTCGCCTCTTACGACGAAAGAAATGGAGACTCGGAAAGGTGTTATTCTGAACCCGATACGTTAATATACTACTAAAATGTCTATTAAAATAACCTTGTGTTCATGTTGTACAGTAAACAGTTCACAGAACTCCTGAACACAATCCTCTCTTGGGAACTACTTAGTGGCTAAGTTAGGAACGCATGCTAGCCAATACCCTGCCGTGTGGGAAAAGGCAACGTCGTTAGCAGAAAGTGTACCTCGACATCACCTTGTATATCAAATTACACAATAATGTAGAATTTATTAATATTCAAAGTATAGTTTCCCTACACTTAGTTTCGAACCAATTAGTTCCTGACGCAGAATGTTACAATAAATACAATAAAGATATCCTTTGTCGTGCAATACATTGTAACTATGACGTTCTCTGTAAGTAGGTTCTTCGGTGGATCAGGAATCAATTGGTTCGATGGTACGTCTAAACGGCACGAAGCATGAATACATACAAGTACTACAATTACATTTGAATTTCGAATAATTAAAAAACAGATGACGGTTGAAAGAAGACAGAATATTTCAAAATTGGAACTTGCGTTCGGTGAAGTTGGCGCAGTGAACTGTGATCCAGATGCGCAATTGTTTATGGAATTTAGTTTTTCCGCCATTTTAGCTGTTATTTAAAACGTTTGTCATATAAAAAGAGTTCTTTACAAATATAATAAATGTAATTAAAGTTATATTTTATCCAGAGATATTTATATTTATATTTATATTTATATATTTATATACGACAGAAAAACAACCAATTTATTTAAATTAACTTCGACTAAGTGAAACGATACTGAATACGCATATTTTATGTCTTCTTTCACTATTAAAAGAAAAAAAAGTGCGGTGCTAAAAAATAATAGGCACTTTTTTTTTAACAAAACTATTTATTTTATATGTGTACGTGCTGTTGTAAATGCCATAGATAAAATACGATAGATTTAATAATGTTATAGTAGAATTCGCGACTATTTAATGTCATAAGTTAAAGTAAGTAGGAAAACTTATAATATAATAACTACTTAAATGCTTTGTTATTATCTTATAGGTAAAACTTTGAACTCACTGATTAACTGGATTGTTTCAGTGAATATGTTAATAATATCACCCTGCAGCAGAAAATAAACTATCGTAGTGTTTTGCACATTTTTGAAACTGTACAGAAATCTTGAACATAGACGTGTCATAATATTGTAACTCATCGCCGAGGTGGTTGAAATTTTTCAACGCTCTTTATGAAATTCAGTATCCTTTATGGAAGCTGGTGAAATGCGTCTCCCGAGTCCGGTACATTTTGTGCCGTGCTAACAGCATGTTTACAATTTCAAGTAAATATTTTAGGAAGAAAATGGTAAATATTTTCCTAGTAAAATTCTATGAATATGTAAAATTTTGAGTAATTTATTGAGTTACAATTTTACTGGCACATGAAATACTATCCGTACCAATATATAAATGTGAAAGTGTGTTTGTTTGTTTGTTTGTTTGTTTGTTTGTTTGTTTGTCCGTCTTTCACGGCTAAACGGAGCGATGGATTGACGTGATTTTTTAGGTAGAGATAGTTTAGGGCACGGAGAGTGACATAGGCTACTTTTTATCCCGGAAAAAATTGATGTTCCCGAGGGAAAACAAAAATATAGTTTGCATGATAGATCGATATCGATCGATGATAGATCGATATCAATCGATAACCGATCGATAGATGATAGATCGATGGCGCCGTGTGTCGTTTGAAACGAGAAGTTTTCTTATAGTTGTGCTTTATACCGCAATATAACCGAGTTCCACGCGGGCGGAGCCGCGGGCGGAAAGCTAGTATAATATACATTATATTTAGTCTAATTTGCATTTGGATGAAATTACAGCTAATTAAAATAAAATAAAATATTTTTATTTCAATTTGTCACCGATAAGCCGAAAACAAACAACTTGATTTTTATTATTGTGTATTGGATGGTATTGTTTTAACACCAATTGTACGATTCTTCATCATTTTGCCGATCTGTGTCCCTTATTTGCAAAAAGGTTGCCGACCACTGGTCTACGTTATCAGATACTGTTACAAGACCTGAAATCTAATAAACTGCAATATGCGACTAACCAAAATTGCCAATTAGCCATAAATTAAAATCGGTACAGACGCCAACAAAGGTATCGACGCAGTGAATATACCAAAACAGTACTCACGACCTAAACCTTCGGTCAATAAGAGCCTTGTGTAATGTTTTTTGCATTTTGACCATGTCAACATCTTTGTGAGTGACCGAATTTACTGGCCATTTTTCGCCTTTATAATTTCTTCTTTCTTTCGCCCGCAGCTCCTCTCGCGTTAAATTCGGGGTATCACAGAAGAGTTAGCACACGTACCAATTTATAGCTTTCTACATTGAAAACTTCCACCCCTCACTTTAGGGAAATGGGGGGTTTTGAAGAGACAAAAAGTAGCCTATGTCGCTTTCCATGCCCTAAACTATATCTACCTAAAAAAACACGTCAATCCATCGCTCCGTTTAGCCGTGAAAGACGGACAAACAAAAAAACAAACACACTTTCACATTTATATCTTGGTACGGATGTTGTAAAGGAAATTTTACCAAGCCCGTGTGCATACAAGCTGCATTTTGTAAATCTTGTTATCTTCTTACAAACTCGCATCGTATCGAGACAAGCGGCGTTTCGCGTCTTTGTGCAAAATCTAGTTTGTTCCGTTACGAACTTGCTTGTACTTTATAGGAATTTTTAAATGAGTTAAATTGCTTCATTTAACTGCACTTAAAAGAAGCAAAACACGGAGAGTGTTCTCTATTTAAAGGATGCTTTATTATTTCCTAGAATGTAAGACAAACTCATGTTTCGGAACTTAATTGTTTTTTTCTTCAGTCTCTTTAAACAGTGAAAATTAAAACGCTCTGTGTACTTTGACTTCACCGTGTCGTAGTAAAACTGTCTAATAAATCGACGGCCGGATAGCCCAGCGGTTAGAGAACCTGACTGTGAAGCTTGAGGTCCCGGGTTCGATCCCCGGTCGGGGCAGATG
>BHDV01065389.1:133964-178460 GCA_005406045.1 Adoxophyes honmai
GTCGCGACTACTCGAGCATCCTCGGGCATTCCCGCGACAGCTCGCGCAGTCGCACGCCTTTGTTTATGGAATGCGCTGGAATTCCTGCGGATCCGCGGGCATCCGCGCGCATCGTTAGAGTTTATCATGCGATAATAAGTCTTATTGTAATGAAAATAAAGTTGAAATTCTCATGATACTGAAACTGCTCTCCGCAACGCCGCGCTGCGCTGCTCTTCTGGTGTGAATTGAGCCTAAGTGTAAATTTCCGTTGATATGACTGATTAAGAAGTTGCAAACGGAAAATTTACCAAACAAAATTGTCTCATATTCTTCTTCCCATTCTTCAATCTGAGCATGCAATATTCAAGGTATTTTCCCTCCATGTGACATAGGCCCTGGATATCAGAACAGAAAGGAAATATAACACTTAGAATTACTGGTCAGTAAAGAACAGGCGGTTCAGGTCCACGCCTATAAAACTTGCTTATCAGCGCTTATCGGGTTAATGTTGTCTGTTTGTCTCGTAGATTTAGTGCGGCGTTTTTCTTACGATTGGGCAGCTCTCGACTTTTGGAAGAAAAATGAGATCTTTGTTTTTTTTTCTACGTATCTGTTGAAAATTGGTTTAAAAATAAACAGTTTTATATCATAACATAATACGAATACGAAACGTGAAATAGACCTTTCATACATACATACATACATACATACCGTCACGCCTCTTTCCCACAGGGGTAGCAGAGACGACTTTGTTCCACTTGCTACAATCCTGACATACCTATTTTGCTTCATCCACGTTCATTAGTTTCTTCATACATGCTCGTCGATTTCGGGTACTCTTGGCCTGACCTGTTTCTAAAACGTCCGCGATTTGGTCACGGAACGTCCGTCTAGGCAAAACCACTATTTACTATTCCACGCTTCGCGCCCCAACAACATTTTAGGTTTTAAAACAGATGTTAGTGACACATTAGTGACAGGTAGCTAGCCTGTTACCTAAAGCATACCTAGACCTATTTCCTTTGTCGCCTCTTACGATATCCACGGAAGAAATTATGAGGTGTATTCTACCCCTAACATTATACATCTAGCACACAAGACGTTAAGTACTAAAAAAAATTATTCAGCAACCATGTTATTAGGTATTTTGAACTTAATTAAGTAACTTAAGTAATTCCTTGTCAGTATTGATTTATTTATAGTGACACCATTATCGCACTCCATAATCATAAATAATATTTTTCAAAAATATTCAACTTAAATTTCTAAACCAGAATACCGAAACTGAAAAACAAATTATCATGCCAATTCTATTATGTTATGTTACTCGTGTTAGTAAACATGAGAAATCTTAATACCTCGAATGAAAATATCGAAAGTAGTTACTAATAAAATTCCATTGTAAAAATATTTCAAAATCTTCATCCGATACGTAGGTGGATGTCAGCAAAGCCATGCCTTTGATTGGTTTTGAAGCCGATTTATCACTTGGTCTAACTCCTAAGAAACCTTGGTCGTTACAACAAATTTCAACCTTACGCTGTCCAGCAAATGGTTCAATTTTAAGACGACGCGAAGTTGAAGTTACGACGTTGTGAAGGTTACGCGGGGTTCAACTTACACTGGGCATTTCATAAAGCTGTTAGAAGGTTTCTGAGATATTTTCTAATAAAGACATTACTTTGTCTCAGATATCAGAGAGTACTAAAAATACATGCGCGAGTCGAGTAATCTTCTCTTCTATAAGATAGCAATTAAGACTACTATCAAACGTTTTCTTAATTAGAACAAGAGTTTGAACAATGGCCTACTTTAAGACACCCTTAGTGTTGAACCCTATTAAACATCATGTTACAAAAATCGTACGAAGAAAATAAAAAAATACTGTTACAAAAATTTATACACCTATATTTTATACTTAAGTAAATTTTTGAAGTTTTTATAACTCTCAGTGAAGTAAAATTTTAAAATTAAGTATAATTAATTAAACAGGGTTCGGTCAGTCATGGAAATTATTGTGAGTTCAATTTTATTGTTAATAGTCATGACAGTTAGCGTGCCATGACATTCTTTACTACCTTCTAATTAAGTCATTGCGAAAAAGATGACCATATTTTAGATCGATAATCGTGATTGAAAGTAATAATAACATTTTTTTTTATTAAAAAACGCGGCACACGTTTTTTTTTTAGAAAACGCCCGCATATATTTTTTCTCCCTTTCTTATTTTTCTTTGTTTCTGAATGTTGTCAGGTTGGAAGAATACCTCTCTATTTATTTCATGATTTTGTAAAAGGCGACTAATGAAAAAGGTTAAAATTATACTTTTTAGGCGACAGTCTACGTATACCCTGTTGAACACTGCAGTTTTTGATATCCCCTTTAACTTCTCTTCGTGAATGAGTTATAGCAACGTGTCACTTATACCTCTTTCATCTGTCATCAAACCTAAAATAATGCTAGAAGTGACAGTAAAACGTGAAATAGTAATGGTTTTGCCTTTGTAGCATTTCATCTGTTCCACCTTTCGTCCTTTGTACTCCGGTTCCAAAGCGTAATATCATGCATAAATCCTGGGGAAAAATATGTCTATAGAGGCTTCTCCCCGCACAGCTTTTTCACGGTGATTACGCATTTTTTTGGAATACAAGTAGTCTATTTTCTTTTTCCTATGGACCAAACACAAAACACTAAATTATAGAATTGGCCTTCCTTACTTATAAAATTGGCATTTTGTATGAAGATTTCCATAACATTTGCGTTTTTCGTACAATTTTTTTTACACATATTTAGCAACCAAAAATAATAGGGTTATAAAACTTAAGTCCGTGTTTAGAGACACTTATAAACTAACTATGAACTAACTATGCAAATCAATTTTAATGAAAAAAAAATATATATTGCAACCATAATTCCGAATGCATAAAAAACTTGATTTAAAAAAATATATTTGGTGGGTTTATTAATACCATTCTTTGGATTTATGTCAGTCAAAATTTGCACGACGAAGGCAAACCTCTTGTAATATTGAGCACTTAATAATATCTTTTATGTTATGGAAGTTGCGCTGGTTAGAAGCACGAAAGAAAAATCGGTAATTTCATAGGTAATGACCTAATATTATTATAGCAGGGATAGGCTAGGGAAGCAGGTATTAAACATATTATAACGTGAAAGGTCAAAGTGATTGCGGGATACAATACATACCTTCTGAATAGAACTAAATCTCTTTCCCTAAAAATATAAAGGCGCCGTAAATGTCAATAAAGATTATTTTTTCTTCAGAACAAGATCTCATTTTTATAAGCTTCTGTTCGATACGTGATACGAGTATCTAATATTTTAGTTTGAGTGAATCTAATAATAGGTTGCTAGCATCGCTTAGTATTTTCTTGAAGGCTTTTTTAGGCATGCACGCAAGAAATAAATCCGGTTTGTAGTTCGCTTATATCAGCTGTTTTTCCGGAAAATCACATTTACCTATAAGTTCTACTTGCTTTAGTAGGGACACAGCTATATGCTAAAAAAAGAGATGAGAGATGAGTATTTTTAACGTATTCTAACTTATTAAAGCTGTTTTTACTGAAGTAGTGAGTTGAATTTTCGATTTCAATGGTATTTATTAATGACCGAGAGCAAGATCATTCGCTGTTCAGATAAAAAAAAACTATAAACCCAAAATGTATAAAACTTGCCTCAAAACGTATGAAACGATTATGTAGTGTATGATGAGTTACTAGGTTAGCATAAGTATCAGCAGATGTCCGGTAACCTAAATTTTTAGTCCGTAGTTTCGCACAGAGCAGTACAAAAGGTGAATAAAAAGCAATTTTGTGCCCGCCGTTTAAACGAGGAACAAACTAATTTGGCAACTTTTATTTACCGGACGGGTCCGAAGGCCGGTTGCACGGAACGGGAAGTAGGTCGCATAATTTGTCTGTTAACTTTCTGTTTATTTTAGTTCGTAAACAAACTTTGCATCTCACTTTAGTTCCAGCTCTGTCATTCACTATGGCCATAGACAAGTTTTATTGTAGGTTTTACGTTGGATTTTTATATTTTTAATAAAGAACTATTATTAACGTGATACTAGTGTTAGCTGAATAAATAACTGAAAAAATTAGGTACAACAATAAAATATCTATAAAGCCTAAGATACCTAATGAAAGCCTAATTTTTCCCTTTATTTTAATGTAATATCGGAACAGTTGGATAATTTCAAAAAAACTTGTACAAGATTGGTTTGTTTAAATTTTGATTCAGGAACTAGAACTGAGATTGATTCTCATCAGCTCTCCCCAACCCAAGACATTCTCCGTTTCCGAAATCAGCTCTAAAGTGACAAGCTAGATAAACTTTGACAACTTAAAACGGAGGTTGTTAACCTAAGTATTTAATCTGGCGTTAATTTCCTCATCCGCTGGTTCCACCGGGCCGCGCGTGAACGGAAAGGCCGGTAAATGGTGAAATCTTGAACAGGTGGGAATATTGGTTAATTAAATCATGATTCTGTTCCGGCAAACTTTTCCCTTATTAAATTACTTTTTTCGCTGTTTCCGGGATGTTTACAAAGTTTTTTTATTAAGGCTCCGTGCGTTAAATTGTTAAGTGAACTTTACGTGCTTTCATTTGTTTCTTTTGACCCGAGCGTGGTTTGGACAAAACAGACACGATTCAATCAAACAAAAGAATGGTCTAAATTAACAATTCCTACATCATACTTTCTTGTACCTTGTTTCCTTCATCTCAAGTATCGTAAAGCGTTTATAAATAAAAAAAAGAGATTATTTCAATAGAAATAATACATATTGTTAACAGAGCACACGAAATGTCACATAGCTAAAACCACGACACACGGTTTGTGGCCAATTTAACAGTATACGGGTTGGTAGCTAAATTTCTGTTGTTAATAATAAAAATAGAATGTCTTATTACTACTTTAAACATAAAACTGTCGCGAGACATACACATAGTAAAATAAAACAGAGCCACTCGAGTTCTTGTATTAAGATTACGGGCTCATAATTGACCCATCACTGCAGCCGTAGAGCCTTGTTCTCGATGATAGTTAAAACGTATTTAATACATCCGTCTTATTTCACTATAAGTCTTTTAAAATTAAAATAAACCCTCAACGACATACATATTCTTATGACCTGTTAACACAACATGTAAATGTCCACCTAAGCTTCCATCACACCGTTTTGAAAGCCCAAAAAACACCAAAAAAACAGCCTCAGTTATTACTACAAACATCACAAGACCGCCGCAAGAAATGGCCCAGAAATTGTCCCTTCATGGCTAAAAAGGCGTACCTAAATTCGGTCAACTCTTGTTCCTACCCAACATCAGTTGCGTAGCTGGCTCTAAAAATTAATGGGGTAAAACGGGCCGCTGGACGCGATAACACCAGTTCTTAACACAAGATTAAACTGCACCCTTCCGTCGACTGCGTAAATCCACTAAACGAACGACTTACCTTCTTTGTAGGATTTTGGCGCTTTTTTTGGGTACTATATTTATGAGCGTTTAAGTTTGTCGACGCCCTGGCGAGAGTAACTCAAACTTTCAGAGGAACCGTTGTAAAAAAATAGTATTTAATCTACATCTGAATCATAGCTGCTTTGTTCAGACGCAACAAACAAATGAATGAAGAATCATGTATCTTTGAGTTATGTATGCTTGCATTGTTCGTATTATAAATTCGTAATCGATAATATTCGAATTCCAAACATCTCAAAACAAATGACGATTGAAAGAAGAAAACAAATAGTTTTAAATTTGGAATACGCGGTCGACGCAAACCAGTCGCGTAGCAAGCATGATCTTGTGATGTCACCAATATAAAAATATCATAATGAGGGACTTTATGAAAAGATACCCATCTCTGGGCCATCAGGTCAAATAATATTATTCATTACTGAACGCCTGCTAAACCTTTGTTATTCATAGAAAATACATCACGCCGCATTCCCAAATGGGGTAAGCAGAGCACACGAAACAATACCTAGATAGAGTTATGATTATTTCATGGTGACAGGTTACTGGGCTGTCGCCTAAACACACCGTTACCTTTCCCTTGGTTGCCTCTTACGACACCGACGGAAGAAATGACGAGGCGTTAAACCAAAACTCGACATCACACGAAATGACTACCAGTAAACTTCTATCGTGGCGTATAGGTACCTTTTTAATTCGTCACGTTACAATGTAGTTTTGTCGCGATCTCACATTTTTCGCTACGATAAACTGATAGAGGTTTCGCCTCAGCTAAAACTTTTACTGCTCGCCCGTTTGCCAAAACGCTTGAGCACTTAGCAGCATACAAAACGTTACATTTCTGAAATATTACAGATTCAGAACAAAGTAAAAGTGTTGTTTTACAACTACGCGGGCTATGCAAACAGCATCGCGAATGGCGAAACACGAATAGCGAGTTCACTGGGAAAATAATGTTGAAATATGTAGGGGGTGTGGCATCTACAGACATTGTCTGCAGCGTGTTTGTTGGTGATAACTTATAGTTCGCAATTTGTTGTTAGTACATGTATTGAGACACTATTTTGAAAGTAGCTTTGAAGTTTCTGGTATGAAAAACGTGATTTTAGCGGTATGCGTAATCTTTATTGTGCGTACTTTGCGTATTGTGCGTATATTGCCCCTGTTTTTTCAATTAAGTAGGGTAGACACAGACTGTAACTTAAACAAACTATTTCTAGCAATTTTTTAGGTCTAAAGTTAAACAAAAGAGTTTCAATAGTAACAGGCTGCAAACCTGTCGCCAAAAGCATACATATTAACATACAAATAAGTATTGCCCGTGTGGTGCCGGGTTAGAATAGCACCTCCCCCTTTCTTCCCGTGAGTGTCGTAAGAGTCGACTCTGGGAAAGGGTTAGTGTATTGTGGGCGATGGGCTAGCAACCTGTCACTGCAATAATCACGTTTAACCATCTGGTTACCCTAAAATTGCTAAACGTGGCACTGGATTTTTAAATTCATGTGCTCTGCCTACCCCTCTTGGGAATACAGGCGTGAGAATATGTAATAAGTAGGTATACATCACGCCTGTATTCCCAAATGGGGTAGGCAGAGCACACGAGACGTTGCATGGTCAAACCATGACTATGGAACGCTTTGTAGCCACTTTTGGCATAATGTTTTAGGTTTCATGTTGGCGAGTATAATAGTGACAGGTTTCAAGCCAATTTCCTTGGGTCGCTTTTACGACATCCATGGAAGAAATGGAGAGGCGTTATACGAAGCCCGAAACCACTACTATAATAATTATTAGTCAAAGTAGGTGTATAATATTAGTATGTTTTCTAGAGAAGTTGTCTTTTTAAAATAAAGACCAGCCAATTAAAACAAAGAAGTTTTGTCCATTTTGTCCTTCTATTTAACAATTCCAACAAAACGACAATATTAGACAGGTCTAACAAATTGTGCAAACAAGACAGTATTATTTCAGCTACTGTCATTGAGCGTTGTAAGCAGACAGTAAATATTATATTTGAGCAATTAACTTTGACGTTTAAATAAATGGAAATCTATTAACAGAATTATGACGGCTGAATGGGCATGCTATTGAAATAGATGAAATATTTATTACTGAAAATTTATGACCAATTAGTTGTAGGTCCTACCTGTAACTTCGCTACGCAGAATTGCCGTAGAAATTGTAGCCTGTGTTATTCTGATAAAGTTAGCTATAATACAATAAAGTTCTATTACAAAACTTCTACTACATCCATCCATACAAATCTTGCATTTATTAGAGTCCAAGTGAGAAGATTTTGGTCCAAGTATTTTACAGGTAGTTAAAAATCCTGTACATCTCACCATCGTACCCATTTTACTTAACTTTTTACTAAAATTGTGTTAAGGGCGGATTTAACTAAACGAAATTTAAATTTAGTCTTTGAGTAAGGTCTCCCTTTACACGAGTAGAAAAATAAACTTTTTGACAACATAAGTCATTTGTTATGAATACAATTTTCGTTTATATTCATTTTACTACGCGGGACTTAATCACGTTTGAATAGGACTTTAATTACCTCGACGTTTCGACCATGTTACAGCGATCGTGGTCACGAGTAGGCTCAATGAACCCAAAGTTGTAATAAATATGAGAAAGTTTAAAACATAACACTATTTTCGTTCGTTATTTAATATGACACTATTTAAATTGTGCCCTTGTCACCTACTACTTGCATAGTAAAATATTTCGTAGAACTAAATCCTAGACTCCTTTACTCCCAACTAGAATTAATGGCGGGGCAATCTCGAATCTATAATTTAAATATTTAATCCTGATTTATGGTTGCTGGATGGTAAATGCGTTCGCTATTATACTGAGACTGAAACTGTTATTTCTCAGAGGTTCTATCAGCAAAACTATCTAAAACTGAAAGTTAATTTATTTGCAAAAATCATGGGAAAAGATTTGACAATAACGTGTAAAAGATTCGCCGTTACATTAGCTTACATTATCATCATCATTATCAGCCTATATACGTCCCACTGCAGAGCATAGGCCTTCTCTCAGTATGAGAGGGCTTGGGCTTTAGTTCCCACGCGGGTCCAGTGCGGATTGGGAACTTCACACACAACGTTGAATTACTTTGTCGCTGTGTGTAGGTTTCCTCACGATGTTTTCCTTCACCGAATAGCTCGTGATAATTATCAAATTCGATATCGCACATGAATTCCGAAAAATTCAGAGGTGCGAGGCCGGGGTTTGAACCCACAACCCTCGGCTTGAGAGGCCACAGGTCGAACCACTGGGCTACCACGGCTACAAATTAAATTAGCTCACATAATTAAAAGTAAAAGTGATACTAATTAGGTACTCATTGTGCTATATAGTTGCTAGCAGTTGTTAAGCGACGTGAAATAGTCTTGGTTTTGTATGTATTTAGCGTCGCATGCGCTCTGCTCCATTTATGAATACAGGTGTGATGTATGTATGTCATCTAAATCATAATCGAGGAAACAAAAACAACGGGAGGTATTCCACGTTTCCTATCTTAATTTAGTCAGTTATCTTCTTAAGAAGAAAACTTATTCTTCTGTAGTAAACAAAATCCCGGCAAAAACTACCTTTTTACGACTTCGGCCGGTGAGTCAATGCCCTTCTGTTTCGGTTATAATTTCTTTCCCACTGTTTACGAGTCCCGCTTCAGTGGCGATAAATTGGGCACCAACAAGGAAAGATAAATTATCTCCTCTTTTTCATTGTAAGGTTGTGGTGTGCGAGTACCGCTTAGCGGTTACTATTACTTTGAACCAGGTTCAGTTTTTTTTCCATTACAATGTTATTTTGAATTATGGTATTTTTATATTCTGGCATCAAAAAACTTTTAGAAGTGGAACTACTATACTTAAGGACAAACGAGTAAAAAATATAAAGACCCTTAGTAAATTCCGCCCATTTTACGGTAAACTCTGAAACTTCAGAACGATTTTTATGAAGTTTTTACAAATACCTACTTACTTAATATTATGTAAAATACGTCAAAAGATAAACATCAATTACGTAGCTATGAAGACTAGACACGTCTATCATGAAATAAAAAAACATTTAGAATCT
Organism: Adoxophyes honmai; assembly: GCA_005406045.1. NCBI lineage: Eukaryota > Metazoa > Arthropoda > Insecta > Lepidoptera > Tortricidae > Adoxophyes > Adoxophyes honmai. The sequence continues at coordinate 143,538 of BHDV01065389.1, forward strand.
AAAAATCGCAACATATACGAAACAGAAAAAGAGATTGAAATTTTTTGTGGCTTTATCATTATTACAAATAATAACGTATAAAATAAATAGGTATTATGTACGAGTAGGACGGCAAAAATAAATAAATGTAAACCTAAATACCCTAAAAGCCAAAGTAATGTATTAAGAACGTTGTCGCTCCGCTGCACTCAAGACGTAGCCTTACCTAACCCTTCAGGTGAAGGTTTCCGTATCTGATCTCTAAACTAATGAACCCGCTATCTCAGTCTGCCTTTGATTTAACCCTGAGATTAACTGACAGATACGTTAGCTAACGTTGTTCATCGAGAGATTTATAGTTAAAAGTTTCAACTTAATTAGAAAACCTTAGCTCGAATATCAGGGTAGCCACCTCTGCAGTCTGCAGCCAAGACAAGACAAGAAAGATGCAATGGTCTAATGTCAATTTAATACCCTCTCTTTACTCATACCTTCTCTCTTTGCTCATGTCTTGGTCTTGTCAGGTTGTTTTAACCCTACAGTGCATTCGGTGCCTAATCAGTCACAACCAATTTAATAGCCTGTACTAAAAATATAATGGCAAGCAACGCCACCTGTTGTTGGTCAATGTAATGGTAAAGACTTTTAAAACGACGTAGTTTGGCAAGTTCCCGTTAGATGTCGATCTAGTGCCAATAACCGCGTGAGCTAGTCAAAACTTAGTCGTTATAAAGAATATCAAGTTTAAAATTATTCTGTCGTGTGTAAAAAAAATATATACGTAGTGGAAATGATTGCAAAAAAAACCTTGCATATGTGGCAAGCTGAAAATAAATGAACCGTAAGTAATTTCTGTTATTTGCATAGTAACTTGATACAAACACGTAAAATGTCCTTAGACGTTCCTGATAAGTCACACTATGCACTTATGTTGTTTGAAATTTCTTCCTAACGTTCCTTATATGGCACATAATGCATTCATGTTCAGTGTAATCATACTAAAAATAACCCTTAGGTGCATGATTTAATTTTTTTTTACGAAAAAAATATATGTGGTTGGAAAATATGGGTGAATACCAGGAAAAATAGTTAAAAAAATCGTAATCATTTTTTTATATTTTTTTTTTCACGAAAACACTTTGTATCATTTTTGATACTCCATGGAGCAAGCACTAAAAAAATATGCTCAAAAATAATTTGTCAATAAAATATAAACTTCAAAAATAGAATTTAAACAATCGCAAAACATTAGCTACAAATGAAATTCATGTTTTTGTGTGTTTATGGGTATATTCGGATCTTGTGAACTCGTCTATGGCCTGTTCTCGTTTAATAAAATGAGGATCTGGGAAACTTAGTTGAACCAGATTTTTCTATAAAATTTAATTCTTCTGCCATACTTGTAGGTTTTTCTGTTGTCTCTTCTTCCTCGAGAATTGTTTGCAGGTCTTCGAGTGATTAATAAAACTCCAGATCATCTCCTTCGGACTCGGCATTGTCTTCCGATAATTTTCCACCTTCTAACTGAATAAACAGTGCTTCTACGTCCTTTTCTAAGACAAACCCTATGTGGTGATGTTGGGCATGTAAATAAGCTTTTATTAACATGCCCACACTACTTGCAAAATAATGGTAAAGTATAAAAAACTCGAAAAGTCCTATAAACCATGCTAGTAGAAAAAGTAAGCGTAGTGCATGGAGTATCATTATTGATACTACAAAAAAAGACGTCATCGCATGGAGTATCATTTTCGATACCAACTGGAAACTCAAAAAAACTATTGTATTAACACAAATCTCACAAAAACTTCTATAATGCCCGATAAATATAAATACTAACCTTTCTTATACATATTTTTTCCGATTGGAAATATCTCATGATCCGCCAGATAAAAAAAAATGAAATCTTGCAATTTCACCTTTTGCAAAAAGTAGCCGCACAATTCAAACTTTTGACACTTAGTATAAAAATGGCTGTACTAGGGTTGACAGTTCTTTTTTTTCTTTGAAGTATTTGAGAAAAGGTAACAAAATACTGGTATTAGAAGGTGGCGAGAAAGAATAAAAATATTTTAGAGTGGTGAAAAGACATGGTATCATTTTTGATACCGTATGCACCTAAGGGATAAAGCACATAAACTCAAAATCAAATAATATTGGTGCCATAATCTATTGAAATATTCTGTGTAAAAGAGTGACATGTGCGGAAATCAAAGAATAAATAAGATCTCGTTTTAGTGTAAGCCTTAAGCTAAAAGTAAATCCATAATGTCCCTTATGTGTCACAACCATTCATTTTTTTTTTAAGTAAATGCTTTATGTCCCTTATGTGTCACAACCATTAAATATTTTTTTTTATAATGAAAATAGCAATTTTAATTTTTTTCCTTATTTTTCCCGTCATCCAATTATCCATTAAAACCACATATATTTTTCTTATTCAAAACAAAAACTTCATGCATTGTAGGGTTAAATTGATAGGCCAGCTTTTTTTTCACCACAGCCAGTATTGTTTAGATACCTCTGTCGATATAAATAGCTAGGATAATACATACATACATACATATCCTCACACCTGTATTCCCGAGAGGGGTAGGCAGAGCACATGAATAGCCAGGATAAGGAATGTGAAAACCATCGCGGTGGTCTGATCTTAATTCAGTACTTCTCACTCTTTACTCATACCTTCTCCCTTTATTCATGCCCTCAGGGAGTTTTGAATTTATAGGCCAACGTGTTCCTCGCCCCAGCCAGCCAGTGTTTTTATACACCTCTGCCAATATCGACCCTGTACCAAAAAGCTCCATATGTTCCAGAGGCGTTGATAAAATTCTCCATTGAAATCGTTTAAGCTGTCGATAGCGAGTACGGTCACTGTAATCTCTTGGTGGAATATCGAATTGGTTTAACCAAAAAAATTAAGTCAATAAATGAAACAAAGGCGTGCGAGCATATTCACAAGGGAAGTGTGTTAGGGCAAGTCGGACGAGGACGATCTCGAAGAACGTATAGTTTTCTAAATTAGAAGTGCTCAAAATCTTCAAGCATGTATGACGAGATGGATAAATGTTAATGAAACCAGAGAAATACATCATAAATGAAGCAAACAGCCCTCTGTTTTCTCTGTATTTTGTAGGGAATAGGGTGATGTGTATTTATAAATTATGTAGGTATGTGTTCAAATCGTAGTGACTGCACATAATCCAAAGATCTGAAAGTACGAACCAGAATTCGAATTTACTTCACTCTGGTTAAGAGGCCATTCAGTAAACTACTCTGGCACTACTATAGTATCGCATCATCAATTTGTGTCGTGTTTTCCAGCTACATACACTGTGCGCGGCGACAGAGTGACAAAGCCTCTTTGTAGTCATTGTGTTACTGCACAATTGTTGTTTTGCACGACGCAGAGTTGATTGTTTCCATGTGATTGGATTAGTTTTGTAGAATTTTCTGATTGTTGGAGGTTGTTGAATAGTTTTTTAGTAGCATATTGAGTTTTTTAATTTGAGTTCTAAGAATGATTAAGAGAGTTACAGACACTACAGACTAACTTGAAACGTAAAGGACGTTTCCAAAAAAAGTGTCTTTTTCTGTTTAAGATTCCTAAAGTTTTGTGTCGCCCTATATCAAATGTATAAAAAAGGTTGTCATCATACCGTAATTTTTGAGCGTACGTTTCACTATTGTAATTGCTTGTGCTCTCAGTTTTTAGTTGAAATAACCATGATTTTTAATTAGTAGCATATTTATAATTATTTTGTTATTATAAAAGTCGACAGTTGTGTGAATCAATATGTATTGTGGTTGTTTGTCTATTTTTTAGTCAAAAACTACGAGTTATTAATCTTTTCAACAAATAAAAAAAAGAGGCATAACAAAATAAAAGGCAAATCGAAGCTTCTCTGAATTAAGCAACCTAAATCTCTTTACATTTATCTATAAGAACCAATGAATTTTCGGTTCTATTCAGCGTCAAACATTTTTTTAAAGAACGTTTACCACTTTGTTATGTACTGAAATAGTAGTTACTGTCAGGCACACAACATAGACAGACAGATATACAAACAGAATCTTGCATTGAGAGGTCCTTTAACCCCTTTCAATACCCTTGAATCTGTCAACAAAACAATGTTCAGTAGCTAGTTGAATCCAAAACTCAATTCAAAAGGATGGAACAAAGTGCCAGTTGATCTGGTATTTTCCACCTGGACCCGTATTCTGAAAAAACTAAAGCAATATTCAAACCATTTTCGATTATTTGTCTCTGTCTCGCGTACTGCCAGCAATGTGCTAGAGTAGGACAAATGATGTGGTTCTTGTGAGACGATTTGCACTAAAATAGAGTTGAATAGGACAGTTGCGCAGCTGCGCTGTAATTTCATGCAAATGTAGGCAAATCTGATCCCAACCCAACTCATTAATATGAATGCTTTAGCTAATGTTGAGTTTGTTAAATCACCTAAGTATCGATTTTTGAGAGCAGTTACGGCAGATAGTAGATTTTTTCTGCATTTAACTTAAGTAAAAAGTTGAAAGCCCATTTCAGTCTGAAAATTGCTATCGGAATTTGCTACAATTTAACCCCTCGGGTGGCATGATGATACGCGCATAAAGGCGTTTAGTGGCAACAGTCCAGCTGCTGGAATGAGAAAAAAAGTGCGGATGTGGCGTTGTCCCTGAGCTGGACCAAGTGTACTACTCTACTTAAAACGCAAAATTTGTGCTATTTTACAATAACGCGAGCGTGTCTAAACGTTTTAATGATTGTATTGAATATGGTCACACTTAAAGCTACAGAAACGTTCAGAATTCCCACTCAAAGTATTTTTTTTTACGCGTTGAAGTTTGAGTGAGCTGGTGGTACCCAATTGTAGTCGAGTTTTGTAAAGGTTTTGTTTAATAAAAATGTATGAGGAATGTTGTTTTGAACTCGTAGTCTTTTGAAGTTTTATATATTTCTGTAAATATGCCGAAATTTACATAAAATAACAGTTTTATTTAAAAGTTCTGAACGTTTTTATCGAGACGAGGTAAATTGTCTGTACCCAATATTTCGGATATAATTTGTAAATAGATTTAACACTAATAATTTTCTTGTGTGGTAGAAATCTGTTAGCTTATTTCATGCTTATTTCAAAAACATAGCTTGTAATAATTGTTTTCATACAAAAATATACCAGAAATATGCTTTTTATAAAAAATGGGGTCTGAAGTAAACAGCTAGAGGCTCTGCCACATCCGCCAAATATTTCAAAATGGCCGTGCCACTCAAGCACAAATTGGTTTTGTCCAGGAGCTGGAATTTGCCACGCGAAGGGTTAAAAACCCGGTTTTTAAATTGTAGCAAATTTCGATAGCAATTTTCATAATCTATACTAATATAATAAAGCTGAAGAGTTTGTTTGTTTGTTTGTTTGTTTGTTTGTTTGTTTGAACGCGCTAATCTCAGTAACTACTGGTTCGATTTGAAAAATTCTTTTTGTGTTGGATAGACCATTTATCGAGGAAGGCTTTAGGCTATATAACATCACGCTACGACTAATAGAAGTGAAGAAATATGGGAAAATGTGGAAAAAACGGGGGAAATTAGTCACTATTCCACGCGAACGGAGTCGCGCGCACAGCTAGTATATTATATTATTTAATTATAATTATAAAACCCATACGTCGCGTGTTTGAATTACTTTTAAAAAATCACTAACATTTCTCAAAACTTAAAACATTCTTGATTAAATTACTTCAAAAAGTAATTCAATTGCAGTAGAAATTAAACACAACTGATGAATTCGGAAAATATTCTTCACAAGTAATCCGTCAAACAATGTTCTTACTTTGTTTTATTCTAGCAAAGCTCTTGGACACCTAAGTTCCTTTTTTGATATAGGTTAAAGCTAGGTCAGGTAGGAAGCCTAAATCATTTTATACCCTAAAAACTTAATCCCTCTTCCTTCAAGCTTAAGGTTGCTCTGCCAATAACTCTAGATACGAGAGGTACGAGTAGGTACTACGCAAACGAGGGCACAGAACAAAATTCAATTCAAAATTCAAAACTCAAAACTTTATTTATGCAAATAGGCTCCTAAGAGCACTTTTACACGTCATTACTACCCTCACTTTCACATTTTTCGTACTAGGAATTGCTATGGCAAATGAAATGGTGGTGCCATGGTGGTGATAAGCAATCTGTTTACATATAATATGTAATGGGACAACGGCATTTTTTTAGGATTGTAGGATTTCGTAACTTTCTGTCATGTGTTTAACTTATTATACAAAAAATCCTTAGCTCATTTGGAATTTTAAACGTCGATATAATAAAATACCGTCACGCCTTTTTCTCACGTAGCTAGGTAGGCAGAGACTAAATTAAGTAGTAGTAGGTGGTAGTAGTCTGATTTTGTGAAAGATCTTATAAAAACAAAATATAATGACAACCTTTGTATATTGCAGTTTTTATTGCTCTTTTTAGCGGTGGCTTAGGTTACGTAGGGAATTTTGTATAGATAGAAACATTCAGAAGCTGCACAGCGCAACGCACCTTTACATTTTATGTTGGAAGTGAGTGAATAGCATTAAGGTGTAACTTTAAAACAATCACAGGCCAAAACAGCATAGTTACATGCAGCAAAATTCGAAATTATATACCCTAATAAGTTTCTCAGTGAAGTTTCATCTTCTGTGAACAATTTTGCTGGATCATCATTAATAATTTACAATTTACCACTAGAATGTAAATCTTGAAGGTGTTTTTAGCAAGAAGCTCTTCATTCTTCTTTTATGTCAAAAATTTATACGTTTTAAAGGGACCATGACATTTCATTCTCAGCCAATCCGCGCTCTCTATTAGTTACTGTCTGGATGATGAATATCAGCAACATGACTTCAAAAAGTGAGAACAGGCGGCGCGCATCATCTGCGTCATCGGAGATCAATAAATCAGAGCTCAGTAATGATTGACAGGATCGCATGTTGCTAGGGTTGGCGCAAGGTAAAGGCTGAAAGCGTTGCAAAGGTTCAATAAGCAAACCAAAATGAAACATCATTTAGTCGTGAAATTAACTCTTATCTGCTTTTTATGTGAAAAAATGATTTACTCGCGATTTGAATCCTTATTTCGTTGAATCAACCCAAAAAGCCTTATCGAACATGCGGTTTGTGTGCAAATTTAAACCGAAGCGAGCACGCAACTTGTTTGTCGCGAGTGCTCAAACATCTCGCCGCAATCGCATAACTATTTCGCTGCGATCACGCAGAAAGTTCGCCACATCTAGAGTTGGTCGCCATGTTGTCCATTCTTCTCTTGACGCAGCGAAGGGTGTAGTTGTACATTTTTTTTACCAATTAGTTAGTCGTCTCTGAACGTCTCTGTATGTCTAAACATCTAAGAATGAAGATAAAGATGATTTGAAAATACATAATTGTAATCTTCCTGTTCACATTATATTATCTTATGGGCGAAAATGTGAAAATTTTGTACATTTCCACCTCGCTTCCGCTCCTCACTTGGCCGGTTCGCAAGCAGAGTAATCACATGGACCATTGCTCGGCTACATCGCCCGCGAATGACAAACTCCACATCACATCACGCTTACGTCTGACGGGGCAGTTCCAAGTACAGGCTAAACTGCATCGTGGCAACTACTTACTTTAAATTATGCAGCTTTTGTATAAAGGCACAGAAATGAAACGAATTTTTTCGACGAAAATTACATTAAAAAGCAATTTAAAAAGGTCCTAATTAAAAGTCATTATGCCAGAAAGTTCAATGTAAAACGAAATGTAAAAAAAAAACAGCGAATCACACACAGCGAAGTTTGTTAATAACTGATATTATACAATTACCATGTCAATGATATTAATAATAAAAATAAATATGCCATTGTATCAATAATTAGTAGTCATTCAATGAACTCTCTCAAAAAAAATTGGATACCCCAACATTGGTAATTTTAGCTAGTCGCTAAATGTTTTGACTGACAATTTTTCGAAGTGTAATCTTAATGAAATTTGACTTCAAAAATCTTTATAACCACACTTTTTGATTATTTTAGCAACCTGGTATCGAATAGTTGTTTAAATAGAAGATAACATAGTAACAATCGTTGCCACTTTGACAACTGTCACAGCTATCAAAGCGATGTCTCGAAACCTTGCACCAGCACTCAAGCCTCTCGTGAAGCGCTCCCAGCGGGACCCTGCTGCATTATTGCTATGCCAGTGGTGTGCCGGTAAAAATTGTACCGGAAAACTTGGCGTTTTGTGAGAGTGGGTACTACCTTTCGTACCTAAATTAATGGTAAAAGATTGCCCTTTTTTTCTAAGAATTCTAATTTTGATTTTGATTAACTTCAAGTATAGTCACCAGCTTTAATGTCTCCCTCAGCGGAACATGCAATAGAACCTTGTACCAATAGTATTAGAGTTGTGTCAGATATTTATGCAGCGCTGCTATATTAGATATTTGTACTTACATTGTTTCTACATATTTTGACTGTTATTAGGTTGCCCAATTTACCTGTTATTGTTTTATGTTATAGGTACTTTGAGAAGTGTATTAACTTAACTACGATTTTTATTTCCGATACTACCCTTTACCTCAAATTAATATAATAATTATTGTCACAGTTAAAACAATTTTAGCAGCGTTATAAACAAAAAAATAAACAGGTTAGTAACTGAATAGTTGTTAAGTAGTGAAAATAATAATGACTGTGTCACATTATAACAACAACAGTGTAAGTACAGTTTACTCTCAAGTTTTTTTTTACCACATTGTTATTAGTTTAATAACCGGTACAACTTAAAACCCGGTACACGTTACAACATTAATTGTCTTGCCAAACGTGCAAAGCGAGCGGGAGTGCACTAACGGGTGCTTGTGCGACGTCTTTGTTTGCGTCATTGTGTCATAAGAGTCACGGATGTGCTTTAGCGCTAGTGATGTACCCCCGGGAACGGGTACCAAATATCGGGCTGGCATAATCTAGTTAATATTATGAATACACAATAACGTCGAAATGTACTTATTTTGAATAATGGGACTATTAACACCAATTACCTAGATGACTGGTGAAATAGGGTAGACGACAACAAACTATTTAGTCTGTCGGGTAGATTACCAAAAATTCTTCCGTGGATGTCGTAAGAGGCGACTAAGGAAATAGCGTTAGGCATGCTTTAGGCGACAGGCTAACAACCTGTCACTATTACTATAGTGAGGTATTCCTCTTGCTATTTTTAAACCTCAAATTATGGTAGAAGTGGCTGCAAGGCGTGAAGTAGTCATTGTTTTGTCTATGTCATGTTTTGTGCGCTCAGCCTATCCCATTTGGGAATACAGGCGTCATTGTATTTATTTTTTATTTTATTTGGTAGACAAAAAATGACAATACGGCGCTTAAAAGTTTCGCGTGACGTTTCTAAAATTGTTTCGCCAATAAAATGCCTTGCTATACCAACTAAAGTATAGGTATCCACAGTCTGTATTTCCTCGAAAAAGTTAATAAGTGTGTATAATTGTCTATTAGCGTTTAAGTTCTAATTAGCAATTTCTAAGAAGCAAAGCGTGGTTAATTTATAATTACGGAAAATGGTACTATGAAAAAACATTAATTACAAATGAACAGACAGTAAGGCACCTGGGAAAATAAGCGAATTGAAATTTAGCTGCTAAGAAAAACTATTTTAAGCAAATCATTTTATCAAAATTTCGTCTCCGTTTCGGAAATGTTAGTGATGTTACGGTATTGTCCATCTCTAGAGCGTCGCTCTAGTGCCGAAATCACTTCAGTGAGACACGCTATTGTGACAGGAATATCTCTCGTATGATTTATACTGGAGTTACGACTAAACTCGCATTTGATGGAAGAGCAGCTCGTATTTTCCTAGTTTTGGTCGATATTTCTTGAAGGTTGAAAAAGCTGGCAAATATTTTGACAGATCTGTCATGAGGATTAGCTTTAAGTTTCATAATATGTAACATTTTAATTACAAAATCACAGAGCCGTTACGTTAAGTAGTTGTATCATCATTAACACGAAACCATCCAATTGTAAAGCGAAACATATTTTAATCACGCTACACTTGAGTTTTTGAATGAGTCATTAATACTTAAATTATGACTTAATTTCAATATTCGAAGTTGCACCATTGAAATTAGTGGCGTTTTCAGATGCATCATTACATTTCCGTAACCGATCGCAATTAGCGCTTTTATAGTTGCACCAACATCATCATCATCATCATCATCAGCCTATATACGTCCCACTGCAGGGCACAGGCCTCCTCTCAGTATGAGAGGGCTTAGGCTATAGTTCCCACGCGGGCCCAGTGCGGATTGGGAACTTAACTTAAGTTGCACCAACATTGTAAAATATAATTATAAGCGTTTTTATTACGAACGTACATAGTGAAATGAATCAAAAACACGTCTTTATATTGAGATTAGCTAGACACAAGACATGTTTAAGCCAATTTGTGATCCATTAATGGGAGCAAAACACCACGGCGGCTGCAGTTAGACGCATAATATGCGTCTAACTACTATTCAATCTCTTTCATCTATTTTTAAACTTTTAATAGGTTGTGTGTTTTGCGTGTCCCTTTTTGGAATACAGACATGGTTGGTCATAATGATATTATTAACTTTAACTCGACATGTTTCGACATGTTGAGTATAATAATTTGTGATCCATCAATGGGAGCAAAACACCACGGCGGCTGCAGTTAGACGCATACTATTCAATCTCTTTCATCTATGTCGAGTTAAAGTTAATAATAATAATAATATCATTATGACCATCCATGTCTGTATTCCAAAAAGGGACAGGCAAAACACAACCTATTAAAAGTTAAAAAATAGATGAAAGAGATTTTAATAGTGACCCTGTCACCGAAAGCATTTCTAAAACTATTACCTTAGACGTCTCTTACGACATCTACGAATAAAATTTACCAACCATATTCTAAACCCGACACCACATGAGAACGGACGAAAACTGCTTATTAACACAGGAAAATTTAAAGCGCATTATTCCAAGACCTATTTCCCTATAAAATAAATCTTTAATTGGCTATTGGTGCATTTTCCTTTGTTGCTTGATAATTAACGCTGCACAAAGCCGGCTTTTGTCATCCACTTAGCAGTTTCTTTGCAGTTTCTCTGCAGTTTTGTACTCAGACAAAGACATTTTCTTAGTGCTTAATAAAGTAAATAGATGCTTGAGTTCATCTCTGTACTCAGTTAACTAGAAAAATGGATCGTAAAAAGTGGCTTATTAGATGGGAGTTGTAAAGATGCCGAGGTGTTTTAAGGTTGACTATTGCTTGGAGTATTTGTCTGTGTTTTTATATTTGTTACCTTGTGTTTGTGTTTAGCTAAGTTTAAGCAAAATCTTTTTGACCGTACGAAAATTTACGTTCTTTCAAGTTTAGTTTGCTGAAAGAACAAGATGATGATAAAAAGATTATACAGAAAAATTACGGGTGCTATTCTAGTCGCATACAAACCATTGTCATAAAATCGATTGTCATAACACTTTAACCATAAAGTTGAAACTCATAATTTTTTTTTGGCATAAAGTGTACTATTGTCATAATGTTCCCTGTCATAATTATTTTTAGTCATAAATGGTTTTACCATAAAGACGAATGACATAACTTTGAATTGTCATAAAATGTATGGTCATAATTTTTTTCAGTCATAATTATGGCTGTCATACATTTAACCAGCCATAACATTGATGATTAACGACTAAAAAATAGGTTAGGTTAGGTTAGAACTGTGATCTCGCATGAACCGAATCGCGGCCAAAAAAGTTAGTTAGGTTTGTTTAGAACTGTGACCTCGCGTGAACCGAATCGCGGCCAAAAAAGTAGGTTAGGTTAGGTTAGAATTGTGACCTCACATGAACCGAATCGCGGCCAAAAACGTAGGTTAAGTTAGGCTAGTTTATGCAAATTATTATGCGCAAAATAAATATGGCGAATCGTACATTATGCTTCGCATGTTTTATGCATAAGCAGTTTATGAGTTTATACTGTATGCCCATTATAAAGTATGCGTATATTGTTTTATGCGAATCAAATGTATGCCATAAAACATTATGCTTAAAAATTTATGGCTTACTTCAGTTATACTTAATGATGATTATGACAAAAATATGTATGCTTATAAAATGTATTACTTCAAACTTTATGCAACCCGATATGGACCCAAAAATTACCGCACTTATTATAAAGCGTAACAAAGTTGCCGAAATTGGTTAATTGCAATTTACATGTAAAAAAAAATATCATACGCCTGGACTCCTATGTGGGGTAAATAGAGCACACAAATTGCTACGTAGACAAAACCATGGTTAGTCCAAGTTTTGTAGCCACTTCTGGCTGAATAAGGTATTAAGTTAAGAGGTAGGTATAATAGTGATAGAATACTAGCCCGTCCCATCAAATATACCTTAACCGATTTCGTTACTTACGTCTGCGAACATATCGCGCAACTACCAACATGTGTACCGAACGTCATAATTCCACATTGAAATATAAATGCTCCGTATTTGGATTTTTCAAAAATTTCTATTTCTTTCATGCAGCCGGAACTGCAACGAGGAATACCACACTACTCACAAAAGGGCTTACAAAAAGGGACCATGTTTTTCAACTCTTTAATTAGTAGCTGCTTACAGCACTACCGGTTTTGTTCCTCCAATCTAGTCCGAGAATTTTACAAAGTACCGCGCGCAACGCAGGCGTGCTAGGCAATTTTAATTTTCCGCTCTTTGTCGACACTGGGCTTTGACTGTGCTACTGTTGACCGTACTTTTTTGACGCTGAAAGGCTAGAGATTTTTACATTACAACGTCGCATCTGTTGATTAGTTTCTAACTTTGAGCTGCTTTGCTCTGAAATTTTTACGTATTAGGTGACATTTTGTTTACAGAGTTGTTCACAATTGAAATGAAAAAGATGCAGCATTAACCCATTCTTGGTCACTGTGCCAATTTGGGAACACTTAAAATTAAGGGAAAAATTTAAATTGTTGACGCTAAATGTAATATGATTGGGTACAGTTTTATAATAATAAATAAATCTCCACCTTGTCGACAATAACGTCGCTCCAAACTCTACCGAAAAGGTGAGAAAACTCGCAAAAATGCCTAAAAAAAAAATTTTTTTTTTTCTCATTTCCTAATTCCTTTTATCCTCTTTAATTATAAAATCAACAAATTTTTGATGAATCTCTGCTAGTTTCATTTTGACCATTAATGGGTTAAAACACGATTTTTTTAATTGCTATAAAAACACTGGAAACAGTTGTTGTATTCACTCTTATTGAAAAGCTATTATGGTGATGATTATTAAATCTTTTCAATTATGTGCACGGCACGACTTCATTCGAGCAGCAAAATGATAAAAAGTGAAACAACTTTGTTCATCAGTTTTGTTGCGTGTATGTTTGGATGTAAATTTTATTCTACGTAGGTACATACATCACGCATGTATTTTCACATAATGTAGGCACAGGAACGCTGAATAAACAAATCCATGACTATTTCGCGTCTCGAACCCACATCTAGCATATTTTTTAGGCTTTATGTTAAGAGGTACTAAAGGGTCAGGTTGCTAGCCTGTTGCCTAAAATATACCATAACCTAATTTCCTTAGTCGCCTTTTACGACATCCACAGATGAAATGGCGGGGTTCTATTCTAAACCCGACACTACACGGCGTTCTTCCTCTTCGGCATTTATTTCTTCAGTATCCTTACGCTACTAAATGCAATTTTAGTTATTGTTTTAAATACAAAAATAACTTGTCAACATTACTTTTTCGCGCTTTAACTGCAAAACCGATTTCCTCAAACTTTGCTGCTTTTGGTAATACATAGCTACATTTTCCGAGAAACGAGAATAAAAAGAACAATTAATTCGTCTTACCGAAGTTTGTGTACTATGAATACAGGTTGCAATTACATACATACATACATACATATTCTCACGCCTGTATTCCCAAGAGAGGTAGGCAGAGCACATGAATTCAAAAATCTAGTGCCAGTTGCTAGCGAATATAACCTTTATAGGGGGTCACCAACTAGTATCTACATAAATACCTCGCCTATACTTCCAACAGTTCTTACACAGCCCATTATTTTCCCTCCCCGCACATATCATTCAAACAAAAGCTATCCAAGCATATCATAACCGAAAAACCTCTTTGATGTTCCGTTGGCACAAATTAGGGATCCGCAGGCAGACCCTTGATAATGGACCTCGATTTATTAAATGTGTAGATACGGGCTTAATCGTTGTGATAAAGTATTATTAATGAGTGGAACCCGAATTTAATTGCAGGTTGAACTCTTCGCGTTGATTGGACAAAACCTGTTGCCGAAAATATGCGCAGGTTTTCATTAATATTTTAAAATGAGGCTGCTTACGAATGCACTGAATTATTTAAAATGTGAAAGTTGCTAACTAGTATGTGAAGACATAATTTTGATAAATGTATCTACTACTTGGAAAGTTTTCATGAGAAATGCCAGTATAAAATATTACATTAAATAGTATTCATTTAGCTGTCTCACCTCTATTAACAATGGAGTAAGCACAATGAAACGTTGTATAATCAAAACTATGACAATTTTTTTCATGTTTTGTACCCACTTTTAACATCATTTTTAAGAATGACATAGATTAAAGAAGTATAATGGTGTTAAGTTGTTTGCTTGTCGCCTGAAACATACTTAAACCTATTTCTTTATTTATCTCTAAAGACATTCACGGAAGAAATGGAGAGGTGTTGTTCTAAAATCACGTCCGCGCTGTTATATTAAAAAAAGTTTTTATTACCTATTATTTTTTCCTCTTTGTCTGTTTTTAAACGGTTTTACTTAGCTTACCCCGTTTGTTAAACGGTTTTATTTTTAGACTTTATTCTTTCTTTGATCTTTGGTCTTTGTTGGTTCAAATTTAGAAATTGAAATTTCACCCTCTTTCCGTCAACTGATTGATCTGAAATTCGGTATGCGCTTTTAGTTGTGGTGACAATACAATAATGTACATTCATTGTCATTGTAAATTCAAAATGGCCGCCGCTACAAAATGGCGGATGGCCTAATTCTTATGTACCCCATCAATATGGGTATCAATTGAAAGGTCTTTGCAAGGAGAATACAGTGCACTATATCAAATTAAAAAAACTAAAAGCTCGAAAAAAAAAGTAAAAAAAAAACTTTTAAGTAAAACGGTTTTATATACATTGATTAGACTAAAATAAAACCGTTTTACTTAAAGGTTTTTTTTTTACTTTTTTTAAATATTTTATCATAATTATTAGTACTAGAGTTTTTTGGAAACCTTAATGGTGAACTCCTACATGTATTATTGAAGCAACGCATCTAACAAATTCACATACATCTAAAACACCAATTGAAGGCAAATCGAGTTGCCCCTTCGAAGTCGTATTGAATACACATCGAACACAATTTCGCAAACGCATACAAAATGGTAATACAAACCCTCGCAGTTGCTATTATTAAATTCAATCGGAATTGACTTATCTATTTACGTGACTCATTCAAGTTTTTTAGTTGTACTCGTACGTTAAATGGTTGAAGAAATTATTTTGGTTACTTACAGCCAGCATCATCGACCGATTTCGCTATCTTTTGTTTCGTTTGTTATTAGTCACAAATAGTTTTATAAAGTAATAATGTCAATATCGCCTATGTAACGCCACTCAACACGGTCCTCCGTTATCAGCTGTAGAGTTTTCCACGTGTCACCTAAATCTCCAAACGCCCTTTATTTAGTAAAATATAAAATGATATTTTAATTTCAGTAAACTTTCACTTTGTTCTTTGAGTTTCGCTTTTGATCTAACTCGACAAATTTCAGTTCACTTTTTTATTAAAATCTACCATCGAAATCTCTGTGAACGAAATTGTGTTCAGTCACATGTTTTATCAAATTATTTAACCATTAAAGGAACGACGATCCTCGTAAGCCCAGGTTATTAAAGCGTAAACAAAGTACCTATAGACAGTGTTCCGTTTTCCTGCTCCGTTAAATAAGGGAAATCTTGAATGGAAACATCTCGGCAAAATCATACAAACATGTTCTACATGGCCAGGAATATAACTGGACGGAAATAAAGGAAATATGTGCGAATCTCTATTCTGTTGTCAACTTAGAGTAACTTGGACCAACTGTGGAAGATTTTTCCCCTGGAAAGACGGTCTTCGCTAGGCTACTAGAGAGTCTACTACCTGATAGGTATAATTTTATCATTAAATTATTATAAATGTTATTATTTTATTGTCGTTACATTATTTTAAATGGTTTGTAGATTTAAAAAGTTGTAAAGCGTAACTCTAAGAAATATGTTTCGTACACCCAGTCTATCTTCGGAATACAGGCACGATGTTTATATTATACTACAAAATATGCTGGCATTTCTGGCCTTTACTTTGAACATTGTTTTATCTATTCACATAGTGTCTTTTTTGATATAATTAAATCTATACTATAATATTAATATTATAAAGCGGAAGAGTTTGTTTGTTTGTTTGAACGCGCTAATCTCAGGAACAGTGGTCAGAATTGAAAAAATATTTTTGTGTTGGATAGACCATTTATCGAGGATTTAGGTTATATATTTTGCTGCAACCCAATAGGAGCGAAGAGACACAGCAAAATGTGGGAAAAACAGGGAAAATTACCCAAAGTCACTATTCCACGAGGACGGAGTCGCGGGCACAGCTAGTAGGAATATTATATGCAAAAACAGGCAGAGCGCAGAACGTTAAAAAAATCGGCGACAGAATTTCCATGAACAAATCAAAATTTTTGCATGGGTGATTACATCATTTAATTTCCCAGAGGCTTAACACTTGTAGGTCTAAAGTCACGTAACTTCATGTACCGCGTAATTGGAAATCAAACCGACAACGACAATTCAACAATAAATAGGACTTAGTCGTCCCTTTCGGCTTTGAGTAAATATTAGACTCCCAGCAAACACTGCCTAGCCCCGCTGACTCGACGCTCGAAGAAAGGCCTCGTCCTAAGAGTCCGTTTACCATTATCTGAAACAAACCGACGTTTATAATCTTTATAGGCCCTGCGCAGACGACAGACTATCTTCGACGGACTTTGTAGTCTGTCAAAACCTATAGAATTATATTGCAGTAACGCGCACGACGTGCAAAAAGTCCGGCGCACAATGCATACAATCCACTTAGGCTCAATTCACACCAGAAGAGCAGCGCAGCGCGGCGTAGCGCAGCGACCCGCTCCGTGGAGAATGCGCGAGGATTCCTGCGACTGCTCGAGAAGCCGCTGGAATGCGTAGGAAGTCGCTGGAATTTACATAATTATTGACATATTGACATATGTATTGACAGCGGCCGTCGCGACTACTCGAGCATCTTCGGGCATTCCCGCGACAGCTCGCGCAGTCGCACGGCTTTGTTTATGAAATGCGCTGGAATTCCCGCGGATCCGCGGGCATCCGTGCGCATCGTTAGAGTTTCTCATGCGATAATAAGTCTTATTGTAATGAAAATAAAGTTAAAATTCATTGACACTGACATGACATTGACATGACACTGAAACTGCGCTCCGCTACGCCGCGCTGCACTGCTCTTCTGGTGTGAATTGAGCCTTAGACTTTTGTGCGCCGCAGACTCGATCGCACAAAAAATTCTGTCGTCTGCGCTGCACCATAAAAATATAAAACTTAGTTGTTAACCAATTATTGGCTATTATTGTCTGACGCACTAAAAATCAACATTGGTTTCACAGAGGTAAATAATCTAGATCTCAAGCGTCGCGGTAATGTGTTTTCGTGTAAAAATACAGGATTACGATTGTGAGAGCATTTTTATAGCTTACGCAAAACCAATTTTCAGTAAATCTTTCGTTCAAATTGGTTAAAATGTCAAAATTTTAATATGGGTTTGGGCTTCGATTGCGATGATGTTACATGATATAAATGTTTCAATTTCAAAGCGAGATGTTTCAACTGTCAAGTTGAAACTGATGTTGATTTTTAGCGCATTAGACAATAGCCTTACCCATCTCTTTCAAAGCTAACGGTAAGGTAGATAACAGCTTTTACCTTTCATCTGACTTGCCGGTGTTTGTAGCTAAAACCATCGCAAAAATACTGGCTTTTTAAATGCAAAAAAAACTCATCAACATTGATTCACTCGTTTAAGAGAAGAAGACGAACACAAACGCGCACACACTTATTATTATCTACACAGTCATCAGTTCAACACACAACACGCACGTAGTGCTCATGTAGTGTAAAAGTTCCTTAAGGAAGGTGTGTGTCAGCGTAGTAATTCATAGGTGCTCGCTGTTTCCTCTTCTGTAAATATATGATGTTTAAATTGCTCAACAAAATGTTCGTATCGTTATACCTACCGCTTAAAATATAAGTACTAAGTAAGTGATTTTCGCTTCACAATTTTAAGGGCCACTCGCACATTATTATTACTAAATAGAGCATGACGCCAATATACAAGTAGCCCTAAGAATTAGCTTAGGTCCATACATTACGCCCGTATTCTCAAATAGGGTGGGCAGAGCACAAGTTTTACGCTTCCTAGCCACTGTTTTTTTTAATCCTAAGTATACGAGGTAGGTATTTGTATACGAGTGACAGGTTGCTAGCATATACGTATTTATAACCTTAACCTATTTCCTTAGTCACCTTTTACTACTTCCACAGCGTTATTGTCAATAATGGCAAGGGGAACATACCTAAAAATAAAAAAATAAAAAATCAAGTGAAGACAGATGGCCATCCTTCACCTCACAAAACTTCATGCACCCACTAACTATTCAAGCAGCTAGCAATCACATCACACAATGATGCAAGACGCATGGATACGTCTTGTCAGGGCACAAAACTGCGATGCATTTCCGTTTTTAATTGTTAAATGTAACTTTGAACCTCATTTGTCAGCCGATATCGGTTCCATTAGTTCAGTGGTTCCTAACCTGGGGGTAATTACCCCCGTAGGGGTAAAACGGAAATTCTAGGGGGGTAATAGATGGCACTAAACAAAATAATAGTATGTTTGAATATGTGTGGTTTTAATTATTTTAAATTAGCTAGGGGTAAACTCAATTCCCATACTTGTTCACAGGGGTAGTGACATTGAAAAGGTTAGGAACCACTGCATTAGTTTCATTTACAGGTAAAACCACACAGACTTCCTTTACACATCTCTACACACAAGGGCACGCTTCCAGACAATGTAGTTCTGAATCAATACGGGACCAATTTATGCGAGAGCACGTCTCATCCAATCACTGCACATTACATTATGCTCCGTATTGTATCAAAGATTCTTGAAGCATTTCTGTGTATTCTGTATGATTGATTAGGATAGTTATAAGATTTATTCAGTGAGCGTCAGTGAAATTTTAGTCGTGTTGGTATGAATATGAACAGCGATAACTCTAGTGTGTTTAAACACACACATGCATAACGCCTGTATACTTAAATCGGG
This sequence comes from Adoxophyes honmai, assembly GCA_005406045.1. Classification (NCBI taxonomy): domain Eukaryota; kingdom Metazoa; phylum Arthropoda; class Insecta; order Lepidoptera; family Tortricidae; genus Adoxophyes; species Adoxophyes honmai. The sequence continues at coordinate 163,045 of BHDV01065389.1, forward strand.
TAGGCAAAACATACAAAACAATAGTAAAAAAAGTAGATAGTATTTCACGCTTTGTAATAGCCACTCCCAGCATGTTTCCAGGTTTCAAATTAATAGGTTTAATAGTGACAAGATGCTATTCTGTCGCCTAAAACATACCTAAACCTACGTAAGAGTAAGATCCTCAGTCGCCTCTTACGGTACCCACGGAAGAACATCCAAGACTCGAGGACAAACATTCGTGTTAATCAAAATATCTGCCCCGACCGGGACTTGAACCACGGACCTCTCAAGCTTCGGTAGTCAGGGGTCTAAAATTGGGCATTGTTAAAAACAGTACACAAAAAGAAGTGGTTACAAAACGTGACATAGTCATGGATTTGTCTATGTAGCGTGTCGAGAGCTCTACCTACCCCATTTGGGAAAGCAGGCGTGATGTATGCATCTGTATGTGAGTACACAAGAATATGCCCTGAAAATTGTTCTGTGAATAAAAAAATCGCCAATAGACAACCGTAGCACCAAAATGAATTACAGATGCATTAACAATCCAAAGGACTCAGGGGTTAAACGGTACAAGCGATACTAATAAACAATTACCTAAATTAAATTCTTAGGCATCACAAATTATGTCAAAGTTGTAATTTTGAAATATTACACGAATCAGATAACATTTTAAGGGTCACCAGGCTTTCATTACAGTAGGCACCTTTAATGAAACCTTTGAATCCTTTTACTGCCATTTACTTAAAACATTTTAGGGCCTGAGGATTTTACGTCATTCTACACGAAGTGTCATTAAACCCTTTTAAAATTTACCTTTTTTTGTTTTTGATCCAATTAACGGAAAGGACCGACCGGCACCGATAATCAACAATTTTAGTTTTAATTCAAAGAAGTGTGTTCATTGTGAAGTGGCTGTCGAATATACGAGAAAATAATGCTAAACATTTTTTTTTTTGTTAGGGTTCCGTACCGTGTAGGGTAAAAATGGGACCTTTCCGTCCATCTGTCCGTCCGTCCGTCACCAGGCTGTACCTCAAAGACAGTGATAGCTGGTCAGTTGAGATTTTCACACTGATGAGATGAAGTATTTCTGTTGCCGCTATAACAACACATACTTAAAAAAAAAAAGTAAACATTTTATTTCCTTTTATTTTCCAAAAACGTGGGTACGAATACGAAGTTCACCAGGTCACTCAATAATTTAACAATTACCTACACACGTTGCACTGGCAGCTCTTATACAGTCAAAATGCATTCGCATAGCATCTAAGCAACGATGCTGAAGTGACACCGCTATTAGCCCAATAAGGCGTGAGCACGTCTGACCAGTGACGCCATTAAAACCAAAACGGAAGTTCAAAACGATAATATATGCTTAAGTTATAAATTGTCTTACAATTATTTTTCTTGAGTTTCGTTGTTGGTTTTGGTTTGATTGTGATTTTGTTTTAAATTCTGGTGTCGTTTTTTAGGTCGTGTTACAATTCTTTTTTGTTTGACACTGTATGTGGAAATTGAACATTGCCAAGTTTAGAAATCAAATTTAAGTACTTACTTTTAAAATAATCCTAAATCAGTGTGTTTGAAAACCAAAAATGGCGGCTGGTGGTTGATAAAAAAGATATTTTTTTTTATGGAGGGGTCGTTAGGTTTGATTAAATTTTTGAAATAAAAAAAGCAAATTTGTATAAAATGGATTACTTCAATAAACATCAAGTAAGTACCTATTTTATCTATGTTCACAGCCGGAGGACATCCCATATATTATATGATACATACGTACTTCCGTACTAATATATAAATGTGAAAGTGTGTTTGTTTGTTTGTTTGTTTGTCCGTCTTTCACGACTAAACGGAGCGATGGATTGACGTGGTTTTTAGGTAGATATAGTTTAGGGCATGGAGAGTGACATAGGCTACTTTTTATCCCGGAAAGAATTGATGTTCCCGAGGGAAAACAAAAATATAGTTTGCTTGATAGATCGATATTGATCGATAGATGATAGATCGATGGCGCTGTGTGTCATTTGAAACGAGAAGTTTACTTATACATAGTAGTATACCGCAATATAACCGAGTTCCACGTGGGCGAAGCCGCGGGCGGAAAGCTAGTAATTATATAAATTTATGTTCTATATATTTTTTCTCTTTTTTCTGCTTATTTAAATGAGTCGACAGTAATAGTCAGCTGTTTTGTGGCTTTACTATTAATACCCATCAGCTCGGCCCTGACCTTTGCATACCCGTTTCAAAAACACAAATAAAACTAGCCTAAAAGGCCCCGCTGACTTCAAAACTCACTTATCTCGTCTCGCAAAGTGAAATATATTGCTTTGGGGGCAAAAAACTGGCGTCGGGTATTCAGAAACAATGTTGAGGGCGCGGGCGTAATTTATTCGTAGCTTCGAGGCTGTATTAAGGGCGGGGGTGCAAGAGGACCTTTGTAACGTAACCAACACGAATTTAAAATTTACAACGGTTTCAAATTCGATGACTTCTAATTTAATTTTGTTAAAAGTACGCACGCGTCCACACGTACAATCAGCAGCGGAGAAAAGTAACCCGCGCCCATACAATATTTCATTAGGTACAGTCAGCTGCAGAGAAAGGTAACCCCCCTAGCTATGAGACATTGTATGGGCGGGGGGTTACTTTTCTCTGCAGCTGTCCGTACTAGGGGGTTACTTTTCTCTGCAGCACACACACATGCACGCACGCACACTTATGATCACACGCACATGCATACTCGCACGCACGCATACATGCACGCACGCATACATGCACGCACGCATACACGCACGTAGGCAAGCACACACTTACCTCTTAACCTAAAAAAATATATTAGAAGTGGTGAAATGGTCGTTGTTTTAACTATGTAGCATTTTATGTGCTCTGTCTACCCCATGAGGAATACATGCGTAATGTGTGTGTAAATTAATATACAATCGAACCAACTGATTCCTGTCCCACCACAGAACGTTGTCACAATAAACATAATAAAGATTTCCTTTGTCAAGCAATGCAATGTCACTATGACGTTCACTGTGAATAGGTTCTATGGTGGGTCAGGAATCAATTGGTTTGATGGTACAATGGTACATCCATAAATAAAATAAACTTTCTTGACTTTTATCGTTTTGCTGCGCAATTGAAGTCGTGCCGTGCACATAATAAGATTCAATATTCATCACTACTGTGAAATACCTTCAAAAATAAATACAACTGTTTCCAATGTTACCGTTTCAATTTTATGAAATCGTGTTTTAATTTAGCAATTAAAAGTGAATCTCATTGCGGTCCGGATTCAATTAAAACTCAATACTCTCGGATCAGAATACACGATCCAATTCATTATGAAATAAAACAATTTAAGTGACTTTTGAAAGGATTTCTATCTCAGTTCTATTGCACGTCAGTTCTTTTCTAATTTTTCATCTCGAGTTTGATAACCGACCAAAGTGACATAGGAAATTAAAATTATATGTAAAAGTATCTGTGAGTGTGGCTTTAGTATGTCATGGCACTGTGGCGTTTAGTAAAAACTTCGAACCTTTTTAATACCACTTGTTTACGTATGAAAATAACTTTCAAGTACTTCACACGCGTTCTTTCTGAGAAATGGCATCTAAAATTACATTGTTTTTCTTGTTGTACTTTTTGCATTCCAAAATAGGTCACTATATTTATAAGCCTTTGTTTGTATTAAAAAAAAAAAACAATTTTGTTGCCTCATAGCTAAGCGTAATGGTTAATGAAGCTTCGTGTACAAACAGAACGCGTACAAACATACATACATTCACGCCTATGTTCCCGAAAGGGGTAGGCAGAGCATACGAAACGTGACATAGACAAAACCATGATTATAACTATCTCACGCTTCGCAGCCACTTCTAGCTTAATTTTAGATTCGAAAACAGATGGAAGATGTAGTATTTAGTGTCAGGTTGCAAGCCTGACGCCTAAAGAATACATAAACCTATTTTCATTATCTCTTACGACATCCACGGACGAAATGGAGAGGTGTTATTCTAGATCCGACACCACACGGGGGACATAGAAAGCGTATCTACAGATAATGCCATAATCTACGTTTTTGTGATTATACTTTAATGTGACGTGTTTCCCCTCGGTGTGTCTCAGCCCAGTATAAGTGGAAGGGTGTAAAGCAAGCATTTTACTAAAGGCCGGAGTAATATTAGATTTCGTAATATTCTTTATATTCCTTGCGAGGGAAAACAACTTAACATGGAGCAATATGAATAAAGGCGTTACCTCGAACGTTCGTTTAGCCTTGATTCATGTTTGTTGGTTTAGTTCGAGATGCTTTTATTAGGCTGTTGCGTAAAATATCGAAGCATTCAAGGCTCACGTAATTTTTTGATTACATTTTTTTGTTATTTGTTCGAAAATTGAACGCCGAAATGAAAATATCTCTAATAATTTTTACAAACGGTATACTAGCACGTTTTTCAGCAGCTAATTTAGCAGCTAAAAAAATTGGTAAACTTTTGAACAGAATATTTTCAAGGTTTCTTACACAAAGTGTAAAAAGGAGACCCTATTACTAGGACTTAGCTATATCTCCGTCCATCCTCTGTCAGCTACCAGGGTGTATTTCAAGAACGGTGATTGTTAAACAGTTGAATTTTTCATAACTTATGTATTTCTGTTCTTCCTCCACCTAGGTTACAAACGCGATTGTTTACTCTTTTTTTTGGAGGATATCAATAATAAAAACAAATAGACACTTGTTTTCTTAGTCAATGGCACGGAACCCTTCGTGCGCTAGTCCGACTCGCACTTGGCCTGTTTTTATTTTAATTATTCTCACCACAAGTACCAAACTAATATTTCAATCGGCCTACCAGTTTCGTTATTCAAAACAGTCATTATTTTTAAACAAGTCGTTACACGAGCAATTTTTAACTACCAAAGACTTCTCCAACTTTGAGCACTAGAAAGTTTAAAGTGAAACATCAAACTAACGACTTCAGAAATACATTTATAACTGTTATGAACTTTTACATTTAAACTAAACGCAGAATTCTTATACAGATAATATAAGACAGTAATTAAAAGGTAAGAGCACAATTAGAAGCACAGGGCTGCCACAATTCATTTTATATTATCTACTTTTAGTGCGCGCGGCCCTATTGCGAGCACCCGTGGCGTTTTTTGGCACAGAGTAAGTAAAAACAGCGGAAGCATTCTGCACTTTGAGTAGCAAAAGGGAAACTAAAGCAGAAAGGGTAAGGCTGTGTTGCGTGTACATACCTATCAAAGTTTGGTAAGTTCATGTGCAAGTAGTCAGGTCCTTTGAGTAGGTAACTGTCTAAGCTCCTATGAGGTTGACTTGTCCACTTGGAGTATTCGAAGCCTCCTTAAAAATCAGATAAAAAAAAATAGTCTGGGTAGACGATCTAAAAATACAACGTGGTGGCGAAGACGAGGTGCAGAACGTCAACGGGGATAGCAAGGATAGAGGGGAATAAAATCACGTGGTGCTATGAAATGCTATCTCGTTTTTTAAATTTTCTTGACGTTTCACGTTGCAGAGGCCGTATTCACGAGTGACGTAACGTGATTAAGTACAGTCACGAACCGAGATTGTTGAGCCACTTGCCACTGTTCGCAATTTAGACGTGTAATCAATGACCGATGTGACAGACTAGATGTCAGCTATTTGATTTGTATTACACGACTAAGTTACAAACATAGGAAAGTGGCTCAACAATCCCTGTTCTGGTACATTGAACATTAAACAACCGTGAGACTCACTCATCTTGAAATATACGGATAACTCACGTTTCGAATCAAGTTTCACTGAGCACTAGCAATCGCACGAACAGAGCGGTAGCCCGCAGTGTGTATTTGGCAGCGCAACGCGTCTCCTAGATAAAGGGCTACAGATTAGCCCGAAACATATCGAACTAAACTCGATATAAAACGAGGGCTATACGTATTTTTCAAGATGTGATTAAATACCGCTAAATATGAGTGTACAGTGCACCCTCTGGTCTTTGGCATCTGTGCAGTGACGCCTGTTTTAGCGGCATGCAACAATTTACATTTTATTTATGGTTTTTTAACGACCCACTCCGGTAATAAGGATTCAGAGTTATGCTCGTATTTGCAAGAGACTTTCTTGCTTTTTTATTGCTTCATTCTTCATTTCTCTTGCGGTTTATTTTGTGTCGTTATAGGGCATTATACAACTGTTAAAGAACACTTTTATAGCTTACTTTGGAAGTCAAGTTTGGTCTGTGCCGGACCATGTTATTTGGCAAAATATAGTTTCTTTATTAAGGCTACCACTACTATGATTTGCCATCGTAAACAGTTTTGACGTTACTACGACACAGCGGATACACGGTTTCGAATAGTTTTCGATTTTCGTCTTGAAAACACCAGAATCTGTCATATTTGTAGTCTCCGACCAAAGGGGTAATTCCGGCCGAAACCGAAACCAAACCCGAAGGTGATGATGACCTTGAGAAATGCTATAGTTTTTTAATCTCAGAAATTCTTAGATTCGGAATTTTGCGTCTCGCTCTTGCATCGTTTTGTAAATTTCAAAATTTGATAACTTGCAAACCTTCATCTTCAACCAAAGCTTTGCGGAGGGTGCTGTTTTTGGCCGAACATGACCGAAGCCGAAACCGAAGCCAAAGCATCGATCGGACACTACATACTCGTAACTCACTCATGGTACCATGTTCTACAAGAACGTAATCGCTAGCATTAAGATTCGTTCGATAATTTACCCTTGGACTCATACTGCCGATATCTACATCCACAACTTCCACAAGCGATCGCTAGCGAAATGTTAAGATTTTCCTTTCAAGTTCACGCCATTGCTAGCGAGTGCGGTCGCTGTAAACTCATAGTAGTGGTACTGGTCTATAGTGGGCACCTTCTTATATAGTGGAACACTGAATAGCAATCATTTTAGTACCGGAAAAGTATATTTTGTGAACCAAAGCATTCAAAAGTAGTTTCTGTATTTTCAGGGTGTAAATTTAAGAAAGTAGTTTATTTGCCGCTTGTTTTTAAAAGAAAAGAAAGAACATCAAATATTTAAATTATTTTAGTTTTAGGTACCATGTCTCTACATTCTGATGGTCCTGACTGATGTCAAAGAATAGAAACTATTACTACGTAAAGAAGCGACACTCACCTCCCCCCGCCAAAATATCGTCGCCTGCGACTCAGCAGTCAACGAGGCAGTCATACCGCGCGTACGTCACACGGTTGTCATTACACACAGAATGCGCGGGTAGGAAAATTATCTCTAATATTTTTATACTTAGATGTGAAACACGTGAAAGTATTGGCTAGAGAATAAAATAAAAATGGTTCGCTATTGTTCGGTATATGGGTGTTTGGAAATCAATTATTCAAACAAGAATCAGAGGTTTTCAGATTTCCATCCGATGAACAAATGTAAGGAACGCTCACATTATTTCAAATTATTTGTTAATTAGGCAGTGCTACTATAGTTTTTGTTATGAAAAATCTTCTTAGGCACTTAATAACTAACTTATTTAATGAGTTCCTTTTTAGTTCTACAAAGCTACAAATTGAGTGATGGCCCTGCTTGGTTTACGCACACACATCGTGCGTGTACAGACGTTATGTTGTTTATGTAGTAGTAGTAGGCTATCTCGCGCGGTCGGTTGTATGGAGTGTCGGGGGCCTGCTGATGTGGTGAATCATCCCGACAAATACGAGTCTAATGTACAAAGAGCATTCAGGCAATCCACCCGCCGAAAAGACTTGGCTAGGTCGATTGTGCCTAAGTTAACAGTGGTGCAGCATAGTGTGCGGCATCAAGCAGTCAAGCTGTACAACAGTTTGCCGAGTTACTTAAAGGATATTAGTAATGGGAAAGTTTTTAAGCAGCGACTTAAGCAATTCTTGCTGGAGAAATGTTTTTATAGTGTTAATGATTTTATTTCTAATTAATACGAAATGTTCTTATAAGTTTGGAAATGTATTGTATATTATGTGTTGTATTATTATTATTGTTCTATTTCCTACACAATTTGTTTATTGTTATATGGAATAAATGAACTTGAACTTGAACTTGAACTTTTTCAGTGTTTCTATAAACAAATCCATGCGTAGGTATTTCACGTTTCGTGAGCATATTTATAAAGTACTAAGTTGGCAGGTATTAAAGTGACAGGTTGCTACCCTGCTGCCTAATACATACATAAATACATCACGCCTGTATTCCCAAATGCGTTAGACAGAGGACACGAAACGTTACATGGTCAAAACCATTACTTACGTAACGTATCGTAGCCACTTTTAAAACAATTTTAGGTTGAAAAATTGACTAACGGTCACCTGTAACATACGTAAACCTATTGCCTTAGGCGCTTCTTGTGACATCCACGAATAAATTAATAGCTAGTATTCTAAACCCGACATTTCTCGAGAATATTTTAAATGCATATTTTTGTATTAAACATAGATTAGTCTATTCCACCGGCTCCCGCTCGAACACAAACCAAACACCGCAGCCCCTAACTTTAGATTGCACTGTTCCAACTGCAGAATCAAACTTAATACGGCCCTAGGGGCCTACGTAGCTTTGCTGACTTATTTGTTCTCCTTTGTACAAAAGTAGGAATTGTTATGAAAGTATGGCGTCTCCGACAAGACGTTAGACAGCCAGAACAATGTTTGAATTAAGATAACGTTATTTCGTAACCCGTTTTTTGTCAATCTCTAATTAACTTTTGTTAAAAACTTTAGTAGTCGTTTTCAAAAATAGTAAACCATTGAAAACAATTTCCCGTGTGATTATTGGGTTTAGAAAAACATCTTTCCATTTTTTCCGTGGATGTCGATAGAGACGACCAAGGAAAAAAGTCACGGTACGTCTTAGGCGACAGCCAACCACGACCATGACAGCTAAAACAACGAAAAAAAGTTAAAATTTTAAAAACCTAAAATTATCCTGCAATTGTCTCCAAACGTGAAATACATACATATTCTCACGCCTGTATTCCCGAGAGGGGTAGGCAGAGCACATGAATTCAAAAATCCAGTGCCACGTTTAGCAATTTCAGGGTAAATAGATGTTTAAACGTGATATCGCAGTGACAGGTTGCTAGTCCATCGCCCACAATACACTAACCCTTTCCCAGAGTCGACTCTTACGACACCCACGGGAAGAAAGGGGGTGGTGCTATTCTAACCCGGCACCACACGGGAATGAAATAGCCATCGTTTTGTCTATGTAGCGTTTTGTGTGCTCTGCCTCCATTTGATAACATGGCATACAGGCATGATGAACGCATGAAAATAACCTTACAAACTCTTTTACCGTATTTTAATTGGCTTGCACTTCAATACCTTTTAAAGCTGTTCGAAAGGAAAAGCCGTAACCTCGTCAGGGCTCTGTCCGGCGTTCCATGTCCGGGAACGGGATCCACTTAGTCCGGACATTCCAATTCAAAGCGACCTAAATATTAGATTGTAGCCTATCGGTTTTAGTGCAAACGGAGCTTTTGTTTTACGTGTGATGTTGCTTTGTTTATTTCCCAGATATGGTTCATAGAAAAGAGAAGTTCAAAGATATAAGGACGTTTCCTGTAAGTTTTAATTTTGTCCTTTGTGTCACGGAAAAAAGAGTAGTATCTATTTATTTATCCCTGTGGGAAAGAGGCGTGATGGTGTATGTTGTATGTGTAACGGAAATTACTCACATTAAAATGTATGTGACAATCGTTATACATATCGGAATAAATTGACGTGCAGAAAAAATAATATTCAATGATGATTGAATTTTCGAAACTCATTAAGATTCTTACTATTTCTGATTGGTAAAATTATGAGAGCGTGATTTTAAGAATCGCATAACATGCATAGGGGTGATTTGGATACCCCTAAAGATGTTCTATCTCTGGACTATCGCTTGACACTATTTTATAGAATACCCTGTTTATATGTGTGAAGCTTATTTTTCACGTATGAATGAAGTTTTGAAATTTTTATTAACATTATCCTAAAAAACTCAGCTGCCATCCTACAAAAGCAGTTCTACCTTAAAAACAAATCTCTTGGAATAGACGACTTATATTTAAGGCGGGTAAACAAAACTTGGATCACCACCCACAGCTTCAACTTCCCTGGGGAAACACTCACTTTTTAAGTTATTTTTAAATTCGTCCACATTTTTACGGGTTCAAAGAATCATCGTCATCTTTTTTTTACTAGATAGAACTTTTGATTATGTACGATACTTTCGGGGAAATCAAGTTTGAGTGTCAAATTTTACACTAACTTAATAATTTTCATTATTCCGTCCCGTTGGAATGCGTCGAATGTATTCACAATTTTTTTTATTCGGTTTCACATTGATGAGACTATGAACTTCGAATCGAACGAGATCTTCAAACAAGTCAAAATAAGCAGACGTCATACATAGCGTTACGTAAAAAAAAATGCATAGTAATTTCAATAAAAAATTATGGCTTATTGACTAAAAACAAAAATTGCACGCAGTTAGATTTTTTATTTTATTTTATGATAACTTTAGACAGAGTGTGTCTCAAATAAGAGCTAAAAAGCATTTTTATATGTAACGTTATTTTGGAAGTAATGTTTTTTTACAAATGATGTCTTTTTACAAGTAACGTCATTTTACTAACATTTATGACGGCTAAATAGTAACCCTAATAATCAGGGTTAATTATTAACCGATTACACGGTTACAATTTGCCAGTTTACAAACTAGTGGTCTAACCTGAGTTAAAACTTAACGCAAACTCGGTGAAACCAGTTTAATTGTCCCGTAAACCGTAACCCTCGAATCCGAAAGGCTCCAACCACACCGCTATTGGGCTAACCCATCCAGCAATCTATCGACACAAAGCAAATAAGTACAGAAGTCAAACAAGTGTCGTTGCTGAAAACCCCTGGTTAAGTTTTTCCCCGTAATTTTCATGTTTTTTTTTTCGAAAATCTGAAAATTTTGCCAGTCTTTTGTACTCCGGCCCTTAGCCAACTGCGTAGCGCGCAAAATACGGCCCGGCCAACGGGTATTGCGTACGGAACTTAAGGGAGGTATAACACAGGGCGCACTGATCTAAAAAGGGATGAAACATTTGTTTCCACCCCCCACAAGGTCATAATGAAAGTTTTCAGGAAATATTTTACGGGAGTTTTCAGACGCGTGTACGTGACTACAGGTTAACATGTTTATGGCCAATAACCGGCCACCCTGTATACCTCACTCACGTCGCCTTAGGGATGTCAATTATGGCATATTCATATAAAACTCGCGTGGTAGGAGCACATGTGCCTATTTATTTGATCAGTAGGCTTAGCACGGAAACACGCTCTAGTCGCGTCGCGCGCGGGATAGTCTACCCGTCACTTTCTGACGTCTCTAGTTAGACAGTGACAAGTATAGTCTATGTCGCGCGTATCTCTACTCGCGCCTTACCGTGCTAAGGGGACAGTAATCAGTAAAACATTTTTAATTTAATGTCACATTACTACATTGTGACGATTTCGACATTCGCGAAATGCATAATAATTATTCTGAAGTGTAATAAATTACATACGTACTTTTTTACAGTAATCTAATAGATGACAATTTCAAGGCATTTTATTTAAAACACTTGTTACAATTTCACAGTTCTGATAGTTACTCTTGAAAAGGTTGCAGAATCATTCAAACGCGCGTCTCAAGTGGACGCCAATCGCGCCCGTAGGTACTGGTCAAAAATGTTTCAAGATATCGCGTGTCTTTAGCCTGGTACAGACTCCTATAACGTAACATGCAATGTAACACGCAAAGAAAAAAATTGCCATTCACATTGTCGCAATGTATCATGCAATGTAACATAATTCCCATTGTGTGGACGCCTTGTGCACACTACGCGCATGTTACGTTACAGCAGTCTGTACCCGGCTTTTGAGATGTGTCAATAACTCAATATTGTGCGTTGCTTGAGAGCATTTTGTATGAAGTTTGACTTCTGTTACCTGTCCGTATTTTGTGCTGTCGGTTAGCAAAGACCTCGGCATTTATACAGAGTAATTACGTAAACAATCGTTAATTCATCTGCAGCGTACTCGGAAATGTTGTTAAATGAGACCGCGGATCGGTTAGCAAACTTTTGTTTGTTTCGTTGATCAGTCTAAAAATAAACTTTGTTTCTGTGGGTAAATTATGTTTGTTAGTATTTTATCACGTATTTGATATGAAACAAATCGTTATACGTTACAAGCTTTGTCGATAATCGTAAATTCAAGAGTAGAGAAGTGTGGAGATTAGGTACTACATTTTGAAATTGCCGACTCATTTCCAACTACACTCTCTTAAAAATGTCTGAGATACATACATAGCCAGAGCATACAAAACGTAACATATACAAATCCATGACTTTTTCTCGTTTCGTGGCCACTTCTAGCATATTTTTTCAGGTTATGAGTTGGCAGGTAAAATTGTGACAGATTGCTAGCCTGTCACCTAAAATGTGCCTTAATCTTTTTTCTTAGTTGCCTCTTACAACACCCACGGAGGAAATGGAGAGCTGTTATTTGAAATTCGACACCACACGGAAATTTTTTCAAAATTATTAAATGAATAAATTTAAAATTATTTATGTATAAGTACGACAATACCTTACGACAACGCCTTACCTCATTTACTTAATATCACCACAGTCACTTAAATTTCTAAAAGCTAGCTACAAATATTGCGTGTCAAACTAAATAAACACTACCTATTTATAACTGGAGTTACTCTACCTACACTGAAAACAATGTAGGTAGCAAGAGTTAAACCGCGTAGAACGATTAATTTTAGAGCAATATATTTAGACCACAACTTTAATTATGAACCTGTTTTAACCACAGCGATTACTAAATAACTGTTTTGAGGGCTGCATTGTTCATAAATACGACCGCATTTCGCATTTTGTATTATTTTCGATGGTAGGTTCATCAAAGGAGAGGTGCTGTTCTATCCCGATACCACACACACATACATACATACATACATACATATCGTCACGCCTCTTTCCCACAGGGGTAGGCAGAGACTACTTTGTTCCACTCGCTACGATCCTGACATACCTCTTTTGCTTCATCCACATTCATCAATCTCTTCATACATGCTCGTCGGTTTCGGGTACTCTTGACCTGACCTGTTTCTAAAACGTCCGCGATTTGGTCACGGAACGTCCGTCTAGGTCTTCCCCTCCCACTGCACCCATCCACATTCCCCGTATAAATTTGTTTTGTCAGTCTTCTTTCATCCATCCTCTCTACATGACCAAACCAGCTAAGCATACTTCTTTCTATTCTAGTCACTACATCTACTTTCACGCCAGCTCTTTCCCTTATCACACTATTTCGTATTCTGTCTTTCAGTGTTACACCTTCCATACTCCTTAACGCTCTCATTTCTACTGCATTTATTCTACTTTTATGCTTCGTTTGCCATACCCAACTTTCACTACCGTACATTAGTGTTGGAACGAGCACCCCTATGTGGACAGCCAGACGCGCCTTTTTCGACACCTTCTGGCTGCTCACGAGGGCGCGCAGCGCTCCATTGACTGTATTTCCTGCATTCACTCTTCTTTCAATATCACTTTCACACTTACCGTCTTTCGTAAACGCCGATCCCAGGTATACAAACTCTTTTACTTGTTCTACATTCTCACCCGCAATCATAATCTTACATTCTGTCCCGCAATCGTCTTTTTCAAACACCATAACTTTCGTTTTGCTTACATTAACTTTTCCCTTGCTACTCGTGGGAACGCTATGGTTCTGAATTTAGTTAATCGAGATGCACCACACATAGTTGATAATTATTGTGATGAAACGAACTTTTTCATATGTAAAGGTTTTATTTTGCTCTACAAACATAAAATGACGTCTGTGTTCCAAAATAGAGTACTTAGTACACACAAAACGAAAAATAGACATAATCACTATTTCACGTTCCTATCTACCTGTCAATTTTGGCCGATTTGAATGCCGAGCACTTCAACTTAAAATTTGTACCCCAACCTAAGAAAACGAACTGCCACCATTAATTCAGGGCGTTATTTTAAAGGGTTTACTTTGCGTGACTATTATTTACTGAGCGTCACAATGGATGCGGCGTTTGTTTTGGCCCACTTGAATCGTCGCTATTCATCACCTGAACACATTAGCTGGAGAAATGTGATAACAGGGTATGTTTGAAGAGGGTGATTAGTTTAATCACTCGTGAGGAGTATTATGAGTTGTATTTGTCTTTTTAAACACGAGTTTCGTGCGAAGGCAGGATCATGCTTTTTGTTAGCTGGAACTGGAGGCAAAAATTACGAGTTGTTTTAAAACAATTTTTTTTGTAAAAGTATAATTTGAGGTAATGGTGTAGCAAAAACCAGCAAGGGTGATGATTGTTTAGAGAATGACAGTGTGGAGAATTTTTAATCATTCCCGAATTTTACCTGATTTTAAAACGTTTAGACATTTTGAAAATAAAAAAGACAACAATGATTAAGTTAGCTTTAATGCCCGAGTGAAAAGATAGAAACAGAATAAATTAGAGATTCTACTAATGTAATAAATTGTTTGTAGATTGTTTATTAGTTGGTAGATGGATATTTAGGGGACAGATAATTATGTAAATAATGATTTATTAATTCCTGGCTGTTTCCTGTGACGCCGTTTTAGAAAAAGGTTTCTAAAGCGCAAATAAAAAACATTGTAACAACAAAAGTAATTTATCAGTAAAGTGGCCCTCCTTCAATCTGAGCAACCACTCAACTAAGAGTTTAATTAAAATGGGACTATATTTCCAAAACTAAGCATTAGTGAAGTGAAGTCCCTTTTCAATTCAACGACTAAAGTGTGTAAAGATATCTGACTGACCGATAAACAGACGACAGAGTGTTTTTCGCAATTGTTATTTTAGTTTTAGTACGTTTTTCTTTTCACACAGAAACTACTGAAAATGTTTTATGAAATTTCACAAGTTATGATAGAAAAACAAATAAGCCACGCATAGGACCAACTCTGCGCAAATCTCTTTTGGTATTTCTACTGTCTAATTGTCAACCGCATCGATCTGAAAATATCTAAGCTTAAAATATTGTCTAAACCAACAATTCGACGTTGAGCATTACATGACTAGTTGACTACCAAAACAAAACAGATCATTGTTAAGATTCATAATGCATCTAAAATATTGTTAGTCCAAATTAGAAGTTACAAATCATCAGAGTGTGCCTGCAAAAGTCGCCATGTTTGTGTTTTGACCAACTTTTCAGGAGACACAAATAAGTGATTTTCTCATTAACCATACGTTTATGTAATGTTAATTTTAGGGTTCCGTACCTCAAAAGGAAAAAACGGAACCCTTATAGGATCACTTTGTTGTCCGTCTGTCCGTCCGTCCGTCCGTC
>BHDV01065390.1:0-14592 GCA_005406045.1 Adoxophyes honmai
CCATCTGTCGGTGAACGTTGAACTTAAATATACAATCTTAACAACAATATTCATAATGAATTCTTGAAAGCTCGCCTTGTCTCAGTTGTCTCCCTAGGGTGAGTCGGCTCGCCAAGCTCTCATTGAATCATCACGGAAGCATTATTTCACATTATTTTATATCGCCCTTCAAAGAAATGGGTCTTGAGGGCGGCAGTACCTTAACTTATATATATTACACGCCGGTTCGCGTGATTCACGGTTCGCTTAATTCGAACCGAATTCATTTTCATAACACTGTCAGCGAACCGGAAACCGGCCATTAATTATGTACCCTGTATCGTAACGCACGCGGTTGAAGCATCAGTTTCGGACGTCCATTCGTGAGGACTAATTAATGTTAAAGCAAAACCATGTCAAGGGTGCCCGTTAATGCCAACTTGGACCACAAATTCGCGGAACTCCTAAGGAGGTCCGCTGGGGTGCCATCGTGTTACGCACGGTCGACGGGAAAAGCTATTCCACAACTGGGTTCCGTAATACCTCTAAACATGAAAATGAGAAACCACATACATACATAAATACATTTTGTCACGCCTGTATTCCCAAGAGGGGTAGGCAGAACACATGAATTCAAAAATCCAGTGCCACGTTTAGCAATTTAGGGTCACCAGATGGTTAAACGTGATATTGCAGAGACAGGTTGCTAGCCCATCGCCCACAATACACTAACCCTTTCCCAGAGTCGACTCTTACGACACCCACGGGAAGAAAGGGGGAGGTGCTATTCTAACCCGGCACCACACGGGTTGCACAACTTGGCTCCGTAATCCTTCTAAACATGAAAATGAGAAGCCACTGAACAAGCAATAACAGTAATGTCAATACCGGGAGGATATAAATTCCCGATAAAGGATATCGCTGTTTGACCCGTTGCGAAACAGGAACCGAGGGAACAGGCATAATTGCTTACATTCGATTCGTTTTAGTACCAACTTCACGATTGCGGATCCCTATTCCGAACCTTTAGGCTACAGTACAATTGGAATCAAATTGTCCATCTCTTTCTTTCGTATAGCTTTTCCGCATTGATGAGAGTGAATAAGCAGAACCGATGGGCTCCAGCGTAGTCGAATGGCCCAGAATCAGGGTATATGCAGCCTGACCGACTAAATTACAATTGCTTCCTGACATTGTTTATAAACGTTTCACAATAGAGCCCGATTTCACTGGTCTGTTTCTATAATAAAAAGTTAATTGTTTAATGTTGAGATTAGGCCTTTAATAATATTATTAGGTTAATGGGTCAATTAATTACTAATATTTTAATAGCATACTTGCAATTAACGACAAATCAACTGAATTGTTAATGTAGTTTCGCTTCGTAGATTTTATGGAAATGCGAAGGAATTTGGGGAAGTTTCCAGTCAAGTAATCTTTACAAAGAGGCATCAATAGTCGAGGCAATAGTTCTTTATTAGCGTTTTGGGCGAACTTCGGGGGCGGATCTCATTATACCCCGCTTAATATCCTTCTAACTTCACTTGCCGTAACTTATCTATCTGTAATTCTGTACGTAAATAACTGCTCCGTATACCAAAACATTCACTTAGCTTTTATTATGGAGGAGTGAAAAGTGAAAATCAAATGTCGTCGTTGTGAATGCCAAATCCCATATGTGCATTTTTTGTTTTTTGTTTTTATGCTCTAATCAAATCTCCATTAAATAGAGATTTGTTTGAACAAAAAAATGCACATATGGGATTTGGCATTCACAACGACGATATACCATTATAAAGTAGATTACGTGATTTAGAGAAGTTTAAATTGAAACCGCGCCTTAAGTTTTTATGAGCTTAAGACAGTTTGAAGTGAACATTATAAAACTATTAAACTGTTGCTCAACTGACTAAGTTTTTAATGAGAAAACCAAACACCCATAATGAATTAATGGGTGCTCAACTGAAGTAATTTAATTTAATGGTAGGTACTTCATTTCTACAACAATTCATAGTGGAATTCTGTCGGAGAATGTAGCACGAAACGGAATAAAACGTTTCGCATAAAGATCAGAATTGATTTGAACTCAGCTGGTTTAGGAAACTAGACGCAAATTTCTTTCCTTTTTGGTAAACAACGTGGGTTAAAACAGCCTTAGCGTTGTTGCGTGATACACAAAGCTTAACGCAACCTCCTGAATCACCCCTTATCTGTTGCTCCTTTTGACCTTCGAAACATTATTTTCACATCCTTGACACCTACTCATCGGTAAATTAAGGTCAGTGCTGCGAAGATCCCGGGTCAGACAACGCTTTACACCGCCCACACGCTCTGAAACTTTGCAATTTGTTGTTTAATATGCTCAAAAGCTGTCCACCTACGTATAAATTGATTTAGCAACTTCAGAACAATGTTAATCTTAGATTATAGTACCATGTTTAACTTGATTTTATTATTCTCATTACTTCTGTCATAGTTGCCTGCTTTTTTCTTCCGCGGATGTCGTAAGAGGCAACTAAGGAAATAGGTTTAGGTATAAAGCATACCTAAGCTAGCAACCTGTCACTATTCTACCTCTTCCATCATTGCAAACCTAAAACTTTGATAGAAGTGGCTGCAAAGCGTGATATAGTCATAATCATGGTTTTTTTCTATGTCACGTTTCGTGTGCTCTGCCTACCTCATTTGGGAACACAGGCGTGATTGTATGTATGTATTTATTTATTTACTAAAATATTGGTTTGCCCCACAGGTGGTACCCCGGATATTGGGCTCCCTAGTGGGAGGAACGATGAGCCCCACACAGCATCTGGAGCAGCAGCAGGCGCTAGTCAAGCAGTTCGCTGAGATCCTGGAGTTTGTACTCAAGTTCGACGAATACAAGGTAATACATAAGAATAGCGTATCCTTAGCGTAAATCCCCAACTTCCCGTGTGAAGTCGGGTTAGAATAGCACCTCCCCCTTTCTTCCCGTGGATGTCGTAAGAGTCGACTCTGGGAAAGGGTTAGTGTATTGTGGGCGATGGGCTAGCAACCTGTCACTGCAATATCACGTTTAACCATCTGGATATCCTGAAATTGCTAGACGTGGCACTGAATTTTTGAATGCATGTGCTCTGCCTATCCCTCTTGGGAATACAGGCGTGAGAATGTGTATGTATGTATGTATGTTAAACCTAAAGAATCTTCACGGTGCTTTTTACCAAGACTTCCTCCACTCACAGTGTTGGAAATATAGGGCATCTTAGTGGAAAATACGAAATCGGAGAACAAAACGCGCAATAGCGAGAATTATGTAAATAGAATTCAAATCTCATCTTGTGTAGAGCGATCACGAGAGTCAGCGTTCTCAAATCTCGGACAACAATAGTTGTAATTGAATAAACATCTCACAGACGGACATTCTGAGATAATTGTAAACATTTGCGTCATGAATGGTAAATATTACGTCAAATACTGTAAGCTTGAAATGTAATATTATGTCATCCTGTTTAGGTATATGACAAAGGATTGCGCGGAGTGGGGTCACCTCAGTCATCGATACGATAAAGTAGATAAAAGCGAAATGTCGACAAGATCGATATAGAATAGACAATAGAGGGTAGAGTATCTTATCTTTTGATAGCCCGGTCTCTATCTCTATTCAATTCTATTCAATATAAAGTTCTGCCAGTTGTAATCAAAATAGTAGAGGAAAATCAACATTGAAAGCAGCGATGCAATCTTAACTAAGTTCTCGACTCTCCCCGTAGCAAGGAAGTTGACAGCTTTTGCTCCGGTCTTGAATGTTTTCCGACACCACGTTAACATCAATTTCCTTGCTCTTAACTAAACTGAAATGTATTATAAGCCTGTTTGAGGACTGGTGAGGTTATATTCGTGACTGAGTTTAATTTTAAGAGGAATTTTTGAAGTGTTGTGCTAGACCCTAATTTTCTTAGCTTCTTTTCGATCTATGAACCATCGCGGATACAATTAACGTAATTGGTTGCATAAATAGATTGGCGATGAGGATGCCACTTGTATCCGATATTTTTTTAGTCATGTAATATTTGCTATAATAATCGTAACTCATATTTTTTCTGCAGCTGAAAAAGTTTTTTTTAAGTTCCTTTGCGTTGTCTATTTTAAAATTTTCATAAAAAATATTGTTTTCTTTGTTATTTGAATTATGACTACTCATCATTATGGCATTTACTAGGTATACCTACATATTACATATGCGAAACTATGGAGCCCCCGGAGATGAACGTAAAAGTATAGTGTAGATTTTAATCCTCTAGCTATACTATAGACCTTTAGGTACTTAAAAGATGGTAAACAATCTTGACAAGTCTTTTTATTGAAATACACAGTCTAAAAATTAAAATCGTTACACTATACAATTCAATTATGAAAGTAAATGATTTTTTCATACCTAAATTGTAAAATGTAAAGATTTTGATTTATAAAGTGTACGTTTAAATAAAAAGACATGTCAAGATTGTTTACCATCTTTTAAGTACCTAAAGGTCTCTAGTATAGCAATTGTCACCATAATGTGTAGAAAATAGTTACTGTGTTGTTTTATGGTAGTGATGTTTTAGTCAGATCATTATTTTTCGCCTTCTCTTTCTTTATTTATCTCTAGGGGTGTTGATAGTCTTGTTTGGTATTCAATAATTTTAAAAACAGCACAGCTTCTCAACTTATCGATTTCTTTGTTACAAATAGGGACATCCTTGGAACTCTATTTATTTGGATAAACACTGTCAGTTACATTAAAGGTGCATAACTTAGCCAGTCGCAGACATCCTCATTGTGACCTAATTCGATCGCTCACGTCGCATCGAAGCGATCAATGTGCAACATGCAATCGGACCTCGCTTCAACAATTCTGTCGATCCACTGAACTCTTCATTCTATGTTCTACATATCTTGCATTCAACACTTTGTAGGTGTGCAATACTAGCTGTGGTCGCCACTCCATCTGCGTTAAATTCACTTATCGCTGTCCAGTTCACATAAGATAATTATACTTATTATAAAAATGTCTGGTAAGGTAACTACTCCCGTTCAGTATACTATACCTTATCGGTTTAGGTAGTTAGAACAATGTAAACAATCTTGACGTGTCTTTTTATTTAAACGTACACTTTATACTTTACGCCCCACGCTTTACGAGCGTCTCCCTGCCGAACTGAAAAATGAGCCATCCGATGACGCATTTGGGCGCAAACTAAGAAACCTTTTGGTGAATAAACCGTTTTATTCTGTCTGTGAATTTTTGGACACTCAGTTTTAGCTTTTATTTTTATTGACATGTTATTTTAAGTTATTGATTATTTGTATGTTATGGACAATCCCAAAGTGGTGCGATTATTGTTATTTATTTGATATTGGTTTCTACATAGGTATTATTTTTGTTTAATTTTGACATATTTTATAGTGACATTGAATTTTTATTTTTATTTTATTTCAAAACACTTGACGAATTCAATTTAAAATCACTTGACATTATATTGTGTATTGTTATGTTGTATTTTATATTGAATGAATAAATAATCTAATCTAATCTAATCTAATCTAATCTATAAATCGAAATCTTTACATTTTACAATTTAGGTATGAAAAAATTATTTACTTTCATAATTGAATTGTATAGTGTAACGATTTTCATTTTTAGACTGTGTATTTCAACAAAAAGACATGTCAAGATTGTTTATATTGTTTTAACTACCTAAACCTATAAGGTATAAGCACAAGAACAGGCGTGAGACGTTAATGTTCCGCCAAGACTGGCCGACTTACAATAATCCCAAGTTTTCAAAGCCAGCCATATGTCAAACTTATAATCCTTTTCCCTCGGGACAAGAGTAAGAGCACTTAACTGATTTCTGAAATATTGTAATAATAATCCAGACTAAATACGTCCCACTGCTGAGCACAGACCTTTCAGTATGAGTGGGCTTGGGCGATAGTCCCCACGCGGGTCAACTTCACACTTCGTCTTAGTGTGCAGTTTTCCTCACCAAATAGCTCGTGGTAAATATCAAATTCTATTTCGCACATAAATACCGAAAATTTTTATGAGGTGCTCGTCTGAGGTTCGATGGCATGACTCTCTTAGCGAGGCCACTGTCAAACCGCTAGGCTACCACGGTTTCACAGCAATTAAGTCAAATAATATTTCACAAAATCCGGCGTTTGTGAATATTGATGTTCGCTTGTAAAATGCTATGCTAAACCTAGTTTCGTAACCTACCTGAACGTTTTATCGATCTAACGAACCGGGTCGCCATAATTAAGACTATTACAGTAGATCCATAACTTTATGACTGGCAATGACGGACATTTCGACCACTTCAACATTTTTTTTATTGTCTTAGGGTTGCGTACCCAAAAATTAAAAGAACGGAACACGAGACCGCGTTTCCGCCAAGAATTTTTAACGTTGTGTTGGAAAACAACCTATAGAATCTCCTCATTCGCAAATGAAATGATTCTCTTGATTCTTTTCGTTTGAAAAAAAATCGTCTTTCGGTTCACATCTTCTCCATGGAACTTCCATGATGAAAACACTATCGTCCTAAAATAAAAAGACGTAAGGTCTAAGATTTCCCGATAAAGGTGCTTCCTTTGCTATTAGAAGGGTGCAGCTTAGACCATTCCTTACTTGTCCTTAAAATTTTCTTGGACGGGTACATCAATATTGAGACCAGACTGAGGATTAAAACAAAGCACCAAAGTCTTAGTCGGGATGGACTGACCTGAATCCCCATTGTCTTTCCACTCGGCTAGCTGTAAACGTCGGCGCTGCTTGCAGCTTCATTTTAATTTGTGCAGGGTTGACAGGACTAATGCTGAGAGCAAGTACATACATGCAATCACGCCTATATTAACGTATAAACGTAACTTAGACAGAACCATGATTAGGACTATTTCACGCTTCGCAGACACTTCTGCCAAAATTTTAGGTTGGAAAACAAATGGCGTGAGTTTGCTATGCAGATTATGTCAACAAGTTGAAGAAAGATTTATAAAAACACTATAAACCAAGTAATGACTGGATAAATAGATGACATGAAACAAATTAGGTTACGATTTGGCTTAGAAACCTAGAAGTACTAGGCGAGATTTTAGCCCACGGCCCTCTCCTTCCGAGGCAAGTTAAACCACTACGCTAACAAGGTGCCGTGAATATTAGAATACATGATAAAGCAGCAATTACACTTAATGCTTCAACGAACGTCGTCTTTACATTAGACCAGTGATTCCCAAAGTGGTCCAGGTGGACCCCCAGGGGTCCACAGGAGATTCAACGGGGGTCCACGCTGGTGCTGGGAAAAATTTAGGAATTTGGTACAAATGCAGCAGCAGGGGGTCCACCGAACCCAATAAAAGTTTGGAAGGGGTCTACGACTAAAAAAGTTTGGGAACCTCTGCATTAGACTTTCCGCCACCCGCTGTCACCCAGTCACACTGTGACAACTGCCGCTCGCCGAATGCGGTCGACTACAGTGTTGTTTACACTTTTGCGGTCAGTCTAATTGCCGATTTATCTGCCTCGATGAACGAAACTGGAACTATATGCCGTAACCATATCAATGTCCTTTTATCGGCAGCGCTAAGTTCAATATAGACGCGGCCACATAAAATTGCAATATTTTCACTTAAGTTTAGACGGGTCTAGCGAAGTCAAAACAGTAAACTAATTTTACACCAAAAAGCCCATATCGGATCGGAAATAAATTCTACTGTCTTTATACGATACTGAAATATTGTTGTTTTTAAGGTATATTACTAAGCTGCTCACAACATTGCTAATTTTAATCGAGTTGAGCGCCAACCTGATCGGATCGTTTCCGCGTCGCTCCGCGAAAGAAAAATCGAAAGTGAAGGTTTTATAGTGATAATATAGTCGTGTTATATATCAAAAGAAGCGCGCAAGCAAGTGCTACACGAATATATAAAAACAGTGAAAATCGGACATATAGTTCAGGAATTAAAGACAAAAAAGTGACAAAAACAGTGACGCGGAAGTGTACCTAATTGGTCTGGGAAAAGTCGGATATTCGACTTTTCCTAAAAAGTCGCATACTAAAACACGCGCAAGGACAAGGCCCATTTAGTTCTAGTGAAATAGTGTTAGTTAATGAAAAACAGTGGACGTAGCTGTCAAAAAACAAAAATTTTCGTCTTTTTCTAATCCTAAAATAGCCATAACTTTTTAAAACGATCTACGACCAGTGATTATTCAAATGTACAAACCCCCGCCTGGACGAGCCTGAACTTCCGACACATCGCTTAGATTTTTCTGACGAGAATTCGGGCCGTCAGGGTCAAAAAACCGAAATTCCCACGGTTGGTCGCTCCTAAACCACAAAAGGTACGAAATATCTGAAACTGCCTCCAGCTGGAGGCAGCTAAGAGGACCCTAGTGCGTGTTCAAAATTAAAAGTCGGACAGAAGCTGGCACCAGGACAGCTAAAAATAGTGAAGTGCAGTTCGAAAAATTAAATAGGTAGTAATCTTCAGTGACAAATAAACAAAAATATACAGTGACAACATATACTTTTTATGCAAAATATAGACAGTTACACTTCTTGTTAATAAGTATAGACATAAAAAAAAAAATTATAAATAAGATTTTCAAAGCGGGAGGATCTTAGTGCGAAACGACGATTTGCCCAACCGCAAATAACAGCCGATTAAGTTTGTTTTACCTTTTGAACCACATGGTAACACAGTACGCTGTTGTTTTGGAACACTGTACGCCGGCACCCGGGTTTGTCAGATTGTAATTTTAATACCTTTATTATTTTAACTTTAAGATTATATTGTTTATTGTAATTTTATCCCTGGTGTCCCATTAATTAATAATTGCTCTATTGCACTAGGTTTAGGTATTTTACCTTAGGTTAGGATCAATTAATTTACATCTATTTAGGGTAGCACAATTATGGCCTTTTTGCTCCAGGTTAGATAATTTATTGCTTTTTTGCGTTAGGGTTAGCTTTTTGAACTAGTTTAAGGCCATATTGCACTAGGTTAGGATTTTTTTGCGTTTTTGCACTAGGTTAGGTAATTTATTGCTCTTTTGCGCTAGGGTTAGGCTATTTATAGTAGGTTAATGCCATATTGCACTAGGTTAAGATTTTTAATTCTTTACTAATTAGGGTTAATCCAATTATTGCGTTTTTGCACTAGGTTAGGTAATTTATTGCTCTTTTGCGCTAGGGTTAGGCTATTTAAAGTAGGTTAATGCCATATTGCACTAGGTTAGGATTTTTAATTCAATATTAATTAGGGTTAATCCAGTTATTGCGTTTTTGCACTAGGTTAGATAATTTATTGCTATTTTGCGCTAGGGTTAGGTTATTTATATTAGGTTAAGGTTATATTAAACTAGATTAGGATTTATTATTTATATTAATTTAGGGTTAACCCACTTATTGCGTTTTGCACTAGGTTAGGGAAAATTTTTAAAACTAGAATTGGACATTACACTGGAACGCAGACTAAGAGGAAGATAATTACACACCACAGATTAATCGTCAACGGATAGTGAGGGGGGCCACGGTATATTCCAACGAAATAGAGCTAATCTTGTGCCGCGCAGAAGCCTGTCGTGCCGAGCCAGGGCGGGACTTTGCGAGTTGGCGCTGGGGAATTGGGAGCCAGGTTTGGTCGGCTTACGCCACATAAGGCCCAAGGTTGGGTCGCTCTCCTCGCTACGTCGGCGATACCATCGGTCCTGTAAACCACCGGCACACTTGGAAAAAATTTTTTCGTATTGTTAATCTATTTATTGCCTTTTGCACTAGGTTTAGGATTTGTTTCGTCTTATTTATTGCAGTATTGCTCTAGGGTTGGGTCTTGTTTTGTCTTATTTATTGCTTTTTGCTCTAGGGTTAGGTCTTTCTGTATTGTTTATTGCCGTATTGCTCTAGGGTTAGGTCTTTTTGTTCTTTTTATTGCCGTATTGCTCTAGGGTTAGGTCTTTTTGTATTATTTATTGCCGTTTTGCTTTAGGGTTAGGTCTTTTTTGTATTATTTATTGCCGTATTGCTCTAGGGTTAGGTCTTGCTTGTCTTATTTGTTAGTTTAGTGCCTTTTTGCGTTAGGGTTAGGTCTTATTTAGTCTAGTCAACACAGCACTTTTGCTATAGGTTAGGTATTACGATTAGGGATAGTAATTTGCTCTTTTGGCACTATATTTAGGATCAATTAATTGCTTTTTGCACTAGGTTAGGTTACTGTTGTTTTAAATTAGTAAATTTTTATTGCTCTATTGCATTAGGTTAGGTTTATGCTTTAGGCTTTTTATAGTAGGTTAGGTATTTATTTAAAAAAAAAAATTTTTCGTAACTGGTGTGATTTCTCGCTTTAGACTTGTATTTTGGCATTCTATTGGGCTTTGGGTACTTAATTTCAGACTTTCTGATCCAGCACTATGTCTCAATCCTCCCAGTCCGATGTACCGAAGAAGCCGACCAAAGGTCACGTATTAAAAAACAAATTGCCGACTGCGAACAAGGCCTCCAGAACTGTAAAAAAGCCGACAACGACCGGGTCAACCAACGGCTCCACGGGTAGCAGCAATACAACAAAGGCCGAGCCAAAGGTCGCCGGGAAGAGGGCAAGAGCAGAAAGCTCAGGCTCGGGACCCGGTGCCTCTGCACCCGAGGGTACGGAGCAGACCCCCGTCAACCCTACCCCTCCAGTGGTAGATCTGCTGGAGGAAGACCCACACCAAGAGGGAGAGGGGGAAGCGGGGAAGCCCGAGGTGCAGAGTAAAGAGGCGGAGCTGCACCCCGAAACGGAGCCATTACAGGTAGACCACGGGAAGGGGGGTGAGGAGTGGACCTACGAAGATCTGGGGGACCCCTCGGGGAAACCAGAGGTGGACGGAAGGAACGAGATCCCGGCCGCCTCCTCAACCCCCCTGAAAATATTACATAAAAACCCATCTTACACAGGAAATGAGACCCGGTCGGAGTCGGCGCTACTGCGCATACGAACGCAAATCAAGAACGCCAAGGAGATGGAGGCCAGATACAACACGCGGGTGGCAAGCGAGCCTATGGTTGGGGAGGACTCCATCCTCATAGGGGACGGATCCCGGTGCTCCTCTGTGCTGGTGGCCGGCGGGGGACTGCTCAGTGAACTGCCAATTAAAGCAAACGAGATCCTCCAAGCAGCTAAGGCGAACCTGGAGCAGCTCAAGAATTTAAAAGCGTCTGTGCGAGAGTCCACTGTGGAGCATCTCCATTCGCTATACGAGATGGTCCTGAGACTGGCGGACTCTCGTACGAGGCATATGACGGAGCTCCAGAGGGAGAAGGCTGCAAATCAGCGGAGAATGCTGATAGCGGAGCAGTCCCATGCCGCCAGCCTGAAGGCGGCATCCGAATACGAGAGAAACCGAGCTAACGAACTGGGGGAAAGGATGGAGGCCGCCATACTGAGGGTCCAGGAGACGGAGAGGACCCTCAGAGAAGACATAAGGGAGATCTTCAAGAGGACTGAGAGAAGGGAGCCGACCATCATCAAAGCGGCTCCGACTGAGACGGATCAGAGGGTAAATAAAAAGATCCTAGAGACCGTCGTCCGCATGGAAGCCACGCTTAAACCCACCTCAGACACGGAGCGTATTGAAAGGGAGGTCCTCAAGCAGGAGATAACAAAACTGAGAGAGGACCTCAAAAAACTTACCGAGAGTAACAGGGACCTCAAGGCCCAACTCAGGGCGGCTGTGGAGGCGAGCCGAAAGGGAGAGGAGGCTGGCAGAGCGGCGGGAGAGACCCTGGAGGCAATCAAGGGCAAGATTGACGTGCTGGCTGCCGTCAGGGAGACCCCGACCGTGACGTCGGACTTTGTTAGAGACGCAGCTGCCAGAGCCGAGGAGGTCGCCAACAAAATATCTATGGAGGTGGGTAGGGTTGGCGAAGACGTAAGGCGAGGGCTCGGGGATTTAAAGGAGGAGCTCGAGATTGCCCGGGCCATGAACTCCCAACGGGCCCAGGAAGGCCCCACTCTCCTGGACGAGCTGGAGGGGACCAAACATCCAGAACCCCTCCAGCAAAACAACGAACAAGGTTGGACTAGAGTGGGACCAAGAAGATCGGGGGGGAGCAGGGCAAAGAGAAGGGAAGAGGAGGAGAAAGCTAAACAGAACCCACCCAAAGCAAGCTTCCCCATCTTCCTGGGAACCGAGGACCCAAGGGAAACCAGCGCCTCCATAATTAAAAAGCTTAAGGCCAGGGTGGATGCCGTCGAGCTAGGGATTGGGGTGGATTACCTCCGGGGGATCCGAAACCAAAGGGCGGTCCTCGGCCTGGCCTCCGAGGCGGATAGAGAGGCAATGATGGGGGAGATAAGGGCTAAATGCAAGGGCATAATAGCAACCTCCCCCACCTTAAGGAAGCCTCTCATCCGCATCGGAGGGGTGGCCGGAGATCTGAAGGACGCCCAGATCCCCGAGGCGGTAGCAAGACAGAACGCCGGCATACTGGAAGGAGCGAGCAGCAAGCCGGATATTCGGGTCCTGAGACGAACCAGGGGGAGGACTTCCGAGGTGACTAACGTCATCTTGGAGGTCGACCCAGATACCTGGAATCGCCTCAGGGACCGAAATGTCCGGCTCGGATACCAGAAGCTGCTCGCAACTGACCACTCGCCGGTGATACAATGCTACCGCTGCCTGGGGTATGGGCACTTTGCCGGCGGCTGCTCCGCCGCGCGGGTCTGCGGGTACTGCTCCGAAGAGCACGACACGAAGACCTGCGCGGCGAGGGGGGCGCCGGCAAGGTGCTCAAACTGCCTCAGGCAAGGGAAGGAGGCGGACCACCCCGCCTACAGCAGGGACTGCCAGGAGTGGCAGAAGTGGGATCGCATAGCGCGATCCCAAATAAAGTACTGCTAAGGTGGTCCCTGCTGACGGCACAAGGTCCGGGGGCATCAGGGTCTGGCAAGCCAACCTGGGGAGGGGCTACGCGGCGACGAAGGAGCTGATGAGGGACGCGGAGGTCAGCAGGGTGGACCTGCTGATCCTCCAGGAACCCTACGTCGGCTCTGGGGGTTCGCTGGTAGCGCCTCACCAGGTCTTCCAGCTTGCCGACGGCCCTGGCCCAGTTAAGTCGGCGGTGGTGGTCCTCAATCCTAAGCTCCGGGCGGTTGCTGACCGGAACATGATCTCTAAGAACATAGTTCCGGTCAGCATCACGCTCGGAGAAAGGCGTCTCCTGATGATAAGTCTATACTTTGAGGGAGACCGCCCGATTGGGGACTACCTCCGCCGGCTAAGGGAGGTGCTGGACTCGGCGGGTCCGGGGGTGGAGGTGCTGCTTGCTGGCGATGTGAACGCGAAGAGCCACTGGTGGGGCTGCTCGAACGAGGACCGCAGAGGGACAGACCTGGGCGATTTTCTGGCGGAAGGCGGAATGGAGGTCCTGAACAGGGGGTCCGTCCCGACCTTCTACACACATCGGGGGGGGAGGCTGCTCACGAGCATTGTGGACATCACGGCGTGTGCGGCCTCTCTGCTCGGGTGTGTGGAGGGTTGGAGAGTCGTAGAGGACGACGCCGGCCTCTCGGACCACCGCCGGATAGAGTTCTCGATTAAATCGGGAACTCCGGGGGGGTCCGAGGGCCGGAGTTCGACCAGGCTCTACGACACGGCCAGGACGGACTGGTCCGCTTTCCGGCGGAGGGTCGCTCAGCTGTTCGAGGAGAGCGGCCTCACCGCCGAGTTCATTGACAGCATAGCTGAGGCGGAAGAACTCGAGGTGGCTGTCGGCAGGCTCACCTCCGCCGTGGGGACCGCGTGTGAGGAGCTCCTCCAAAAGCCTAAGGAGGCCAAAAGGAAAAAGGTGCCAAGGTGGTGGACGCGGGAGCTGACGGAGGAAAAGGAAAGGGTTAAGCGACTCCGACGCAGGATAGCTAAGTCGAACCCAGCTAGAAGACCGTTCGTCGTCCAGGAATACACTGACGCAAGGGAGGCATACAGGGCGGAAATAGAGAGGGCCATCACCGGGAGCTGGAAGGAGTTTTGCTCCTGCCAAAAGAGGGAGGACATATGGAAGTCCTCCTACAGGGTAATAAAAGCAAGCCTCAAGGCAGGGGCAGGGCAAGAGGAACTCCTGAAGGATCCCGGTGATGGCACAACTCTAGACGCTGCGGGTTCCGCTGCCCTTCTGGTCAAAACGTTCTTTCCGCCGGATGATCCGGCGGATGATACCGATGAACAAAAAGAGACCAGAAGGGCGGCGGAGGAAGTGCGGCGCAACATTGCAAGGGCGCCCATCACCGTCGTGCCGTTCACAATGGCCGAGGCAGAAGCCGTTTTAGCCACTATGAACCCGAACAAGGCCCCTGGTTCCGATGGTGTCACCTCAGACATCTGCAGCCACGTCCTTGCCTCCTCCCCCGTCCTGCTCGCGGTATACAGCGCATCCTTGAGGGTTGGACACTTCCCGAGAGTGTGGAAGGAGGCGTGGATCCGTATCATACCAAAGCCGGGGAAGGAAAGCTACGTAACACCGAAAGCTTTCCGACCGATCGGCCTCCTACCGGTGCCAGGAAAGGTCCTGGAGAAAATGGTTTTCAACCGCATCTCCTGGGACCTGCACC
>BHDV01065391.1:0-11783 GCA_005406045.1 Adoxophyes honmai
GCGATTTTGCAGTTTTGCAGGTAGTATGACGTCACGCCGATACACATGTTATCTGATAGATGCTTTCTATAATATATAGACGAATGTAGAGTCACTGGACAAACATTGCCGTAGGCCAGAAAGCATAAGCCTCAATGTCGCCTTTTCGTCAGCATAGTTCAAAGAAAGTCATCTGTTGTACTTGTGAAGTCCTGTAAAATAAGAATGCTGCCAATATTAGATTTAAATCGCACTTGTTTACCTACTTAATATGCTTTTTGTACCTTAAAAAAGGTATGCCCTCTTAGATAGGTTTATGGAAATGTATGGTATTAAATTTTACATATTAATACATACATACATACATATTCTCACGCCTGTATTCCCAAGAAGGGTAGGCAGAGCACATGAATCTGGTTACCCTGAAATTGCTAAACGTGGCACTGGATTTTTGGATTCATGTGCTCTGCCTTACATATTAAAACCAGGTAAATTTAGAAATACATATTAACTTTACGACAACAATTACTATATCCATTATAATCATTTCGATTTCTATACAAGTAGGTTCCTATGCATACAGATCAGGATTTTATGGCGTTTTATTAGTTAGAAACAGTTCATAAACCTACTTGCTCAATATCCCCTCTCTTAGCTTAAAAAAAGTCTGAATTATGTTTACATTTGTTCTCTTTACTTATTAAGTACCATTACAATAATGTAATGGTAATTAGTTCAAAGAACAAATATAATTAAAATTAAAGCCAAACATAATAATATGCGTACCTATGGCTGCGGGAACTATACTAACGAAAAGTGATTAAGATTTAATGATCGCATTTAACGACGCATTTATTTATTCTTCAATGACAATACATTCGAATAATTAGTTCAATGATTAGATAAGTTCGATCTGTGTTGATTTTCGATTATGATAAGAAAACATAGCGTAGACTTGACAATAACTTATCACTGGTGATTGGCTCCTCAATACGAGTGCTTGTGCGGTACAGTGCATTTGAAAATGAGTAAAATAATGGTGAGTTTAAATTAATTAGAAACTTGTGGTAAATTTTATGCAGTGACAAAAATTTCTAGTGTGCGTAGCGTACCTACTTAGTTCAGCAGAAAATAACAATAGATTGTGGCTATGAATGTAAAGGTATGTCAATGGATAATGTGAACCGATAGATAGCAGACGTGTGAAATTTATGATACTTAATGTAATGCTGGCAAAAGAAGAAGAATACAATTAGATCATAAAAGTAATTACGAAAATAATCTTTAAAAAATATTTTAGTGAAAAATAAATCTCAAGAAAGCGAAGGAATTTACTGTATAAATTGTAATTCTAAACGAACGAACTAAATATTTATACAAGTACCTAAAAGTATCCCACAGAATAGATTTGTTATAATCCAGAAACGTGTTTTCCGCCCAAATCGTCGTTTTTTCAGGAATTTCATAAAAGTCGGACCCTGTATTTTCCACGTGATATTTCCTGAACGAATATCGGTTTCGACACAAATAGGGTTTTGGGATTACATAAATTCGGATTCACTTACGTTTGAGTTAGGGAATAAAAATTCGGGATGTTTCAAATTTTACGTAACCGTCGAATCCAAATATAGCCTACGTTGGTACCCTAAACAAAGATAAAAAATTCTGGGGTTTTGACATTTTGAATGCTTCTTCACTAATAGGTACTATTTCAAGAAAGGCCATGCAAGTTTAAAAAATCTGTTTTGTAGTGCGGCCTTCAGTTGGAGTTTGCGACAAGCTAAAAGCAGCTATATTAAAGAGACTTGAACGAGCTTGATATCGCGAGCCGCGAAACAGTTACTAACTTCGACCGGTCAATTTGTCTAGGGCTTTGTAGTCACGCTATTAATACACAAGAACTATCAACCACAACGGCCCTTACAAAATCAGGAATGTTTCTATCGTGTAAGGAAAACTTAAATTGATTGTGAATTGAGAATCAGTGTATATTTTTCCAATTTAGCGTAGCTGGTGCAGACTCAGCGTAAGGCTTGGCACTAATTAATTAAAGGCGATTCGGAGTCACGTGCGAGGCGGCACAGTAGCACGTCGCTCCTTCGCTGGAGCCAATCAACAATTATCAGCACCAATAAGTTTACTGCTTGCGATGTAGTGGACGATTTCAATGGAGAAATTTAACAGCGCCACTAGCGGTCACTTGTGGATTTAGATTTCGCCATACAAATCGTTTACGCCGAACCTAGCGTGTACGATTTGTTAGACAAGTTTCACAATCGCATTTTTTCATACTAGCTTATTTTCACATCGCGTTTTTTCACAATCGCAAATTTAATTTTTCGTGCTATTTCATGTAGCGTTTTTTCATAAAGCGTTTTATAATGTTCGCGTTAATTTGTTTCGCTCATTTTACCAGTCGAATATTTTATCAGTCGCGTATATTTGTAGAGGTTTTTTTTACATATCTCTTTTTTTAACATGTGGATTTTTTACTAAACTTTATTCTCAAAGTATTTTTCCCCAAGTACACTCGACACAAAAGCTGTGTCGCTAAAAGCTATTCTTGCGTAATTTTGGCCCTCCGGGCCGCTAAAAACCTAACATAACCTAAACCTACTTACGTTTCTGTGTTGATTTAAGTTATTAGAAATATTATTATTAGCATTGTAGTTCTATGTTTTATAGGAACATTTAAAATACTTACGCTATTATAAAAAATCAACATGTTAAAAAAGAGATTTGTAAAAAAAAGTCTACAAATATACGCGATTGATAAAAGAATCTACTGGTAAAATGAGCGAAAAAAATAAACGCGAACATTATAAAACGCTTTATAAAAAAACGCTACATGAAATAAAACGAAAAATTAAATTTGCGATTGTGAAAAAACGCGATGTGAAAAAAAGCTAGTATGAAAAAATGCGATTGTGAAATTTCAAACAGCCGCCGCGTGTACGATCATTGTCAACTTATGGTAGTGGCGATATTATGTACGAAACAATTGAAAAGACTAGAACATATTGCACACTCATCTTCGAAACCAAATACATATTAGGTACAGTTCCTTGCTCATTTTATTGTATGTGTAAATCTTTATTATGATGATGAAATGTATACCTGTAAGGTTAAACTCCAAGACAAGAATCCTGTGTGAATTCAGGCTTTAGATTTCCACCAGGACCGAAAATTTCTGCCAACTTTCCATGTCAAACCTTGTTTGATGTTTCCGAATAACAACTAGAGACTGCGGGGCCTGATCCGCTTAGAAACTTGCCTCTAATTGATTTTATCTAATCGAATTATTTCTTGGACCGCACAGGGATCGATCCTATCCAGACATAAGTGTAATTCTCTTTTCTGTCTACTGTCTACCTACATCTGTACATGTATACAATGAAACGTTCTAAATTTTGATGCTGTTAAATATTTAACATGCGGTATTGACAATCGGTGTTAATAGTTCATTAAACCTCATTTCTTTGTTGCCCACGTTTATGTACTTGTTTCCGTCGTATTGATTTTATAAAGGTATTATACCCGTGATTTAGGTTGACGTCCTCGGCTTTGCGAACCTTTCTGCGAGAACTTAAACGGGATATTTAAAGGATTAATTACCCAGAAGTAGTCTTAGACAAGTACGACGGTTAGCTCGTGAGGAAAATACAAAAATGCTGAACAATGCGGAATCCTGCAGTTCTGGTCGCCTAGAGAATACCTATAGTTTACCTCGCCACAGTCCGTGAGCGTGTTATGTAAACCACAAACACTATGAAGGTTAGCTTTAGCTTCCTACTGGGCATTTAAAATTTTCCGCCTTATATGTGGAATGTAGGAAGGGCATTTAATAAATTCACATTGTCCTTAGAAACAATAACTAGTAAAAAGTAATACGTCAAACATCAATGTATAACTTTTGTCTATAAATCAAATAGGCGACAATTTGTTAGCCTTTTTGTGAACTTTGTCACAACAAACAATAAAACATGTTTACATTGGGAGTCATCATTATACATGCACGATTAAACTTTGAATCCTCACTTTTAAATAACTAATTCTTGTTATGGATGTTTTCTTTGTTGTAATTATTATGTCCATACAAGTGTATGTTGCTATATTTAGGGTCGATGTATCCAAACGAGAGTAAAATCTTGGATTATGTCCCTCTTACCAACTCATTAGAATGTTACTATGAAAAATACCATATTCACATTATCCATGTACAAGTTTGTGAAGTAGAAATAGTGATGGATGATTGCAGTAATTATCGCATTCTATCGAGCAGGAAACATTGCATGTTCGAGAGATAATTCTAACGTTTGATTTATGTACATTGTTAATTGATGTACAATACAAAGAGGCGATAAAATGTTCAAAGTATCGTCTCCATTGTGCTGCGGATGTCGCGACAAGTCTAATGACAAGACCTTACAAATTCTGGAGATGTGGCTTAAATTTATTTAGACTTTAGCAGCAACAGGCTCTTACTTGTAATATAATTAAAATAACAATCAGTTAAATAGTGGTATCTATAAAGTGGTACTACGGAACTTCGTTTTTAGAATTTTGTCTCTAATTTTTCATGCATATATCACATGCTCATAGTCGAATGAAGCCTTGTTCGATCCAATTGTTATTTGATACCACAAAAAACTAACGAGTACGCACGTGAAGGTTACGGCCCTGGCAATGACCATGGCTGTTACTACGCGTATAATTTTAGTATCGTAATAAAATATGTGAATCTAATAAAGATACGATAACGGGTTTTGTCGCAAAAAAGTTGAAAACAACACTTTGCAAGGCTGATCTTAGAATTTAACAGCTGTTCCGAGAAAAAATTTGAATAGGACGGAAATTTTTAATGTTGTTTATTAAAAAATCCTTAGTATTGTATTGTTATTTGCGGTAGAAGCTAGAACCCGCACACAATTGATTAATCGGTATGTAAAATAGGTTAATACATAATACAGTACGCAAACAAACCGGTCAATCCGTGCCAAGTGTAATTTTCCGTAAACAAAAGCATGTGCCTGCCTGTCGGCGGGATATGTACCTACCTAAGCCCATAAATACGTAGTTCATAAGATGTGAGCGTTTCGGAAAACAACCACGGGTTCCCTTTACCTGTCTTCCTTGCGGAAATAGGTCAACTCCGTGTTTTATCATTTGCAGAAATTACCTCTTTAGACCAGGAATGTGGCGATTTGAAGAAATAGGTGGTTAATTTGGGAAATATATAGGAATAAGAACGTTTCATTATTTTAGAAAATATTTTGCGAAAAATCTAAAAACAAATACACGCTTGGATGGTATTGAATTAAATATACATACTAATGTTTTGCTTGTAAAGTTTGTTTGTTTTGGAAAGACGCACGGTTGGTTAGTTATGACTGTCAAATTATGGTGTTCGTTTGTTTTGGTACATTAAGCGTCACCAATGTGAACTATTCTGATTCCAGAGTGTAGCGTGTTACTACCAAACAACGTTTTATTGCAAACATTTAACGAAGTTAACAACGAACAATAAAAACAAGTCAAATATGTATAATTACTCTTGATGTGACGCCATGCTCTCAAGTTTATGATTCGTTAATTTTGATGGTGTATTAAAATTACACTCATTCGTTATTGTTATCGATCTGATGAGATCATTGGTGCTCGTGGAGATTTTTGCTGTGCCCAAGGTTATAGATACGTGAAGAGAAATTGATTGATGGTGTTTATTATATTATGTGGGAAAAACTTGTGTTGACTTTGCATTAAATGTTTGCGCATCTGACGGAAAAGTACACTTGCGATTTTCTATCCTGCACGATATGATGTACCTATCTCGATACTTTCAGTTTGCCCTTTGATATCTTGTTAGTGGTTTTAGACATCATTTTTTAAAGATAGGCACACATGCCAGAGAGAGATTGCTAGTGCGTTGGGAATCCAGAGGCCTAGGGTGGTGTAGTGTCTCATGTGACAAGTTGTACTTGTCACATCACATCAGCTCTTACCCTCGCTAAGCATGGTTTCAAACAGATTTATGGTGTCAAAAATATCGACGGTGGTACATAGGGCTACTATGTCCCTTACGACATTTGAAATTTCCACCGTCGATATGGTTACCTACGTATTTTTTCCATAGCCAATTTTTACGTCAATTATTTTTCAAGAAAGGGAATCGAAAAGAATCGCTTGATAAACAATCCGCCCACGCGATGTGGGCGGAAAAGAGCGCCTGAAATTTTTGATTATTTTAGCAATTATTACTCTTACTACTTTAAACGATTATCATAAAATGAAATTCAATAACGGTTTTCGATTAAAAATCAACTTATCGGAGAGGGGCTTTTGAGCTATTCATCAAATATCCCATCGTCGGATCTTAATGAAATTTAAATGAGACCAGTTTTAAATTACCCCCTTTAATAATTAATTGAACCAGGCCTTGCTTTCCGGAAGTCCGTATACGTGTAAACAGAACTATATCTGTACGAAAAAATGTGTGTAAGCACGCATAACAACCCCACTCTCGCTAATTGCTGTCATTCCTTCATACATACGTACATAAACACCACGCATGTCTCCCCAAATGGGTTAGGCAGAGCATACACAATGTTACTTACAAGACTACTACTATTTCATTTTTCGAAACTACTTTTGGCAGAGAAAGAAGTACACTCGCGAGCAAAAGTATTGCATTTTTTCGATTGCACCCAATATGTTTGTAATTTGGTTTACGTGTCAAAAAATTTTTAATGTAATTATGTTTATTGGAATATTAGCTACATAAAAAGCCATGAATCATAAATATCGGCTCAGGATTTTTCAACTTACAGCCATTTTCCTGCTTTGCGAGCCTAAACGGGTTACGATTTGCCCGGATGACCGCACATTCGCGCTGACTTTTGACCCCTATTGGGAGATATTTTCTTATCAGCCACTTTCAGAAATTGATCGGTACACATCTCCGCATATTATCCTGTGGAAAACCCATGGAAAAAATGGAAACCACCGACACCCAGGTCGCTGTAGTAGTCTGGTTCCTGCAAGAAGGGCGTATTCAACTTTATGTGGCTGACGAACTGAATCTGAGCCGATCTACTGTTTGAAGAGTTTACCAGAGGATCCAGGAACCTGGAGCTTTTAGTTAGAGATCACGAAGCGGTCGCAGAATGGGCACATCAGAGAGGAACCACCGATTCACTGTCTCGACATCTCTCCGAAATCGTCACCAGACCGGTGTTGCCATCCAGCAGCGTTTGCGTGAGGGGTGAAGAGTAGCTGCTAGCAAGTGGACAGTGAGAAGAAGACTCAAGGCACCTAATTTGATACCTAAGAAGCCTGCGACGGGGCCCAGGTTGCTGCCACGCCACCGTACAGCTCGAAAACAATTTGCATAAGTTCATAAGGATTGATCCCTTGAGCAATGGACGCCAATTCTGTCCTCAGACGAGTGCAAAATGAGTCTCAATGGTTGCGACCGATGAGGAAGAGTCTACAGAAGGCCAGAAGAATGCATTTCTCAGTGCTGCTTCTCCTGTAGAGTCGTTAAAGAAGGTGGTTCCGCGATGCTTTGGGGCGTCATTTCGTACGACGCGCGCTCTGAGCTGGTTCTCGTCCTTGGGGGGTCGTGGCGGTGGTTTGACCTCTTCCGGGAACATGACGAATGTTCTGGAAGAGCTCGTTGTTCTTTATGTGGGTAGTTTTGATGAGGGGGTCACACTTATGCTAGACAATATCCTTTGTCATGCCGCGAGAGTGTCCGCGGGCTTACCTAAGGGAGGTTGGCATCGCGACCATGGATTGGCCAGTGATGAGTCCGGATCTTAATCCCAATGAACACAAGTGGGACTATCTAAATAGGAAGGTTCGAGCTCGGAATCCAGCCCAGTCCGTGTTAGATAACCTGAAAACGCATTTGTTGGAGGTGTGGGACGCTAATCCTCAGAGTTACGTCCAGAAGTTAATCAGATCAATGCAAAACCGCCTTGACTGTACCGTCAGGGCACGGGGGGCAATACGCGATATTAATTTAATAATAATTTTGTATCAATTATCTTGTTATTTTCTAAAAACAAGCCTTTAATTCAAACATTGTCCATTTTATTTACGGGCTATTTTGCAGCTACTTTCGTCAACCTTTTTTTTTCAGGTTTTGAAACTACAAAGTTATATGATGTATACGAAAAAATGTAAAGTGATGCAATACTTTTGCTCGCGTGTGTACAAGTGATAGGTTGCTAGCATGTAGCCTAAATATTACCTTAGCCAATTTCCTAAGTCGTGTCTTACGACATCCACAGAAGAAATGGGTAGGTGGTATTGTACCTACACCACACGGGTTATACGTACACGTACGTTAGGCGTACAGACGAACGAATTGACTTTTTACCCACCATAGATCAGTATCACAATGAACGTGATTTCCTTTATCGAGCAATGCAATGTCACAATGACGTTTATTGTAAATAAGTTGGGTGGGTCAGGAATCTATTGGTTCGATAAAACGTAGACGTTCATCCTCATTTTAATCAACTCCTCAATTGTTCCAGACTGAAAGCGAAACATCATGCGAGGAGGCGGCAAGACTGACAGCGGAAGGGGCTGAAGATGATGAGGACGCATACGACTACGGTGCCCTGCCACCGCCGCCCGACGGCGGCTACGGCTGGGTCGTCGTCTTCGCCTCGTTCATGTGCAACCTCATAGTTGACGGCATTGCTTACACCTTCGGCATATTCCTCCCAGAACTAGTCACCTACTTCGGCGAAGGCAAAGGAACAGTAGCCTGGATCGGAAGCTTACTATCTGGAGTATATCTCGCAGCCGGTGAGTCTTCGCAATGTATCAGTTACCGCAGATTTATTTGGCATTAAGAATTGTTTACGCTACGTTTCCGTTAACACAGTTGGTGTAGTGATTTATTTTTGCCTAATGAGATGCGTGAGCGTCAAGTCTGGCCGGAACACGAACATACTTCTGTGCATTTTTCCCTCATCTAGAGTCCTCCATTTTCCTGCAAAATTCAATATGATGATGATGAGACACTTTTGTTAATCAAGTTTACCATTGTCTTGATGGTATATCCTTTTTTATTATTAATTAGAGTCTTATACTTATGCAAGAAACAGACGTCATCAAAAACTCATCATCACTGTCATTACATAATACTTAAAAAAGTTCCCGAGTATTTTTATGCAAATGTAGGTTCGTACAGTTTCTGCTTGCACGAATTGGTTCTTCTGAATCTCTTGACTTTTATTTTCTTTCTATTAGTAACTCTTAACATTACAACAACGATCTTGTTGATGGTAGAAACTCTTACTGTGGAGATTTTTCTATCAGCTAATTGACTTGTGACCCAATTTAGGTCTTACTCCGCTTAAGGAAATCGGCTATTTCCCTTTAATTCGGGTCAAGCTGCTCGATGCACAAACTCAATATCCGCGTGTCGACTACATCATACCTCACCGCGATACCGTATTTAATTTACTGTAAAGATGAGTAAACGTACAGAAACAAGGATTAGATGTATTCACTTATTGTTTATGAATGAATTAACTATAGAGGCTCAACAAGGGATATCATGTCGATATCATATAACGATCCTTGTGTAGCGAAAACAAGCCTCAAACAGTCTTTATCGAATATCCTATCAATTAACTCGTATGGAAAATACAATTGCGACTTATGTCTTGATAGGCATCTTTTGTTTTCAAAATTCACCGTAGGTGTGCAAGAGATAGACGGCTCCGATAAAGAAACAGATGATATTAAGATAGCATACCATCGCTTTACGATCAAAAGAAATGTTCTACACTCTACACACTTGTCTTGAATATAAATAGGTGTGTTTACGTCTTATCGCAAAATCACAGCTTCTAGATAGTATACACGTTTTAGATTTTCAACGACAGCCAAAGGTAGGTTACGAAAATTACACAGATATAATCAAGGTTAAATTTATATCTTAACTTCACTACTGAAAATATGATCGTGCATTACAGTACTAGAATCTTAATCTAATCATTCGCGATATAAATACTATCTCGGTAAGTATGTAATTAGCCCGCATAGTAACCCCTTAACGAATAAATATTTATCAGTAAAAATTTAGCTTGGCTAGATATTTTTTGCAAAAATAATCAATTGCATCGCAATTAACATACCTAATAATTAATATTCGATAAAACTTACTTGATTACGATTTTAATTTATAGTTTTTTCTATCTACTAGACTGACTTATATTTATATCTCTTGTCTTTGCTGAGACATTTAAAATTCTCTACTCTGATTGGATTTTTTTTGCTCTCCTAAAATATTGTAATGTCACTCATCCGACCTAATGCTTCTCGATTGAAGATTTATCTACGCCAAATGCAAGCTTCCTGTCTTCAGTGAAAGTAGGTATCAAAATAGTAGCACAATACTTGATAATACATAATATTATTATCTGATTGTTGCCCGACACACTAACCCGTACATACGTGTGTGCCTGTTATCTTCCATTTCGACCTATATTTCGGTGATTTCGCGTTCCCAGTTTCGCACTGATAATGTTATTCATCACTCCAACATCGAGTTTTGTTAGGAGGTAGAATAATATGATGAAGTTCCGAACTATGAATATGAATGTAAACTACGTAATAGCGACGCGACCGTATTCGTACCTCCTTATCATCCTCTTTATAAAGGTATTGGAACGGTATAAATGTACTTGTAAGACGCACAGATATTAACATTTTAGCACAAGGTTTGCTTGGAGTAATCTTAGGCTGCCTTGTAATCATTTTGAACCCAATCACCATATTTCTAACAGTTCAATACAAACTGGTAATTATCCTCTTCGAGTGACATTTAGACCAATTCGTTCGTCAATTTAAACATGTCACTTTATTGACATGTTACGTTTTTACAATGTCAAAATAATCAACATTAATCCGACGAAACTCTGAGACAATGCTGAATAAACAAAGCGTCGTGATGCGCCTAATAAAGTTTTCTCGCGTCAACTTGACATTGCGCCAAGGACGGTATTGCGAAATAATAGTAGTTAACTATAAGACGACAGATTGTCAGATTCTAACAAATAAGAATCAAGTTTGCCTTCTCGTATCAATATTGCATAATACTGCCATGTTAGTAAGGTGAGCATGAGGCCGACGGAGATGCAAAGCGGTTACCATTACCATATTGACCCGATTTGGATTGATGACGCCTGTTTGTTGTGCTAATTAGGGCAATGGACTATGTATATGTGTCGCTTTCATTGAATCCATCGATCTCTGTTGACCCGTTGTCTAATGTACTTAAGTTAATTTTGAAAAGTCGTCGATTTAGGTACTTCTATATTTATAGCAGCGTAATTTTAGGGTTAGGTTTATATAAGATACAAGCGGGTAATAGTTCAGAGGATACATTTTATTCTCGTTTGGTTAAGTGAATCTTTAGATTCATAAGTTTTTACTAAGTAAATATCTAAAAGTACGAACATCTCAATAATAGAATGCCTGATAGAATGAACCTAGTTGTATAACACCCAAATACGAAATGTCTCAGTAGTAAAACGGCAACGTGCTGATATGATAGTAATACGACTAGATTGGCATAACGTCTAAAAATAATAACGTCTGTATGTGGCATTACGAAAGATAAGGAAGGATAAAAAATCATAACCACGTTTTGCTACACCTTATTTTTATGTTCAGACACTTGATCTTGCGCATCATTTTTAACCCCCGACGCAAAAACGACGGGGTGTTATAAGTTTGACGTGTCTCTGTGTGTGTGTGTGTGTGTGTGTGTGTGTGTG
>BHDV01065391.1:13812-32571 GCA_005406045.1 Adoxophyes honmai
GCCGGTCACGCAGCCGCGCGAGCCGCCGCTCACACAATCGAGTGAGTCGTCAGCCCGGTACCAATGCAGCGCCCACGCCGCAGGATTCTTCAGCGGAGAATAAATGTGAGTCGACTAATACCTCTAATCTGACACTCTTACTTAACGCATTGAAGTCGATAGGACATAGTAGCTCTCTAGAT
The DNA here is from genome assembly GCA_005406045.1 of Adoxophyes honmai. Taxonomy (NCBI): domain Eukaryota; kingdom Metazoa; phylum Arthropoda; class Insecta; order Lepidoptera; family Tortricidae; genus Adoxophyes; species Adoxophyes honmai. The sequence continues at coordinate 13,995 of BHDV01065391.1, forward strand.
AAATTAGGCAGCATGCATAACACTGTCCCTGAGTTTGACCCCGCGAGGAAAGAGCAAACTATGACAATGTGGCTCCACAAGGTTAATGAGTGCGTTTCCATATACGGTTGGACTGAAAAACAATTAATTCATTATTCGTTGCCAAAATTGCGCGGGGTAGCACAGAGGTGGTAAGAAGGCTTATCCGTCCGTTCTTTACTCTTGGGAAGAATGGCAAACAAAATTATTAGCTGCGTTCCCGTCCAAAGAAAATTATGGACAGATGCTTAGTGACATGGTTGCTAAAAGGGCCCGTTTCGGGGATTCGCTCGAAGAGTACTTTTACGATAAGGTATCTTTAATAAACAAGGTGACTGGACCCATAACGGGCAGATTGTTCGTTGAATGCATATTACACGGCATTGACGATCGCTCTGTCAGATTAGGAGCTGAAGCAGCGCAGTTTGATGACCCTGAAAGTTGTTAGCATACCTTAGAAACACAAGAAATATAAAGCCGGTTAGCGACCGCAGGGTAGTTAAAAATGTGACGTCAGAAAACCTTTTGAAAATATAACTAGGCAGGATAAGCCGCGCGGTTTCAACTGTAAACAAGAGGGTCACGTCTCTACCCAATGTACGGTGCCGATAAAGAAATGCACTAAATGCTCTAGAATGGGACATGAGGCAGCACAGTGTTACTCAAAGCTACCACCGACTACCGAAAAGACTGTACAGTATTGTGTTGCGAACAACCTCATGTAGTTGTTTACAAGACTAGCGAGGAGTTGCTTATGTTACAAAATTTTGCTGACAATACTAGCGCTTCTAAGATAAAGTTGTTTTGTAAAAGTGAAGTTTCAGCAACAGGAACGTCCACTGTTGAGATATACACTGACCCTATCTTTGAAGGAGATTTATACGTAGAAGGTGGCCAACGACAGATCGCTGACATTAGGTTTTCAGTATTCAGTACTCTGGTCTATTTAATATTGGTCAAGGTGGGGTAGGACCACGGAATAGAAAATACAATGGAAGTGCCTTATGCGTCAATTTCTTTCAGAACCAGTGTCGCCGTTGCGCACACCAACACAAAGTTAACTACATAGACATTTTGAATGTGATTGGTAGAAATGTTTTATTCAAAAGGAAACAAGAAGCAGCAGTCAGCTAATAATATATTAGACCTTATGCCTGAGTCACACTGTCCACAATTCATTACTCGCATTTGTTGCTTATTACGCCTGGACATGACATTTAACTATACATACAAACTACTGCCATCTTGCGTGGAGTAGCCGAACTATGAAGTAAGCACTAAGGACTAAGACTGACATAAAACTAGACTAAGACTGTGACAAGGAACTAGAGATGTACAGGCATGTATCTTGTACCTATCGATATTAGCTAACTATAGATAGACCGCGTAACTGAGTCCTCGCCCGCGCGGTACAGAGACGCGGGGGAGGACGAAGCAGTACGTCTAGTGTGTAGTTTTTTCTGTTCTGTGGGTAGGACGCCTCGTAGTAAGTGTTCCAAAGGGTCAGAACCTCAAGTTAACTAAAGGCCTTCTGGTAGTCCGAGGTCGGTTAGCTACGGAAGATAAAAAAATAAAAAAACTGTCGTATTCCCCATCGCTGCAAGTCGCAAGCGTTATCGAAGATTTAGTTACTCCTATAGATTCGAAGGATGTTAGGGTTGGCGAACACGTCACCAGTGGAGAAAAAGAACAGATTGTAAATTTACTGATTAAATAGGTATAGGGGGTGCTTTGCATTCAACTTGTCAGAGTTGGGTTGTACGACAGCAGGGGAGATGACAATAACACTAAATGATAACGAACCGGGAGTGTATAGACCGTATAGACTAGCAATTTACGAAAAGGGGGTAGTTCGGGAAATGATCACTGAATTATTAGATAACGGTATTATTCGGCCCTCTACTTCTCCTTATGCCAGCCTCATCGTGTTAGTGCGTAAAAGACAGGCGAGTACCGTTTATGTATCGATCTTCATGCCTTGAACAAGCTCACGGTGAAGGAAAACTACCCAATGCCGCTAATCGATGACCAGCTGGATAGTTTGTCGGGTCATCAGTTTTACACTACCCTAGAATTAGCATCGGGTTACTACCAGGTACCCATTCGCGAAGTAAATAAGCATAAGACTGCGTTTGTAACACCGGACGGTCATTTCGAATTTAATCGGATGCCTTTCGGTCTTGCAAACGCCCCGGCGACTTTTCAACGTATTATGAACCAGGTTTTGGGATCCATGTCGACATAAAGAAGCCCTAGCTTACCTAGATGAGGTTATTAACTACTAGCTTTCCGCCCGCGGCTTCGCCCGCGTGGAACTCTGTTATATTGCGGTATAAAGCACAACTATAAGAAAACTTTTCGTTTCAAACGACATACAGCGCCATCGATCTATCATCTATCGATCGATCATCGATTGATATTGATCCATCAAGCAAACTTTATTTTTGTTTTCCCTCGGGAACATCAATTTTTCAGGGATAAAAAAGTAGCCTATTATTTAATCCGGACTTCTATCTTTATGTCTGCAAAATTTCAAAGCAATCGGTTCAGTAGTTACGGCGTGAAAGCGGAACAAACAAACAAACAAACGAACAAACTCACTTTCTGACTTATAATATTAGTAAGGAAGTAAGGATACCCGCCAAAGATTTTCTTGAGGGCATGACTCGGTTAGAACAGACGTTGCAATTGTTTTTGAACACGGGTTTGACACTTAAGTTATCGAAGTGCTTTCTTTTTCGGTCATTCCGTTGACTATCTGGGATTTGAAGTATCTCAGGATGGTATTAAGCCAGGTTCACGGAAAATTGAAGCAGTCGAAAATTTTCGAATCCCAGAGAATCAACACAACGTCCGACAATTTTTAGGGTTGGCTAGTTTCTTCAGAAGATTTGTGCCCGGATTCTCGATTATTGCTAAGCCTTTAACACAGTTTTTGAAAAAGGATATACCTTGGTCATGGGGAGAAGAACAGCAAACTGCGTTCACAATCCTTAAGCAAAAGCTAGTTGAGAAACCCACTCTAGCACTATACGATCCATCTGCAGCAACAGAACTGCATACAGATGCGTGCAAGTTAGGACTAGGAGCAATTCTATTGCAGCGTGATTCAAATAAAACTCTCAAACCTGTCGCGTACTATAGTAGGCAAACCACATCAGAGGAACAGAATTATTCCTCTTACGATCTGGAAACACTCTCGGTCATATCCGTCCCCTTGGCTCTCGTTTAATAGACCGCATGCACTAGATGTAGTCTCGTCAACTGATAACAGCGATAATAGTGATAATGAATAAATTGTGATTAACCTATAAGTAAACAAACACCGACATTCAGGACGTAGTGGGGCCTGTTGTCTTACACTTACCGACATTCAGGACGTAGTGGGGCCTGTTGTCTTACACTTACCTTCAGGACGTAGTGGGGCCTGTTGTCTTACACTTACCGACATTCAGGACGTAGTGGGGCCTGTTGTCATTGCTATACTTACCGACATTCAGGACGTAGCGGGGCCTGTTGTCTTACACTTACCGACATTCAGGACGTAGTGGGGCCTGTTGTCATTGTTATACTTACCGACATTCAGGACGTAGCGGGGCCTGTTGTCATTTAATGTCGTCAGTTGTTATTACTATGCTGTAATGTTTATGTATTGTTTATATACATGTTAAGCTTGATAATGATAAGACTCAATTCAACTATTATGTAATGCAATATAAATAAATCGCATAAGATCGACATATTTTATTGTAGTTCGTACAAATTGTATTAAATTTGATAAAGCAGCTATGAAGCCCTGGCAAGCAATGGCATCTTTTATCAGTTAATCGTTATATGTACCTATTTGTTTGTATTTGAACCTAAATGATTTATTGTTCATGAAGTATATTAGTTAAGACTATGTAAGTAAGTTGAAATATAAGCCTTCCGTCTTTGGGGGTAAGTACGCTTTTGTACATTACATTATGTACTCCGAAGCTTACCATATAATCACAGTAATGAATGCGAATTGCCTGTACGAGGTCGTACTTCCAATTTCGGATGGCCGACTGTTAGCGATTATGTTTATCTACTAATTGTAACTACAATTGTATTTGAATTGTAACGGTCTGCGTAACGGTAGAACCATTTTAAATATTATCTTGTTGATTGTTAGAATTAAAATCTCAACTACCCGAAAAGTGGTTCGCCGTCACTCGGGATGGAAAATATAAAAAGGGTTAGACGTAAGTTTTGTGAGTTAGTTCTATTGGGATTATCACAAGGTGAAGTACGATAATTTAAGTGTGTAAGTTGGTTAACCGAATAAAAGTGAGTATTCAATCTTTGTTTTTACTGGTCTCTTATATCTCAGCCCTTACTAACTTTACTCAATGCCCCATTTCAACCGAAGTTCTGAAGTTGACGTCCTTATTTAAATTATAGTGTTTTAAATAATAACGGTTGAAAAGGGATATTGTCCAACATGTTGCAACTTCGACGTTATGCTATTATTAGTGTTAAAATAAAATACCATAAGTAATTGACAAACAAAATTGAGATACATTCGTATGCTGCTGTCGATCATACAACTAAGGTAGATTTTTACTAATGCTTTCAGAAACTAATCAGTTAGTCGTTGCGCAATTTATTAGCTACTTTCGAATTTATCCCAATTTTGGCTGTCAATTACTTATGCTCTTTTATTTTAACACTGATCTTCAAGAGTAAGTAAAAAACGATGATGGTAACGAGTCAATTACTTCCTTTAAATTCTCAAAATTATTAACGCTGAAATTACTGTTACAAGATGCATTCTACCATAACTATCTTGGTTGGCGACACGTGAAATTAATTCGGTATCAACCTAGTGTGTGATTCTCTCGTCCAGAATTCTGGAACAATCTATGATACGAGCTCTCTTGTTGTTTCCAGGTCCCATAGTGTCAGCACTATGCAACAAATACGGTTGTCGGGCTGTATGCATAGCCGGCTCTCTAGTCGCGGCGTCGGCCTTCGTGCTATCAACGTTCAGCAAAAGCGTCACTATGATGATGATCAGCTATGGTTTGCTAGGAGGTGAGTTGCTCTTTCATTTGTGTCTTTATTTCTATCAATAGGGGAATATAAGCGATTACCAACTGCAATGGAACAGTTTAGACATAACCCGCACGCATATGAAACATAAAATGTATAAAGTTCCAAAAAGTCAAGCCAGATGAATAACCACGGAGTTAAGAGGATAGGAGTCGCGGCGCTTCTCCATACAAAGTAGTCCCCTGTTTTCTCCGTGAATAATGACATTAGAGCAAAAAAATTTTTACATTATATTTGTATCTGTTGTGGCTATGCTCCTATGATTTGCTTTTATCGATTTTCTAAATAAAAAAAATAGAAAGAATAAAAAAAATTGAAAATCGATAAAAGCAAATCATAGGGGCATAGCCACAACAGATACAAATATAATGTAATTTTTTTTTTGCTCTAATGTCATTATTCACGGAGACAACAGGGGACTACGTTTGTATGGAGAAGCGCCGCGACTTCTATCCTCTTAAACAGGGACATGCCATTTTATCCAGAAATGGGTAAATTTCTAAAGCTTGGGCTCTACTTTTAGACCACGTTCAGCTGTGTAAATTTAATCAATGTGGGTAGAACTTTACCTAGTTGAATTACTGAATCTAAACTCAATGAATGAAATTGTTTACATTTACTTGTTGTATTACATGCAACATATGCTTCCACTAAGTAGGTACTAAGTGGATTCAAAATATTATTTTAAATGGTTGTCTGCGAGTGTTTTGATTGTGACTCACTAAAGAGCTCTTAATTGCCTAGTTTCGAAACATTCAACTAGCCATTCAGAGAAACAACTGGCCGGCGTCCAGTGCGAAAAGCTGACTGTCGGACTAATTTGACTTGCCGCAACTCGCAAGCGGTTGCGTACGATCAAGCTCCCAACCAAACTCGACAGGGTTTTACCAAGTGCTCCGTAGATTTTGTAAACAACTATAGGAATTTGGCTATAGAGCGTTATTGAGCGGTTCAATCCAAAGGTTTTGGAGGAATATTTCACGTCGGCAAATAGGGATTTGAGGTATCGCATCTCGCATTTGCGTGGGGATCAAAAGACATCGTATAGTTCGGTATGAGAAATGTATTCGGGATCCCGATGGCACGCGCTTTGTTTGGCTGTGCCCTCGTTTACATAACGAAATTACGGATTATCTAGCGTTTCTCGAGGTTGGAGTAACTTCGTGACCCTAAAATGTGAACCACAGTTATTAATGTAAGGCGGGCTTTTAATTCAGAGCACCGAGTAAGAAATAACATCTTGATTTTTTACGTCTGTTGCGGTTGGTTCGGAAGTTAGATTGTTGCTTATAGTTTTATACCTCTGCATATGCTAAAACAACCGCATGGTTAACGAGAGTAAGCGTGTTCTATGGAAATATATGCCAACGAATGGCCTTGGCACGAATACTGCATGCTGTGGCGCCGGTGCGTCGCAATGACGTGACGTCCTTCGGCACACTTCTACTGCTGAAGATACTTAAACCTCGAAGCTAGACTACTTAATCTTTCCGTCTAGCCTCATTCTCCAACCAAACACTTAATGCCGTCTCAGTCGTTTTACCCGCAAACGAGGCAGACAGCATTATACGTTCACAGACGACGATTCATAAGGCTGAACCCTCAGTGACTGATTGTTCAGTCGATATCGGGCTACAAAGTGAAAGCTCCGGGCCATTTCACTTATTACCTAGTTAAGGGGGTAAATTAACCCCCCGGGAAATTCCGATATATCGATAATCAAGTACTAACTCAGCAATTCCCTCATCGGTTAACTGGCAGCCATTTGTTTAACTTCACGGCCGTTGTACTTCCCCACGGCAATTAATCGTGATAATATACTATTTATTTACGGTTTGTTTATTTGTATGCATAAATCACAGACTTATATCGAACTAGATACCGCGAGTTCCTGCATTTGTATGAAAACCAAGCGTGTCACTTTTTCTCAACGGTAGGTATACTAGGTATCGTCACATTAGCTCTTTCGTAATAGGAATTGACAGTCCGAGTGAAACCTATTCAAAGATGATGCCGCCTTATTCAAGTTATCTTGTCTCTAGGCAGTTAAACCTAATCTAAGCGCTATAAAACTATATAAAATCGCGTCAAAAGAGGAGCATTGCTCTTCCTTTTGGCACGCAAAGTACATACACTTGAGTCATCTAGTTCGATATAAATCTGTGGCATAAATCTACGATAACCACTGAATTGTTTACTATTTAAAATAATCAGGCGTTTACTATTCGTCTATCTATATAGAATAGTTTTTGACGATTCTTCTCACAAATATTTTCCTTCTTTTGGTCTTTTACGAAGCTCTCACAACTCACAAGTTCTACCATAATGACGAATAATGTGTCAAGTGGCTCAAATTGCATCAATTTTCACATCAACGGCCAACTATCCACACATTAATAGCGTATTTCCCGCTCATTTAACGATCGTATAATTCGCGGACCAACTGCGTCCGCACCTATTTCATTCACGTTTGATGAACCGCGTGCGCGAGAGCGACATCGGAATTTTAAATGAAATCAGTTTTCATTCCCTCTTTGTTCTCGAAAATTCCCTGAAGCGGTGGCAACAAATCGCATGTGAAATTGAACAGTTGCCAGCGCCGCCTTTGTTAAAACGCTAGTCCTGGGTATTCTGAACCTTTATAATCACGGTAAACGCGCGTGTCCGAGGGCGTTCCTTTCTTCGAAGGCTTTGCTGCACAGAACCGAAGTGCAATATTAATGCTTGGGTTTTCCCGAACGTTTACGAACGTGGATGGTTGGGTATTAATGATGTATAGTTGTCCGTACATCGAAAGATGAAGAAGGAACTCTTGATCAATTCCTTGTCCGTTTTTCTGTCCGTCAATTGTGGCAATCTGTGAGATTGACATTGAAATGGATCCGAATAAATACAAAGGTCTGCGGTTCCTTAAAGCTGATAAAAACAAACCTAAATATATGTATGTCTATGCAATCAAAATATATGGCTGATAATCCCGTATTTCCCATACATTCGCAAGTCACAGGTAAAAATTTACAGGGCAAACTTATTTTTCAATTTATTTCCTTATCGATGTATGAGGAACAACGGAAAAGTTAAATTTGCCCCTTCATAGTATGTAGGTATGTTTTGCTAGATAATGTCAAACACTGTTACGGAACCCTTAGTACGCGAGTCCGGCTCTCGACTTAGCCTCTAGAACTCATCATAGACATAAAGGTGTGTGCCATTTCAATTCCTATAAATCTCAAAATATCTTCACATCATACCGTCTGTTTAGTATAAGAGCGTCTGTAGGTTAGACGAGGGATTAATGCGTTTTTTTTCACGTGTAGCCAATTTCAAGGTCGCGTAGACGGGATGCTGGCTCCTTGCCAGCTATCACAGACGACATGGCGCCGACTGGGTCATGGTGCATTTGAATCGTGCACTACCTACTTACAATATAATCACGCTCCAAGAGGCACAGGGACAGGAAAATCAACGCGTATAGCATGCAAATGCAAGCTTGCAACTAAAACGCGATTAGATACGCCGCAAATGCACGAGCCGTCTAACAAATTTGAAATGCTAACGCGATGGCAAATCACGCGCCAGTTCACATCGAATTACTCGTCTTATTTCAATAAACACAACCAAAGTCATGTGCCATTAGTTGACCTAATTCTCCCGCTGTGCAATCAAGGCGTTATTGTAAAACGGGAACGTGAACATTCCGAGTTTGTCACCCGCTAATTCGCGGTTGTGTGTGGTTTACATGCTGTCGCTCAGTGCGACTTCCTATTTACTAACGAAATATTGATACAATCCCTTTGCACGCCTCGTGAGCGTCGAATCAGGCGTCGCGAACGTCAAACAGAACCCCTTGTATTTCAAAAAGTTGGAATCATTAGCATTGTTTAGCGTCAGTTGTCGAATGATCCCAGTTGGCAAGCCAAAAGTGAGATCATCGAATTTCAATGTCGATGGCGGCTCCGTTCGTAGGTAAACGTTTCGCCACGCTTATGAGCTAGAAACGCTATTTTTGTTCCGCTGCTACCGTACGTCTCGATGCCTTATCAATGGGGCTAAATAATCGACGGTCGGATCGGTTTTATTGTGTCATTTGTCTGCAAGTCTGATAAGGGATCAGACACTTATCAGCATGTAAACATACATTTCAACATTTAAAGTGTATCATGCTCTTTAAAATCCTCCGTACTATCAAGTACGCGTACATTTTAATAAGTGAAATGAAATGAGAAATCTTTCAATATTTTCTTTGTGAACAAAGAGATTTCGTCGAGTTCAGAGTTGAGCGACTTGCAAATGATATGCAAGTTTCGTCTGAGCAGGCGCGGGCGTACGCAGTTCTGAGCTTCAGCGCTTTGCTAAATTTAGTCGAAATGTTATGGTTGTAATTAGTCGGGCTTTGTCACGAGTTCATGACCTACGGAGCTGATTAAGTTAAAAGGCCATGAAGGGGATGCCCAATTGTGATTAGATGTTTTGATTAGATGTAATTCCAACATGGCAACCTTTGCTGTTGGTATCATGTATTTAACAAGTAGAAGTTACACTTGTTGAATTTAACTTTATTATTGTAAAATGTCTGAGAATCAAGCGCTTTTGAGAAAACGCTGCGAGCTTTTGCAAACAGTCACAATTTTGAATTTCCAATTTACTTTATTACAATTCAGTATTTTTCAAACAATGGGTACAACTTGATCCTTATGACAAAGGACCACTCGACGCGTTAAATAATACTTAATATCGGTTCAAAGAACAATGCCTTCGCCCTTGTAATGAAATGAGCTTTGTGTCATCTCGTATTTATCGCGGTGTCCATAAATCTATGTAATAAGTCGTCTCAATTAGCAACAATTAGCAATATCAAAGAAGGGCGATAACGAGTGCTGGTGAATAATGGCAAATTTAACTGGTAAAAAGGGGCTATATGACGCATGGTGCATTGTGCCATCGAACTCGGTTCGCAACAACGCATCTGCTCCTTTGTCCGGTTTCAAATACCGATTTGTGGGCCGACAACACTGACTCACCCGCTATCATATTCCACTACTCCACATTGCATTGTACATAACGTAATTTTATTGTAATAACATAGCTATTTAGACTAGTGACCTAAAGTTAACACTTGTTTACTTTCCTTCATTCCATCGAATAAATGTCATTCCTTTAAAATATTCACGTTGGATTGTGGTTTCAATACATAAATCATTTGTCCAATTATTCGTTCGTTTTCGAACGGCAATTGAAACTACTTTGAAGTAGAGTTCAAGGAACACCTTCGGTGTCTAAATCATCGTGATGATTACTAGTTAACACATCAAAGCGTATCATTAAGGCTCGTCTCGCCCCGGTGGTGCTTGCGAACGTCAATTGGCCAAAGTCTCTTATTGGGCACGGAGCCAATTTGGTGGATTTGCTCATCATCGTGTCACCGCATTCTATTTTGTTGGAGATTTCTGGTTGCGAATGTGTAGTGGTTAATTTGAGAATTCTTATCTCTAGCATACACAACAAACGTGCCTACTCGTTCGCTATAACTCTCGGATACGCTATCGTGCCGGCTTTGTTGACAAAATGAAACAAATAAATACAGTCATTGCACCCGCATATATACCGCTCTGAAGCAGCCTTTGTTTGCTCTGTGTCCGCGGATTATCTGCGTAAACTTTACATGATTTTTCATGTTTCTATGTGGAATTCTATGATACATTTTTCAAATAAATAAAAACAGACGAAATTTTCATTTATATTTGAAAACTATACAACATACCAAAAACATTAAAAGGAAATAACTAACTAACTATAACTATTAGGTTCAGCCAGGGCGAAAATATCGCTGACATTAACTCCAGTCCACGAATAGTTTGCACTATTCATGGGCTCTGAATCACGTCAATAATACTCTAAATTTTCTGTTTATTATGTTACTTTTGTACCTAGTTTCTTTACCAAGGTAGTGGCAATTCTATTGCAGGAATCGGCTTCGGTATGATCTACCTACCATCAGTGGTAGCTGTGGGCTACTACTTCGAAGCGCGGCGGTCTCTAGCCACTGGCATCGCCGTCTGCGGCTCCGGAGTGGGGACCTTCAGCTTTGCCCCGCTGGCGGCCATCTTGCTGGAGCAGTTTGGATCGTGGCAGAATGCTAATCTGTTACTGGCTGGTCTGATCCTCAACTGTGCCGTCTTCGGCGCTCTTATGAGGCCTCTGGTGTACCCTAAGGTGAGTTTAATAAGATGAGAAGTTTATGAGAAAAACGGTCTTCTGAAAGTGTCAATTTTAAATTCTATAGCTTTAGGACTTATTCTTCTAAATAGATTTCTGTTGGTATGTCAAGGACTATACAGAAATAGACTCTCTACCATTAAGAAGATCATTAGTTTCAAAGTAAACTCGATTTGAAACTATGTTTATTTTGTTAGAAACTAAAATAACCCGCGCTCTAGTGACGTGACGATTACTCTTAATGTTTCAGACGTCAGGAGAGAAACCCCTTCTGCAACGGATGGCCGAAGAGAAAAGGATGCAAATGGAAAGAGGCTCGATCGGGGGCTCGTACTTCGTGGTACAACTGCCCGATGGTACTATGGAAAAAAGACTGAAGGTAATGTCCACTACTTGATCACTAACTGGGAGCTTTGGTGAACATTCGGTGAGGGTAACAGAGGTTAATATGGCGGTGATCTTCATACAGGTCCATTCATTGAGGAGTTGCATGTGCTAAGAGAACGCATCCGGCCTGGGTGTGTTGTGGCTAAAGAATGTTCAATGTTTAAAATGTTATGCTTGAACAATAGGGAATATGCACACCTACATTTAAAAAGAAACACAAATTGTGTTATAACAGAACGTGAATTTCAGCGTCCGAAAAGTAAAGAAGTTGGTTAACAAAATGCTAAAAATTGTTAACTTAAGTATGTGTATACTTACTTCAAACGGTCATGACGTCATCATACGTATCGTACTTGAGTTTGTTTGTATTGACTCGTTGTCAAAGAAGTGCGTTGCATGGAGAAGTTAGGTAGTATGTAGTACCAGTATAATTACGTCACAGTCGATTTTACAGATTGAGTTACTCGCAATATTTTTAAAATTATCATATACTTAAATGATCTTCGTGAGTACAAAGAAGTTGTTACAAAATGTATTTTATTGGATTAGAATTCTAATGTCAAAAGGGAGTATGAAAATTTTGAGAACTTTATTTACATTGCTTGGCCCTAAGTGCTCATTCAAAGTAGACGCGATGACTGAATTTCTTTTTAAATAAGTACAGACTTTATGTAACACGATTATTATACTCAAAAGGCGGGTCACAATTGGAATTGTTATGGTATGCATTCCGTAACAATACAAGGGTATGTATTTGTCCAAATCCAACCGGAGTATGTCATGTTATGTAACTATTACCCTTACAATTACTAAGGTGGACCACCATTCATACTACTTGTCATATTGTATGTTGTATATGTATTGTAACCAAACAAATGTGTCCATTTACACCAGTCCCGTCACGTAGCGGAGTTCAGCATGCCGTCTCTATTGCACTCTACTGGTTCATTAGGGAAGGCATGCTTACCTCGTCTAGCCTAAAGACGTGACTAGTGTACCCCATTACCGGTATCGTCAGCATGCCTGGGATAATGTTTTAAAAAAGGGAACATCTAAGACCAAACCAAACGCGCTCATCGGTCTTACCCATTGCACGTTGGTTTCAACTACCATTCATCCAACAGCTGTTTTTACTTGAAGTATCCCAACTTTACGAGAGGTCTAAGAGGTTCTCTGTCTTCAGGCGACGGACAAGTCAGGGCAATCTTTGCAGGCGCCGCTCAACATCGACCCGGGAGTGCACTCTTCGCTGAATCTGGAGGCTCTCGCCCGGGTGCCCACTGTGCCCAACATGCCCGGAGTACCCACTGTGCCCACGCTGCCCACAATCACGGAGGCCAGAGTTACCGACGATAGCTCTGAGAAGAAGAAGGTAATAACTTTGGTTGCTCTATTGTAACATGCCTAAAATCTGATTGTGTGTTTATTTTGGGTTATCAGTTCAATTTGGCGTGTGACGTTAGTTTTAGCACGTTTCAAAGTTACAATCTTTAGTTCCTGATTTCGTTGGTTTATCAGCAATTAACAATCTCGTATAATTACCGTGTTTTGTTGCTATGGTATCTAGTATTATTGGTCTGGCTTTATCTATGCCATTTCATATAAAGTTTCATTTATTTCTCAATTAAAAATGTTTCCACATAACTATGTGGAAACATTTAGTCCAAATCGTAAGTGCTTTAAGTACAAATTGATAAATAAAAAGTCTCCAATTTTTCATACTAATCGTATGATTCCATTTAGTGACCTTATACTGAGCGTATAAAAAAGTACGGCATGGATTTTTTAAGACACTTATGAACCAAGTCTAGCTTTTTATTAAATGGCCAATCTTTCCTAAAGCCGGTCGCGGAGCAGAGCGAAATCGAGCATTGGTCCGCTGCTATCTATCTCTGTATTAAGCTGCGCTCCGCGCCCGGCCTTTAGTAGTATACAGAAGCTCTTACTCTAAACTAATCTCTTGGAAAACTTATTTTTACAGCAAAATGAGAACGGTGTCACGAACGGTGGCAACCAGATGTCGCGCAACGTTTCCTCGCCCGCCTTCAGCGCGCAAGCGCCGGGCCTGCCCAAGAACGGTTCGGTGCCGTTCTTCGACCGCCAGCGCAAACAGAGCACCGGCGATAGGTCAGGCGATAGGTAGTACGATCTTTTGATACTCAGGTGGCGGTGACTGGGGGAGAAGGTGGTTGGTGAATCTAGAAGGGGAGGTTTTCACATGCATGGATATATCACGCTTGTATTCCTAATTGGGGTAGGGTGAGCACACGACACGATGCATAGACAAGACCATGAGTATTTCACGTTTTGTAGCTACTTTTAGCATGTTTTGTGGTTTTTTTGATAGAGGTTATAGGTTACAGGGATGGGCAATCTACGACCCACGAGGCAACCTTGCCTACAGTGGAATTATGATTGATTCTGAATTTAGATCACTTGACACAGTTTAATAGTTTGCAAAATTAATTAGAAAAGCGGTTTCCTTGGTACAAACTGCAGCCCTCGTTGTGATTCCTTTATTAAAATCATAGCGCCTTTAGCGGCAGTTTGCTCACCCCTGGAAACTCTGCCTATTTTACTAGCAATGCTTTTAGATCACACCCTGTGGCATTTTTCACGACTGTGCGTTTTTTTTTTGCACGGTATTGAGCAAAAATACACTTGTGAAAATTTGCAAACTTCGTTTCATAAAACCACTCATTATACATATTACACTCATATTACAATTTAAGCTATTTCAATGGGTCCTTGTGGAGTGGGTGTAATTGAGCTGTGGTAAGAAAATTATGTTTTGAATTATTATTATTACGCTTTGTGTTGTGGCGGTGCTATCTTGTGTTCGCGGTAGTTTTGCATGGTATTTTGTTATGTAAATTAAAACTATTCTGACAGCTCTAGCTTTAATTTATGGGGCTTTGTTTGATTTTGTGAGGTGACTGAGGAGACCACTCACTTATGTATATAATTTTATTTGTTTTACAGATTCAAACCGTCCTTAGCTGCAATTAAAGCCACGTCCAAAACTTCCATGAATAGTCAATACAGAAACGATGTAAGTAAAATGAAATAGTCTAAATCAGTGTTTTTCAAACTGTGGGTCGCGACCCCCAGGGGGGTCGTGACGCTTTACTCGGGGGGTCGCTGGCTAAAAGAAAAAGTCGAGGTTCTTACACAATAAAAACCCAATTTTAATGCTTGTATATTTATCAGAGTTTTATCAAATTGTGGTGCTATTTTTGAAACGTCAATAATCAAATCAATTTCTGATTGCAGTCTATTTCTCTTTTTTACCATTGAAGAAAATATCAGTTCACTCAAACGATGTTTTGGGTGAAATGCTTTTTTTACTTTATCTTTGGCTGTTAAAATATTTTCTCCTCTTCCTTGAAGGTTTTTGGTCAAATTGTTAAGGTGGCAGAAAAGATCTGCCAAAAATGCTAATTTCAAGAGCCAAGGTCCTAACGTATGTAAAAACTACGTGTATGTTATTTTCTTCTGTGTTTTTCTGCTTCACAAGGGGGTCGCCAGAATATTTCAACCTGTAAAGGGGTCGCGAAGTCAAAAAGATTGAAAAACACTGGTCTAAATTATAGTACCTAAAATCACAGTTTTTGAAGCTTTGTTAATGAAACTACACTACATATAAAGATAAATACACACGCCTGTTTCCCACAGGGTTAGTGTGCGATCACTTATTCTCACTTGCTACGATCCAGCGATAGCTCTTTTGCTTTATCGGCATTCATAAATCTAGTCATAATCTTGCGGAGTGATAAACTGCGGAGTGGATCTCCCTGACCAAACCAAGAGCACGCTGCTCTGACGACGATGTCTGAAAAATCGCCGTCAAACAGTAGTTTCATGAGAATTGAGGGAGGCCTATGTCCAATTTTACCCCTGGTTACCTAAGAACCAACCCGATAAAACCTCACAGATACCAGACAAAACTAATCATCAATTCAAACATACATTTCTTTACTATAATTTCCAGGGTGACACAGAAAGCGTGATGTACAACTCAAAGCTCTCCGTGGCGGGCCCCCGCGAGCCCTCTCGCATGGTCCGCCCCATGTCGAGGAAAGACATCTTCTACTCGGGCTCCGTGCTCAACCTGCCCCAGTACCAGAGCCAGAAGAGTCTCCAAGCTTACCGGAACTCTGTGCTCAGTCTGCCGCAAAGCAGACAGACTGGTGACGTCGAAAGACAGGAACGTAAGTACTCTAGATTGGTCGAGGGTTAAAATAGCTGCTAGGTATGGAACAGCGAGTGGAGTCCAGGTGTAGCTCCCTAGCTTAACCTCGTCGAATAGCCTAACTAAAACTAAACAATCCCTATCCTAAATACAACTTCCAACTTTCTCTATGTGGACTTCGGTCCCCAGGCATAACATCTACCTGTAGAGAGATCTCTCTACAGGAGTTTTTCCCAAAAACGTTTTGCTGTCATGAGAGAAGTGATCAGTGATCATGCAACGATTCCGGGTTTTACTTGACTGCTCGATGAGACTTGAATGTAAGACAAGACTACCGTATCGATGTACTGTTATGGTTAGTTGTTTTTGCAGACATGGACAATCCAAACATAAGTTTTTGACATGAAAGTACCGTGAGACCGCTCATGATGACTTCGTGTTAAATCGAGTTTAGCTTGACATACCTCGGGTTACTAGCCTTTAGTGCGAGAGAGATATCTATAGATCAACGCTCGAATTTCGCTGTGCTCCGCGATCGGCCTTTAGCAATGGGACACATTTAGGCTGGATACCCATGAAAGTACTTTAAAGCTTTTGTTGCGATATACAAAGGTTTTGTAGTGGCAATTTCCGATTATAGGTGACTAGGAATACAGAGTTAAGAAGAACTTTGTCCCTTGTTTCAGAATACGACCTCTGCCCGTGCCTGGCTTTACCCGCGTCCTTCAAGTCGGCGCTGGCGTCCATGC
This sequence comes from Adoxophyes honmai, assembly GCA_005406045.1. Taxonomy (NCBI): domain Eukaryota; kingdom Metazoa; phylum Arthropoda; class Insecta; order Lepidoptera; family Tortricidae; genus Adoxophyes; species Adoxophyes honmai. The sequence goes on from BHDV01065391.1 coordinate 30,633, forward strand.
TGGACGTGAGCCTGCTGCGCGACCCGGCGTTCATGCTCATCGGCGTGTCCAACGTGTTCGGCATGGCCGGCCTCTACGTGCCCTTCGTGTACATCGTGGACGCGGCCCGGATGAACGTAAGTATTGTTTTCAGTAGTGAAATGCGGGGGATATATTGCAAAAAAAATGGGTACTTAAGCCACGGCTGTATTTTTAAATGGAATTGGCGGAGCACACAGTGGACGCGGCCAGAATAAACGTCAATCCACCAGCGTGTTGCAAGAATTTTACGCACCATAGAAACGTGGGAGAAATATTGCAAAAAAAATACATACATACTTAAATCACGGCTTTATAAAGTCATATTTGCCCTATTTTCGTCGTCCAGTAAGCCTCAACATGCCCTTCGTGTACGTAGTGGACGCGACTAGAATAAACGTTAGTCCAGCGTGTTGCAAAAACTTTGTTGTGTTTTTAATGCGCAGCATTGAAATGAGGAGAAAATATTCCAAAAAATACATTCATACTCAAATCACGGCTGTATACCCAAATGTGGTTGGAAGAGCACACGGTACGAATAGACAAAACCATAACGTTTTGTGGCCACTCGTTCATGCTCATCGGCGTGTCCAACGTGTTCGGCATGGCCGGCCTGTACGTGCCCTTCGTGTACATCGTGGACGCGGCCCGGATGAACGTGAGTCCAGCGTGTTACAAGAACTTTGGTGTATTTTCTATGCGCTGCATTTGACGTGGGGAAAACATTGCAAAAAAACGAATGGAATTTTAGTAGTTCCTGAAGTTAAATTCGATTCAATGCTTGTCAGAAGACCGACCTCAACGTGTCCTTCGTCTGTCATGGACGCCGTCAGAAAAACCGTGCTTTTTTTGAAGCTACGAGATTGAACTAAAGTCTAACTACAAACAGTGGGGTAGGCAGAATACATGCGACGTTTACATAAAACTAGGACTATTTTCATTTCATAGCCACTTTAATGACAGGTTGCACGACATCCATGGAAGAAATAGGGAGGTGTTATACTGATCCTAAGTCCAACACCGCACGAGCAAAAAGTCAACTATAGTCTGTATGTGTACAATACTCGTATATCTGAAATTGCTAAACGTGGCACAGGATTTTTGAATTCATGTGCTCTGCTACCCCTCTTAGGAATACAGGCGTGAGAATATGTATGTATTTATCTGATATTTCATCACTTTAAACGTACGTTTGGAAATGATTGCAGGGCGTGGAGCCGTCGCAAGCGTCCTTCTTGCTGTCCATCATTGGTATAACCAACACCATCGGCCGTATCGCCTGCGGCTGGGTCGCCGACTTCCCTTGGATGGACTCGCTACTGCTCAACAATGTTTGCCTCGTTATTGCCACGGTGAGAATACTGCCTTTTGCTTGTCAAATACATACATACTGATGAGTGCCATTTTAATGAATGGTTAAGCTCTTTCGTGTATTGAGTTTGTATTTTTTTTTTACAGATTTCTGTTGCTGCGACACCGTTCTGCGCTTCATATGGGTCTTATGTGGCTGTTGCCATATTCTTCGGAATCGCTATTTGTAAGTTTACAATACTTCTTTCTAATCATGCCACCCTTCTGTCGTTCGTCTAAAACAACTCTGCGGTCAACCGCGCTTTACTTACTTTAATTTTGTCGTTTTTTTTTCTTAATTTTGAACTCAATTTATTTATTTACAATCGATACTGATAAATACAAAAAAATATCCCAGTCAATTCCGTTATTTTTTCATACACTTAATTACAGAATGGAATTATAAAAATTGTATGAGAAATTGAAACATTTTTTTTTAGTTTGTTTCAATAGCTCCGATGATTGACCAATTGTTAATCAAATTGAGAAAATGAAATGGACAACTTTCTAAAAATTGACCAAAGTTAACTTTAAAACATTAATGTGGTGACACATGGGCGTAGCCAGGGGG
>BHDV01065391.1:32587-64820 GCA_005406045.1 Adoxophyes honmai
CCCAAAAAAAAACTAAATCCTGGCTACGCCCGTGTGGTGACAATTACAAAACTCACAAAGTTCATTCTATAAAATCGCATTGGACTTGAGCATCCTCAAACAATGTTTTTTATTGTAAAAAAAAACTAATCACACCTTCTCTTTCCAGCCGGCTACATCTCTCTCACCTCCATCATTCTGGTAGACCTGTTGGGTCTGGACAAGCTGACGAACGCTTTCGGCCTGCTCATCCTCTTCCGTGGTGCGGCGGCCATCGTCGGCTCCCCCCTCGCCGGGGCCGTGTATGACGCGACCAAGAACTACGACGCTTCGTTCTATATGGCGGCGGCGTTCTTTTTGGCGGCGACGCTTACTTCCTTTGCCGCGCCGCTATTCAGAAGGTAAGGCTACGGCGTCATAATATACTGGTAGTTTGAAGCTGGAGTCTACGACGCTTCGTTCTATATGGCGGCGGCGTTCTTTTTGGCGGCGACCCTAACTTCTTTTGCCGCGCCGCTGTTTAGAAGGTAAGGCTCGCAGTCGGTCGCAGAGCACAGCTAAATACGAGGGTTGACCCGCTGCTATCTGCCTTTAGATTTAATACTGACAAAATTAAAGCAAGTTGTAATGGAAACGAGTCAATCAACTATGCAATATCCATCCTGTGGCTTAATTCTTGACACTTTATAATGTGCAATCTTCTACTGCATAGGTGTATGTCACGTTAGTATTATTCTATAGTATAAAACTGTCGATTATGCTGTGCCATCGAATGCCATGTCAGACATTTCGAGGGGTAAGTTTCAAGTACTGTTTCGTAGGCACTTCTAGCACGAATTTAATTTCAGTTGGAAGAGGTGTTTAGTAGTAGTTAGCTTGTCGCCTAAAGCACACCTGAACCTACCTTAGTGACCCCTTACGACGCCCATAATGGACAGGCGGTATTCTAACCCGACACCACACGACTAACGTTCAACCTTTTTCAGGAAACCGGACGAGATCCCTCAGCCCTTGGACGTCCTCACACCCATAGATGAGGACTTGGAGGAGGCGGACGAAGATCCCGACGACACCCCAATCACTATGGGGGCGCATTTGGCCGCCACGCCCGCAATAATTCGTACCGCAGCTTCCCCCGACGAACCGAGGTCTCCTCCCGCGGAACTGTCGCAGAGGGAAAGCGTCTTGTAACGGTAAGGGGAGAGATGTGAGCCCAATGGTGTAAACACTTAGCAGTGGGCGGATGTTCCGATATATCTCACCTATTTTTAACTTGGGTAGATGACTAAAATAACTATTTAGTCCGTTAGATAGATTACGAAAAAGTTTGTACTCATGTTTTTTCTTTTATTTGACAGGCCAGAAATGAGGTTAGAGTGCTCTGAAGTTTCGAGTGACGTCACGCCTTGGTGCAATGTTCATCAAGGCGTGACGTCACGAGCCCCACTCAGAAAGTTTGACGATCTACGTTTGTCTAAGTTTTTTTGATAAACCAAAAAACACGTCTAATTTTTTTCCATAATCTAACTAACGGACTAATTAGAATGATATATTTTTAACCCTGTCATCATCCCTATTTAGGTGAGATAGTGGAGGATGGGAATTATCCGATCTTAAAGGGTGATGTGAAAATTGTTTGCAAAAACTCCTGACTTCTGCAGTTGAATTGAATAGTTCTACCTAATATGATTCAATGATTTTACGCATTGTGAAAAAGTAGTGGTTTATAGGTGAATATAGTTTTCTCTGGGGTGCTAGTGAAGGTTGGAGTCTGTTATAGTTGAACAGCTAATTTTGACTTTCCACTGTCGGAATTCGTTGTTCATTTATTTCGGGTTTGGTTACTTTTAGCGGAGATCACTGTACTTAGAAAAAATGTGTAGAAATGTAAGCTCTATCAAAAGTACGCTGTCAGAAGTTAGATGTTTTTTGTATCAGTTTTTGGATTGTCAGATTCGGTCTGGAATAATGTTGTAGTTGTGTATAACGTCGCGTTGAAATTTTAATTTCAATTCGTTGACGATTTGCTAACATTTCGATGATCAAGTGAGATTAGAAACAAACTGAATCGAGTCGTTTGGCTCTGCTAAGTAACGTTAAAACTGCGGTTCAAAGTTGTAAACTTCTTTCGTGGCAAAGTTGTGAGAGCCTGTGAAAAGGCTGTAATAAAACTTGTACAAATAATTTGAATAGGGCTCTTTTAACTTTGCCGTGAAGAGTGTTTTTGCAGTTTTGTCAATTTACCTTTCTTAGTACACAAAAGGTGCCTCCAATGCTCTGGGCCTGGTTAAAATGTACCATAACGTGTTGCATTAAGGTTTAAAATAATTGTGTTAATAGCCGCTGGTAAGGAGTGACTCATGTTAATCAAATATTTTTGTATAGTTATTTTTATTATATTCAAACTTATGTTTATTGATATAAGGTTCAAATTACTGGTAAACTTTTAACAGTAGTCCACACGTGTATAAACAAACCAAAAGAGTTATTTGGATTTAGTTTTGGAATAATCCACACGGGGATCAAAAGCAAACGTTGATTCATTTAACAAATATAATTATGTAAGGACTCTTTGCTATGTATCTTCGGAACTATTATAAAAATACGATCTCATTACCTGAAGATACTTTCAAAGACGCCTTTTAAAAAGATTATTAATTATTACTCATTTACAGACAAAAATCTTTGTTTAATCCATCATGTTGAATGAAATTTTAACTACAATGATAATTAAGGGTCATTTGCATTATCGCCCTAAATCTCGACTTTAGTATTACTAAATCGAGGTCCAAGGCAATCAGTAGACCTAACAGCTATGGCATTAAAATGTACTTTAAAAAAGAGGATAGTAGGAAATAAGGGTGTTACTGTATCTAGGTAACGTTTATATTCAAGGCTTATACTTAAAGTTATAAAGATATAAAAGTGGAATTGACTGCAAGCAATAAATTTTGTACGTTGTCGTTGCACAATGACTATTACACTAAATTATTCTGACGTGCCATATAATGCGTAGAGGTGCTAGGACCCGTTTCGCCGAGCGCACCCTATTCACAAGAAGCCATCTTTTTGCGGCAAGAAGTAAGATTGAGCTCTTACCACCGCTCGGAACGTTATTATATGTCATAACAATTCAATACTTGACTCAGTTAATTGCGAATAGATAAAATAATTTTCCCCAGCACACGCGAATGGAAAGATTAGCGTCGTACAGTACTCGCCTACAAACTTTGCACGGTCGTTCTTCTCGGTTAATTCCGGCTTCGTAGAGCGTTGTCTCGCTCTAACTTACGTGATGTCAAGTGTCTCTTTCTAGGAATCGATGTGCAATCTTTGTGGTCAGCTTCTGTACTAACCTACTTTCATGTTGAAAACGCTTATCGATTGTTCCTGCGGGTTTATTGATGCGAATCAAAGAACAAACACGAACTTAACAATTGACCTGTTAAATTCGATGAGCTCGTGCCAACATCGATTCGGGGTTCGGGGACAATACGTCGAGACATGTGTTAATCGCAATTTGGTACGACTAAATGTCGCGCGGCCTAGATGATCGCGTTTTTGTGTTTACTTGAAGTAATACAGAGCTAAAAATGCGACGGTTAATTTGTGGAAGGCCATTAAGCGAAATTGTTTGTGCTCGAAAGTGGTTGGAGACAATGCTACGTGAATTAATTTGACGATACAAACGCGTGTGATGGTCTACCTGGCACCCCAAATGTAATGTCCAAATGTCACTAGCAATAATACTTGTACTTATAGGCTGTAAGTACTTAGAATCAAAACAATGTAAAATCCAAAAAAAATTAGATCGTCATCTTTCCTCATTCGACAACCATATCGCACTTGTTTTCTCTAATCATCTTTTGAAGTGACAATAAATTGATAGTTTGTCTAAAAATGCCTAATTCTGTGGAAAATATATTATGTATTTTGAAAATCATTTTACCTATTGTATATAGTCTCATCGTTAACAGAACTTGCTGTACATACTTACACGAATAGGTAGGTTTAAAAAAACTCATGGCACTGACTATGTATACAAACTCTACACTTCCTCGCTCACCACTATTTTTCTATCCTTTAAAACGTAGCTTGCAATGTTTCTCTCCTTAGATCGTGTTGTCATTAAAATAAGGGGAAAATGTCAACCTTACAGTAACAATGACAAATGGACTGCTGTGTTAGGATTAAGAGTTCTAGAAATCATTTTAATGACGCGTTGAGAAGTAAATAGTTCGGTATATTTGTAATGCGTGTTTACTGTAAGATACATTTTTAACTTGCTATAGCAATGTGTTGACAATTTTCGAGCTTGGCTTTTTTCCTTATATTTCTTGTGAAACGTTTAAATACTGTTTACGTGTCGCTCGCGTCAAGATATTTACGTGGAGATTTTTGTCTCGACATTGTATTTAGGTAGGTATTAAATAATTTGAAAGCCGCCGCCTTGTCGACGTCATCCTATTAATATCCTCATTTTGTAATAGGATCCTTAGATCATGCATCGTTCTATGTGCCATTGATACGAACAAGTCTGTAAATAGGCGCGGCAGGCGAGGTTTAACGGCACGTCCCTATATCCAATCTATCAACGGTTTAGCTTACTGAAGATAGCAAACTGACTACGCTCATACATTATTACAGTCACTTTCCTATCTCTAGTAACCTAACGAACGATAGATTGCAAAATGGGGCTGGCTATAAGAGTAGTCTGCTGTAGATGGATAAGCAACGCAGTCAATTTCCCGGATAAATCGTTAGGACACATTTTTGGTCGCCCGAGTTACTTGCCACTCATGTAGCAGACGCAGAGTACCTATTATAACATATATATTAATATATTTTTGTCTATAGATATTTTTCTGTCAATAAACTGCATAATTTAGATGTAAGTGATGTATGTATAGGACGTGCGTAAGGGTCTCTAGACGTAGGGAATGGTATTATGTGATAAATATAATACGGATACCGAGTAATATTTTCATTTGTAACACTTGTAATGATTTATTAATAACGATTATGCCTATTGAAACATGTAATATTAAAATTAGGTTTTTGTTTGTAAGTTTAATCAACTGGTATAATGTTACAAATTGTATAAAACATTTGAGGGTTATCCAGAAAGTTAGTACCGTAAACCGGGGTTACTTTGAACTGCGGGTTGACTTTGATAGAAACTTCCTTGTCATATAAAATCACGAATTGCGTAGAACTGAACGCATCTTTGAAAAAAATATATTTGGGATTGCAACACTGATGAACTGTCAAGTCTTTTTCTGCGGGTGCGCTGGCGAGTAATACAAGTTTGATGAAGAAAAAGGTAAATAAATTAAAATTCTGTGTTTATAGCGAAATAACTCTGCTGCAAAACTTTATGTGTACCTACGTACGTAATTGATTGGTGAAATTTATAGCTGATTTTCATTAGGTAGCCTATTATTGAGAAACTAAAACAACTGCTCTTGTGTTCCTAACCTAAAAACTAACGCTATTGTTTAATTTTGTTTACCGTGGGGTGTCATTGATAGGGTATATGGTGTGAGATTGATCAATTGATCAAAGTAACCAATTTATTCAGGTTATGTAAAAATTAAAAAAAAATATCATACAAACGATCTAATATGACCGTTCCTAAGAAAAGTATATTTTTATATGATTATTAAAGACATAACAAATAATATTTGGTGAGTTTTACTTGATCAAAGTTACCCCTAGGTATGAAAACCGCAATAACTACAAATCCTGTTAATAGAATTAAAAAATAAAAACTGTTTTGTATTTCTCACCGGGTTTACTTTCTAATTACCCATTAAAAACAGGGGGTATCAAAGTAACCCCAAAATCATTATAACTTTGATCATCATGTTTTTAATTTTTATATCCAAATTGAATAAGAAATTTTATATTTTTGTCACAAAAATCAAAAGAACTATAAAAACCGATATTAAAATATATTTTTTTATTCAATCGTGCCCATAATTTTATGAGATATCGATCGTCAAAGGTCAAAAATGATCAAAGTAACCCCGGTTTACGGTAATGTTACTGTTGTTATAGCTTTATGTAAAAAACCAAAAGTGTTATTATGTTTTTAAGATTGTGAAAATAATTACCAAGGCTAGGGAAACTGTAACTAAGTCCAAAATGCATGAAGTGTTCAAAGAACCTTGATTTGTGTTGGATTTGACACGAGAAGTTTATTATTTTAATAACATAGTTCAATTGGGAAGTGTTATGTATTTTACTCAGTATTGGCTCCTAAGTATTTTTTATTCTTGTTTTATAGAAGCTGTTTACGCATTGATTGTTTAAACTTAAAATTGTCAAGCAAACATAAAAGAAGAAACAGGTGAATTATATTGTTTTATTTATAAACAACAAAGATATTTCTAGCTAGCGATACGAGCTTGAATTACCGCTCATAAAATCAATGAATCTATGGTCGTTTGAAAAAAAAGCCTTTATACCTTTTTTCTTAAATTCCTAAAATTTGTTTTTGTCAATCAGAATCGCGAGCTTTATCGATAGAAAAGAAAAGTGTATTTATGAAAATGACTTATTTTTTCATACACTTGTGTCATGTAGGTAATGGAAGCGTAGAATTTGTATGAAGAGCATGGGATAATTTGTTTTATATTTTAGATCAATAACACCCGTGATTCTGAGTCAGACAAACATTAAATTTTAAAATTTTGAAAGAAAAAGTTTCAAAGATTTATGTTTGAAAATGCCCCAATATCAATTTGATATTTTGCTGAAAGTGTGACGCTTGCTAACATCAACTTTTACGAGTATATATCTTTAATGGTGTTTAAAGATCATACAGAATTAAATCATTAACTCGCTGTTCCAGAGGTTATTTTAATTTTTCTGTAACAGACGATGTTCGACAAGAAAGTCGAATTGAAATAAAACGAACACCACATTGGATTAAAATATTTCAAAGATGCTATTACGATGCTACAATGGCTAGGTAAATTAAATGAAAACGACGTACCTATGTGTAAACAGCTTAATAAGGCTTTGCCACAAACAAAAGGCGAGAGTTGTGAGGTGTGATGATGGCGTGTTGAACTGTAGTACTGTCGAACCAAAGGTACCTGATCCATCGCAAAACGTTGTCACAATAAACGTTATAGGTAAAGTTTACTCGCGTGGAGCAAATGCAATGTCACCATTCGATTGTAATTGTAATGGTTCGAGTAACAACGCGCGATACGTTAACTAATCACAATAAATTATTTAGAGTATTTCGAGGATCGAATGGCGTTTGGTGTAAGACTACCCTCACTAAAATTCTGGCAAAATGTTAATTCGACATCCGTTTTGAACATTATCCTCGATTTGTTGACTTAACCCATTCACTGCCATCGAGGCATGTATGCATATGTGTTTTCTTGACTTTCGCCCAGTGCGGCTGTCAAAGATACGCAGGCATTTGAACGCACATAATGCGTTCGAGGCTCCTGAAAAAAGTTTGACTCGGAGAGGCAGTGAATGGATTTACAATAGCTATTCAATTATCAATTATCTATACACGCTATCATCTATCTCAACTACTACGCTTTTAACAGTAAGTAAAGTGTTGCCTAAACGAGAGAAACTAACGCTGGCCATACGCGCCAGTCCACTGGAGAGGTTATCTGGGCCATGTTACGAAAAGTTGTACATTAACTTTTTTCAAGTTTGCAAATTATGGTGTTTTCTACTAAGAATCAAGAACACAATTAATACCGATAGTAACACTTTTCCATTCCATGTCGGTTACGGGATGGAATCACAAAATCTGAATGAAAATTTGGTGACTTTTTTTCAATTTGTATCTAAAGATTGATGATTGTCTGTATGAAAAACCAATTTTTATTAAAATTGAGGAAAAAACCTTTTTTTTGCTGTCCACTTCCATTGACAACTTTTTGTAAAATGTCCCATGTGCGCAGATTCCCCTGCACAAGTCAACTACACATACAAAGATGCATACAGAACGCCTCTGTTTGTCCTCGAGTCTTGGGTATATAAATATGTACATACAACACACATACTATCGCGTATGTATTCTCAAATGGGGTAGGCAGAGCACACGAAACGTTACATAAACAAACCGTGTTCTGTGGTCACTTTCAGCATAAGTTTAGATTTAATAAACAGATAAAAGGGGTATAATAATAGTGATAGGTTGCTAGCCTATCACCTAAAGGATATTTAAATCTATTTCCTTAAACAACTCTTAACTTAACCCCTCTTATGCGGGCCATTCGAGTTTTTCTATGTATTTGTATGGAGCAGATCTGCTCCTAAGCATACGAGAGGTTAAGACGTCCATGGCCGAAATTGAGATCTAAACCCGACACCACACGGATCAAGATATACAAATCGTTATACATCAATTCTGTACCTATTCCTAACCAAAGCCCGGGTCATGCATACCCAGATGTGCAGATATACCCAGACCCAGATAGTGCTCTCCAGTGAACCGAAACTTATTCTGCCATCAGGTCTAAGCGACCATTTTGAATGTACAAGCATGCTGATGTCCACCGAAACTTTTGTATATAACACTCATTAAACGATAATGATGACTGAGATTGTTTTGTTTTCCTTTTTGCGCCTTCCCTACAAAAACATTGCGGTCGGTAAGTAACATTGCATCTAGAAGCAAGGTCTGTTATGAGAGCACCATAAAACCATAATCGTACTTGACAATAAGGGTGAGACCAAACGAGCGTAATTTTGTGAGTCGTGAGTAGCAGAATTTTGACCGCAAAATTTCTGCTGCATTCGGTTACATACAGAAATGCAGTCGGTGCCACATGCATGACGACGCAAAATAAATGCCGCAAGTGACCGAAACTTACGCTCATTTGGCTTCACCATAATTGACTGGCAAGACAAATACAGTTTTCCTAACTGTTCCCTTTGTTAGAAATAATTGAGTTCCGATGAAATTCCGCAAGATGGTTGCACTTCAAACATCAACATCCCAGAAAGTCCTGACACTTGACCTCTACAAATACAAACGAAGTTACTGCCGGTATCAAATGTGTACTTACTCGTAAAACTTGTAATACGATACAAAAACATTCAATAGACACCTGCATAAGGCCGCAAAAACCAGTTTTGCAAACGCAGAGAAATTAGTCTACAATTGGATTACCTAGGTAGGCACACTGACGACAAAACAGAAGATGCTATCTGGCTATAACCACATCCGCTGTGATATGCAGATTCGCTTCCTTATTGCTTTTTAATGATATTTAAATGGTAAATATCCGTTATCAGCTGGATGTCATGCCTTGCAGCAAATAAAAACGATATCAATAATAAGGAGAAGTAATCTTCTTTTCATATTTCTTGAATTTTTAATGTTATTTCTTCTTGTGTTACTCCATACAACCTATGTACGAATGTTAAATGGAAAACGGTAGCTGAGTACCTACCTAGTTACTTCAAGTCAACTTTTTTTGCCATTAGAATCGAAAGAGCTAGTGAGTCCGAATAGAAATAACCAAAAAAGTTCCAGAAAATTTTACACAAAAATTGCTCAGACAACATTTTCAAGAACATTCGTAAAAATATATACATTTTCTATGAAAATGTTAAACCACATATGTAATAAGTTAAGACGAATCTTTTGATCAAGTGCGTTGTTATTAAATGTTAACACGTTGTAATCGTGCACTCATCACGTGAATAGATTTTCCGTTTGTAATTATTCATTCAATTAAATTAACTGTAACTTGCTAGCGGCTGGCTTATCAAGTTTAATGAAAACCTAATTATTTATATATTAGCCTATTAAGTTATTTAATTGCGTTTAGAAGAGTTTCTATTACTTTGACTAATAATAAAAAAGAATAAACTGTCAAGTAATTTAATTTATGTTTACTATTCCTATGTAAATTAATTATGGTTATTTACATAACAATTTCCCGTATGGCACCGGGTTTAGAATCACATCTCCTCATTTGCAGGTAACATAAACTGTAATAGGTAATATAAATAAGGTAAGGTAAGTAAATAAGGTAAAATATCATCATATCATGAATTACTTTTCTATGCAACGTCAGCAACGTCAGACAGATTGCAGGTGCTATGACAACGACAAAAGAAAGGACTAAGCGCAATGCGTCATGTTAAAGGCACTATTAGGTTAAGCACAGTAAAACGCGCGAGTCAACTTGCACGCGATATGTCGCGACTACCTGTCATCTTTAAAGCCGGCTGGTTGGTTTATAGTCACGGGTAGGGTTGCCAACTTTTTTTGGACCCAATATAGTAGTTTTGACTTCAGAACCCATAAAAATATAGTAGTTCGGGAATTATTAATAAAAAATATAGTAGGTTTCAAATAATATTTAATTATTTTTTAAACATATATTTTTTACTGCTTTGAGCTTTCATTAACAAATTTTTGTTTTTCAAGAAATTGTCAAAGCTTGTAAGACAGTCAAGGTTCAAATTAATACTGATCAATAGTTCTGCTTTTATTAAGTCTATTCCTGCTTTGTTGCGTTCTTTTTTTCCGAATTGCATTGCAATACAAGCACTGCGGGGTGTATGTAAATGTAAGTAACATTTTCATTCAGAAATATTCTGAAAGTGTGATAAAAAAATAGAAACCAAGTTTAGCGACTTTGATGATAAAAATATAGTAGTTTTGCCTACTATATTTTATTTATAAAAATATAGCAGTTGGACCCCTAATATAGTAGGATACTATATTATATAGTAGGGTTGGCAACCCTAGTCACGGGATGTGTCTGCAGCCTTCTGTCCTAATTAACCACGTAGGCATAGGGGAAACCGGGTACAAAAGTAACACTTCGAATTTTTCAGAAACAAATCAATAGACGTTATTAAGAAATGGAGTCTTTTAATTTATGTTAACCATTTCGTTCATAATTAAACTAATCAATATTATGTTCCTCTGACCAGCAATTAATAGAAAAAAATAGTTGACGCAACGGTATGCCACAACTGCTCTATAGTGTTTCCTAGTTTTTTCTTTTGCTATGCACAGTGCTCTTATTTTTGCACTATCTTTAAAATGCTCTTCAATGGCTCCTGACTAGATATGAGCGCCGCGCCAGCGCGCCGCCGCCGCCGATTTGGCGCCATCGGCGCGACATCGGCGTGGCACGGTATTCCCTAACCTCGCGTCCCTACTTTGGTTCGTTTCGGTAGTTTTTTCCTATCCGTTGCATCACGCTGCTGTTCTACGAATTTTAGTGTTGAAGATCTTGGTCAGTGCATTGAAGAGGGTGTAAACGAACAAGACTCAGAGAATGAATGGTAGATGATGATGAATCCAGAATACTGAAACTAGGTATCATACGCAGTGCCGTAACTACTGCGACCCTGGAGGGGCGCAGAAATGACCAGACCAGTACCTTCAAGGGCGCAGTTTTGAAAGCTCGCACCGGGCGCATAAAAGGCTAGTTACGGTACTGATCATACGTAGGAGTCCTGACTGCGGCGGAGCAGTTTTGACCTTATAGATAAACATAGAGGGCGTTTGTTACCTTCGACCCGTCGGTAGGTACTTTTGTACCCAGTCTCCCGTAGTACTACAACGGTCGTAACTCCTGAATGTCAATCTTGCCAATAATAAAATGAGTCATTAATGGGCAGTACAGCGATGCGGGCCAATGTCTCCTACGCGCCGGTCCTTTACGATCTAATAAAATAACGATGTTTCAGTTCTACGCCAACACAGAGAAGTCAGTCTAGCTGATAAAACGCTCGCTTAAGAAACTTCGTTTAAACCTAAAGTTGTGCTAAATTGGCTATAAAACGTGAATATTAATGTTTTGTAAATGTAAGGAAATGGGTTTAGGTATTCTTTAGGCGACAGGCTAGCAACTTGTCACTATTATTCTACCTCTTACATTTGTTTACAAACCTAAAATGATGCTAGAAGTGGCTGCGTAGCGTGAAATAGTCATGATCATGATCATGGTTATGTCTATTTCTCGTTTCGTGTGCTCAGCCTATCTCATTTGACAATACAGGTGTGATGTCTACAGATATGTAAATTTACGTGGGAAAAAAATCACCTAGATCAGGATCGGAACTACCCACAATTTTACCACGTAAAAAGCGGTGGGCAAACTTACTCCCATTGCTGAAAACCTTGCTAATAAAGTTAGACCCCGGGAACTGTAGGTATAACATTTCATTTACCCAAGCACTCGGCGTGGCCGACGCTCAAATTCTAAGCGTTTTTGATCAAGTGCACCATCTTATCATTGTATAGTCAATCAAGTATTGACCTCAACAATTAAGTGGCGTCTCGCGAAACAGGTTGCCCTATTACGTCAGCAGTTCAGCACTTTCAATTGTTTAATAGCCTCTGAGATTTGGGATTGCGTATTCAGTACCTAGGCTTAGCACGGCAACACGCGTGAGTGGACTCGTGCGCGGGATAGACCTCTTTTTCTAATGTGTCTAGTTAGATAGTGACAGGTATAGTGCCCGACATCAAACTTAATTAGTTAAGCACTTAGCATACTTATCTGGGTAATTAACTATTTCGTAGCCGGTCGCAATGCTCAAATCTCCTGAGTCACTAGTTACGTAAAATTGAGATTTTCTTACAATTTACAGAGACATCTCTTAAGCATAAAATAGGACTTTTACCTATTACAACTTTTTTCTAAGCAACTCCATCATAGTTGTCCTGGCTAACACTAAAGAGAATAACATCAAGACAAACGTTGATTGGTCCATCCTTATAAACCATAAACCCTTACTAAGATACAATATTCATAGCCCAGATAACCTTGGGAACCCCTGCTCTGAGACTCTAACAACATCACTTTGTTAAGGTATGTCTTTTCCAGGTGTTAACGCTGTGCCTTCATAAGGCAGGCACGTTGTTGGTGTTGTGTGCTACCCTACATTTGACAGTAATATAATATACCATGGTAACGAGGGTAGGCGCGCGGCGGAATTATGTAGTTTCGTCGAGTGCGAGCGGTCCCGCAAACATTGCGACAGCAGTCGCCGCGGCTCCTAGATGAAGGGCTATGGAATGGACTGACCCGAAACATGTCTAACTAAACTCGACTTAAGACGAGAGTTATCCGTATTTTAAAAAGCCATTGGATAAGTCTTGGCGCAGCTCTTTAGGCTATGAAATCCAATGCCTCATACTGATGATGGTTCACGTTATTTTGTTTGCTCCGATTTGCTCGAACAAAAGAAACCCGACACAAGTAATCACCACATTCATTGTGAAATCTTTTCAACAAACAATTCGTCTTTTGAATCACTTTGTACATTTTGTCATACTTTAATTACACACTATTACAACAAGAAAAAGACACGCAAATACCGCTACTCTGTCTACCGTCCTAATTATCGTTTTAAACAAATAGAAATAATGACGCTACTGAAATACCTTGTCGTTCATATTAGACTATTAGTCTGTTTTTTATTCTTAGATACAAAATTGACAAATTGAAATGTCTAATTCACAAATGATGACACATTTTTTTTTAGTGATACTAGCACTTTAAACCTGTGTCTTGTTAAACGAAAAAATATGGCTATCGTAATAAACAAATACAAATATCGGTACTTTTAATTCAACGTTGACGTTCGTCAGTGGAGGCACATCACAATTTTAGAATCACAAAAAACAGGCAACACCGGCAATGTCAGTTTAGTATCTGACTTTAAAAAAATAGACTATAGTCCGTTGTAAAATTTCTCAGTAAAAGAAAGTTAATTTCTAGCCAAATTGAATGGCGGATTGTTAATTGTGTTGGAGAACAATAAGACGGATTTCTGTCGTGGATTTGATTAAATGTAGCCCGTGACTGAAAGTTTCAGGGAGATGTTTAAATGTTTACTTTGATTTGGACCATTGACCATTTATTTTTGTATACTTTCGCTTCAAGTGCTGAAAGTGGCTACGAAACGTTGAATGGTCATGGTTTGCTCTATGTAACGTTTCGTGTGCTCTGCCTACCTCATTTCGGAGTATTAACATGTTGTATGTATGCAATTAAAATTAAACTCTTGGGCTTTATACGCGCTCTAAAGCTGCGTCGATAAACCTGATAAGAAAACCTATGGTTGCATATTTATTTTATTACCCACACACATCACGCCTGATTCCCAAAAGAGATAGACAGTCATTGGCGTGGCCAGGGGGGGGGTTGGGGGGTTCGAACCCCCCTAAAAGTTCAGATTATGGGGGGCACCTTGGGCGATGAATGGTATGGTACCCGAGTCCGATTCGCTATGCTGCCCGAGTCCGACTCGCACTTGGCCGATTTTTTTCAACCCCTCCCAAAACTAAATCCAGGCTACGCCCGTGTAGGCAGTGCTCAGAAAGCGTTACATAGACAAATCCACGACTATTTCAAAACAAAACAAGCTCCCAAAAAGACAACAGATTTGAGTAGGGACTTCACATCGTTGAAAAAAGTGCTAGGATAGTGCCAGCGGTGCCTGCCTAGGCACAGGGCGCAGAAATGACCAGACCAGTGTCTTCAAGGGCGCAGTTTTGGAAGCTCGCACCGGGCGTACCTATAAAAGTCTTACGGCACTGAATACAGTCTCTGACATCTAACTTCTAACTTGGCAATAATCGTCCAATGAACAAATCGTTGTTCAGGTATTTTTGGTGGTAAAGCGGTGCGCGAACTCACCACTACTACCTACTACAAAACCATGTCAAGTTCGAAGACCTTCAGTGGAAACGTTGGTTTATGAGAAAAAACAATTCCAAAGAACATTTAGGTATATTTTTATTTCGACACCTGCAAGTTCCAAAAGAAACTAGAAGTAACCTACAGATTTCGCAAGTGCCTAATTGATTTCCTTTTAATCGATTGACGCAGTTCATTTCGGCGAATTGTCCAAGTTCCGTATTCAGCCCAAATGCTGACTTTTTTTGTAAACCACAACGCATAATTAAGTAGGTAAGCAATTCTTACCCGTTACTTTAATCATAAATGCCAATGTGGTGACCGTCTGGCGACTGTCTAGGTTTCATTACGACGCAATTCCATACTGACGTCAAATGTAGAGTACTTACTTACCTATTTACATATCTGTTAACCATTCATTTTAATCTTTAGTGGCTTTTGACTTCGATTCCATATCTGTGAAAAAAACCACTGGACTTTCGTCCAATATCTGTGGTAGAATTATTGTGATGGCCTATGTGACTACGAGTACCCATATTGTGCTACGCTGTCGTAGCACTTGTAGCACTTAGCTCGTCACGCAGTTAAAAACACTATCAAATTGTATGCTGTCTAAGTAAGTAGTTTTGTATACTTGGTAAATAATTTTAGCGTAAGTAATGTGTAATGTATTTAGAGATATGTTAGCATTAGCTTAGTAAGTGTACTAAAGCCGTTAAGATACCTCGATTTTTTTAAATCATGACTGAAATAGGTAGTTACCACTGTAACCTATTCTGAAAATTGATTAAGTTAGGTTGTCTGTTGCTTTTAATTCTGCTAATAATCTGTGTGATATCGCATTAACATAAGTTAATATCATGGTCAACTTGCGAGCTTAAAACAATCCTGTATGCAAACAAGTAGGCAGACCACGCTTTTGTTTGTCCCGAAAATTACTTTTTTTTTTTAATTAAAAAATGTCTCCCTCTCAGCGTCTATCTTTTATCTCTATCTGTGAACGTACAACACGTTCTGTTAAAAAGACTTCGTGATCTATTTCTGCGAGTCAGCAAAGACGAACACGGGCTCAACTCGTGCGCAGTGCAAGGTCGATGACCGCTGGCGCAACCGCCGCTAAAGTTACATCAGCCGACCTTTCTACGCGGAACAATGGTTTCAGCACAATCCTGACGCTTCCTGAAATATTTTTACCGTCCATAATACTAAAAACAATAACACTTTAAGGATTTACTATTAGTTAAGTACTAACGACAGCCTCGTTTTAATTTTTACGACGCGCATTTACTTAATTATTTTCGCATGTAACAAATTGTACTAATTAACTTCACTTATCCACCCAATCCATATGAATATGTCAATTAAGTAGTTACCAAAAAATAAACAAAGGTATTAAAACTGTGTCTTTAATTCACTTAAGAACAGTTGCACAAAACATAATAATATTCGTAATTGACAGTATAAGATTTTTATGTACTAATAATTTATACTTAAATTACTTATTCATTAGAAAATTGACGCAAAGACAAGGCAAGCTAACCTAACCTAAAAAAATACAAAGTTCTATTTATTTTTCAGCCTCTTGGTCACCCTATTGCACATGAATTGTGGGGGCACGAGACATCGACGACAAGTGCCTTGCTTACGCTCTTGCGGATCAACTTCGGTTAGGTATGCGTGCGCGCATTGTAAACAAACTGGGATGTAAACAAAATACTGCTGATAATGCACACCTGCTGCTTGTGCCATGTTACTGATCCAAAACTATTGCAAGCAAAAATGCAGGGGTGGGAAACCTTTTTACCTACTTTTATTTTTACTGTAATTGTTAATTAGACGAAGGAACGATAATTAACTGTTTACTACCTTGAGTTTGGCATGGTTTTTACACAAACAGCATCATTAGATCCAAGTTTTCCTTGTGTTAAAACACTATTATTAGTTGTTATTATTTGCTTATCATTAAAATTAATTTACCTCGTATTTTTGTTCCTCAATTGCTTCATCAGTATTTTTTATTATTTTGCTATAAAATAGCGTAACATTCTTAGGAATTGCATCAACTTAAACACAGAAAAACCATTACATCCCACTATCATTACTTTGCCTTCGTCTGTAATTAATTATTAACCTACAAAAGATTTATTGCAAGAGACCGCGGCACGCAAAATAATGTTCAAACGTGACCTAATAATCAGATAAAGCATGCCTATTACAGTCTAGGCTATCACCTGCAAGATTCAAGTACCTGCCTAATGCTTGGCTCGAAATCCGATGATTCGAATTAGCAAAGTACAACAACCGACATTGACCAAACGTTGTGGATGCATTCCAAAGTAACTCAATCCCAAAACAATCCGTACTGCGAAGTGGATTGCGAAGAGGATTAGCGAATTTCGTATTAGATACCCGTTACATTGAAGAATTCAAGGTTAAGTTTTGAACTTTGTCCGAGCAGACGCAGCAATGGAATGTTTAAATACAATTGGAGCAGCGCTGTCGCGGGTGACATAGTCACGCACGTGGATGATGTAACATCTTGCAGACTTACACGAGACGGATTCTTACTAAATAACGTTTGTGCATTCATCAGCGAGAGATCTGACAAAAAAATGTTACGGAGTAGCGTCTCATGACCTTCGCTTTGGAAATGCACTCAGAATGAGAACGGAAAAGGAAGTGCACTGCACGGAGCCTCATTACGTAAATTTATAACCAATTATCAAGCCATTGAAGGCGCGAAACGCTTTTAGTATAAATAATAATATTTGTCTAGTATACATATTTACCTAACTTAAAAATGTTTGCAACAAAAAAGTAATATTTACCTACTTACTTACTTACTTGCTTTATTAACGACAGGTAGGCCGAGCACACGGAACGCTACATACAAAAAGACATGACTTTTCACGTTTCAGTAGCCACTTTTTGCATATATTTTTACGTTTATATCAAAAGGAATACCTATTTTAAACATAAAACTACCGTGAGACTCACTCATAGTGAAAAAAAACGCACGCGCGTCTGTCCGCTGCCGTGGCGCGTAGCTCCAGATGAAGGGTCACGGATTGACCCGAAACATGTCGAACTAATCTCGGTGTAAACAACGTGAGTAATTCCGTTATTTTTTCACTAAGGAAAACCTACTTTAATTTTGCCCAGAAATAAGAATGTAATCTTGAGTATGTGTACAGTCCTGATGTGATTAACATCACATTACTTATACATATTGACTTTAAGTGCGTGTAGAGGTAGGTGTAAGACCTACACTGTAGGTAGAGGTAGATACTGTGATAAATGAATTCACCGATAAACGAAATTCTATTTACGTCACAGTTTATAGCCCAAGCTCTAAGTTCCCTAATCATCGGTATCATTGCAAAAAGCCAATTAGCCCCCGTTATCAGTGTCATCAGAGCGTGCACTTTTTCAGCGGAATTCAGAGTTAGATAATCAGTGAGTATTTTCATAGCAGTGAGCAAATCGGCCAAGGTCCCCGCTAGAGGTCGCTACCACGTGCTGCTGTGTGATTCTATGTTTTATGACATTTTTTATTCTTTTCCTCTTTAATTTAATGGGCTTTATTATGTAACATATAGGTAGTCCACCATAACATACATACATACATACATATTCTCACGCCTGTATTCCCATGAGGGGTAGGCAGAGCACATGAATTCAAAAATCCAGTGCCACGTTTAGCGAATTCAGGGTAACCAGATGTTTAAACGTGATATTGCGGTGACAGGTTGCTAGCCCATCGCCCAAAATACACTGACCCTTTCCCAGAGTCGACTCTTACGACACCCACGGGAAGAAAGGGGGAGGTGCAATTCTAACCCGGCACCACACGGGGACACCATAACGCAAAGATTAAACCATGCGTAGCTTAGTGATTTGTCTATTTCCGCTCTAGCGTAAGGTGGTTTCGATTCGCAGCTTGTATGCTCTCAAAAACTTGTACCTACCTAATGTAAATCAATGAAATGTTGTGTGTAAATTTGTAAAGTACGCATATCACATCACGCTTGTATTCTCCAATGGGGTAGGTAGAGCCCACGAAATACTACACAGTCAAAACCACGTTTCATAGCTGCTGCTTGCATACTTTTAAGTTTCCAGTTAGGAGCTAGTGCTGACAAGTAGCAAATATATCTTAACCTATTTCCTTAGTAGCCTGGCTTGTAAATGTAAAAAAATAAATAATGTAAATCATATTAAAAGTTCAAGTAATTCGGTGAAGGAAACTTCCCTGTTGCCCTGAGAAAACTTTTGTACCTAATGTGCATCAATGAAAGTTTGTGTGTAAAGTTCCACCCATTTTTCCGTGAAAACTAGGACGACATCTAATTTAAATGATCCCAAATGTCGTCCAATAGAAATTGACAATTGTCATATACATACTGAATTAGAAATTCCACAGCGAATCAGATCACTGGTCCATCTGTCAATTAATGTTTCGTTAAAGCGTAGTTTGTTTCAACTAAAAAGTCGTACAACTGCTTTTTAATTTTTGTGACCGCTGGCCTAAAGGGGAAACTAAAAGTAAAAGTTGTCGGATGAAGTTGTCATATGATTTGACAAAAAATCTAATCACGACCATCTTATTAAAACAGTTATCGTGCACTCATGATATATTTCGTGTCGTGTCGCAATAAAATAACACCTCTCCATTTCTTCTGTGGATGATCATCAAATTATAAAAAAAGTATTAAACAACCATAAGCACTAGGAGAGTAGAAATACTTGGACTAAACACTAATTCCGCAACGAAAAATGTACTCTAATCAAAGTAATCAAATCACGTGCAAAAGCCCGCCAAAACATTGTGACTTTACGGTTTGCCGGAAGCAGTTATATAATATCGATCACTCACTGTCAAGACCCGTAGATCCGTCATTCATATCCTTCCTAAAACTGGTCATCTCAGGCTCTGGTTCACCTTAAAAACCGGACAAAGCCAACGTTAAGTCTACATGTTGTTTTTCACTGACGTCATACACTTACAATTAGTTCAGGCATAGCTATATCTATATGGATACATCTGCCAATACAATCGCCTGTATTCCCAAATGGGGCAGGCAGAGCGCTAAAAGCTACATAGACAAATCCATGACTATTTCACGTTTGTTAGCACCTTTTCGCATATTTTTAAACGGTTTTACTTAGCTTACCCCGTTTGTTTTAGTCTTTATTCTTTGGTCTTTGTTGGTTCAAATTTAGAAATTGAAATTTCACCCTCTTTCCGTCAACTGATTGATCTGAAATTCGGTATACGCTTTTAGTTGTAGTGACAATACAATAATGTACATTCATTGTCATTGTAAATTCAAAATGGCCGCCGCTACAAAATGGCGGATGACCTAATTCTTATCTACCCCATCAATATGGGTATCAATTGAAAGGTCTTTGCAAGGAGAATACAGTGCACTATATCAAATTAAAAAAACTAAAAGCTCGAAAAAAAAAGGAAAAAAACTTTTAAGTAAAACGGTTTTATATACATTAATTAGACTAAAATAAAACCGTTTTACTTAAATGTTTTTTTTTCCTTTTTTTTAGGTTTTGTTCGGAGTTACTCGACAGGGTAACTGTTGCCTAAAATGTACCTTAACATTGGGCACCTCGTACGACATCCAATGGAGGAAATGGAGAGGTGTTATAAATTGTTATTTTCTCTTTATGTTTCTTGTCACATAGTACTTACTCGTGTGCATTGCGATGTAAGAGTACGTAGAGATATCAGGTTCCTATTATAAACTATGCTCAGTATGGGTAAGTACGGATGATTGAATGCAGTCCTCTCAAATAGATGACACCTCAAACTCATACATAATAATAATATATAGTAGTCAGTGTCATAACATAACTTTATTACTACGATACGTCTGCTTCAACAACAATAAAACATAATACGATTGTATTGTACTAGCTTTTGCCCGCGGCTTCGCTCGCATTATGTTCGGAATGACACAGAGGAGATCTCGGATTTTTTATAATCCATAACTTCTCTAAAATGAGGGGTGTAAGTATGTCAGACTACGGGATTTTCCTGCTAATTCCCGTTCCCGTGGGAATTTTGCAATGTGCTGTTGCAACTAAGCTTTAACTTTACTAAGGTGCCTGCATGCCAAATTTCCAGCGTCGAACTTAAGCAGTTTAGATTTTTCAGACAACGGGATTTTCCCGCTAATTCCCGTTCCCGTGGGAATTTCGCAATATCCTGTTGCAACTAAGCTTTAAGTTTACTAAGGTACCTGCACGCCAAATTTCAAGCGTCTAACTTAAGCGGTTTAGATTTTTCATACAACGGGATTTTCCCGCTAAATCCCGTTCCCGTGGGAATTTCGCAATATCCCGTTGCAACTAAGCTTTAAGTTTGCTAAGGTACCTGCATGTCAAATTTCAAGCGTCTAACTTAAGCGGTTTTTGATTTTTCATACAACGGGATTTTCCCGCTAATTCCCGTTCCCGTGGGAATTTCGCAATATCCCGTTGCAACTAAGCTTTAAGTTTACTAAGGTACCTGCATGCCAAATTTCAAGCGTCTAACTTAAGCGGTTTAGATTTTTCATACAACGGGATTTTCCCACTAATTCCCGTTCCCGTGGGAATTTCGGGAATTCCCTTCTTAGTGCACCTCTACGGTACCCAAGCTACGTCCCTTCCAAATTTCAAGTGCCTACGTTTAGCCGTTTAGGCTGTGCGTTGATATGTCAGTCAGTCAGTCAGTCAGTCAGTCAGTCAGTTTCTCCTTTTATATATATATATAGATAGATTGTGTCACATAAAATGCCCTAATATGCACGTCATTTGCTATACGTAGGTAATACATAATCGTAACTATAATAAAAAAAACCACATCATCAGAACAATGTGTGTGACATATTCATGTGACAATTAAAACAATGACAGTATATAAAAGGGAAATAACTTTTGTTGTTAAAGTCAAGAAAATGGTTTTATATCAATAATGAAATTTTACTACGTCATAAATTTGCATGATGAGCAGTATCTACTTAATTCTTTTTGAGTAGCTTTATGTGCGGAAGGCCTTAAATACGATATGATATCTGTATCTGAACAGATATCTGTCTATATCGCTCCCTATACAATTCAACGAGCTAAACACACACAGCGCAGATTACTTATATTTTACCGTCAAGTATCTATTGGCATTGGCACCGACATATCTATGGAAAGATGGCATTTATATGCAGATAAAATATTATCGTATCTTCTTAGTCTGTGAAACACTAGAAAGTTCTCCAGCTGAGATATCGGTACCATTTGTGATCTATTTAGATCAGTTAAAGAGGTTCTATGAGTAATGGCTAACTGGTCACCATTTCCCTCGGCATTTGTCTCGAATTAGGGCTAATTACGTTTAATTTGCCGTAACGCGGGGAAACAGCTTCAAAGACGAAAAGTTGACCCGGCCAGGAGCATCGGGTCAATCATGGAGTAATTAAGAAGAAATGGGACAAGGGAATAAGATACATACATACATACAATCACGACTGTGTTCCCAAATGGGCTAGGCAGACATAGTCAAAACCATGATTGACTACTTCACGCTTCGCAGCCACTTCTAGCTGAATTTTAGGTTTGAAAACAGATGGAAGAGGCTTGGATATGTAGTGGCAGGTTGCTAGTCTGTCGTCTAAAACATACCTAAACCTATTTCCTTAGTCGCCACGGAGAGGTGTTATTCTATCCCGACACCTCACAGAAAAGGGAATAGGTTTATTAAAGGACCATGACTACGCATATTACGTGGTGTGTTGCTCCTGGGTGATTGGTCGCGAATTGGCCCGAAACATGTCCAGCTAATCCCCCGACGTGACACAACACAATGTGTAGTGTTCTATAATAGGTACTCTTGTTTATGTTATCGTAAAACTCTTGTCTGTCACAAATTCACAATAAAGATCACTCAATATGGAAGCCGGTACTATAATAAATCCATTGTTGGTAGACGTAATTACTATTTAATTAGGTTCTAAACCATTTACTAAACTGGAGTAGTTTAATAGATCAGCTGATTGCAGATCTGGTGCAAGGGCGCGTTTAACCAAAGTCGATCATTAGTTTTTAATTGCCTCTTTAAGTCCGCCATAAACTAATATTTTGAAGTAAGTACTTACAAGTTTACGATTTTATTTGATCCTTTGTAGTTCTGAGCTTATAATAACACCTCCCCGTTTATTTTTGTGGATGCTGTAAAAGTCGACTAAGGAAAATAGGCTAAGGTTCCAGATAGGTTAACTTGTTATACTCCTTTTATCTAACTTTAAACGCAAATATTATGCTAAACGTGGCTACGTATCGTGAAATAGTCATGGTTTTGACGTATGCGTTTAGTGTACTTTGCCTACCCTATTATGTAACACAGGCGTGACTTATGTTATGTATGTAGTAACACTAGCAACAAATTGCTAGCCTATCGCCTAATGTATACGTAAACCTATTTCCTTCGCCACCTCTCACGATATCCACGGTAGAATTGGAGAGGTATCCTGAACCGTACCACACGGGAAATTATCTGTAGGTAAGATTTCCTTGGATCCCATTAAGGTTATTGCATGTCAGGAAACAGAAGACAACATGAATACCAATAAAATACCTTGACATTATTTGTCTTTCCGTAAACATTGTTTGAAGGAATTTGTATGGTGGAAATGAAATAATACGGACTGCTTTTCCTCTTTGGCAGAAGGTACTTTAGTGGCTTAAATACAGGGAAATTATAAAAATTAACTTAAATGCCTTTTCCTTGACTCGTCTTCGTGGTTAGATTTCGCACCCAAAGCGTACAGTCAAGGATGAGCTACTATGGAACCTTTTTGAAGCAAAAGTCATTCCGATTTTCCTTGTTCGCTAATGGTGTCATTATAACATTTACTGTGAAATGGTTCCACGGTGCCCATGGATTAAAGTGCTTCACTGTACCAACTAAGTGGATTTTTATTTCTAGACTTAAGTGCTGTCGTTCGTACTTTAGAAGAGAGTTTATCTTGGAATCTTTTGAACCTGCTATGCTAAGCTATACCTACTTCCGTTAGGAATATAACAAATACTTAAATAATTACATCTTAAGAAAAAGGTAGATATTACTATACTATGTCTAGTATGTCTTTATTAGGTATGCCTGTATTTTTAAAATGGAGTAATAAGCAGAACACAAGAAAAGTTACGCGGATAGAACCATGATGATTCACGTTCAACAGCCTACAGAACGGTGTGGCGTAGGATGTACAGGGTGAAACCAAATTGGTGATACGAAATTAGAGCTTTTTACTCATTCAAACATAATGCATTAGTACATTTTTAAAATCAGTCTCATAATTATGTTGGATATTCATACTGAAGTATTATCTGAAATTTTGAGGACTAGTCGAAACAAATCATTTACCGCATTGCATTGTCTAGCATTAGTTGAATAAGATTTATTTTGTAAGACCATTTTGACTTCACCCTTTAGAATACTTATCCATTTCTTCCGCGGATGGCACGAGAGATAATTAAGAAAATTAAATTAAAAGAAAAAAAGAAATACATTTTGGAAATAGGTTATGCTTTAGATTTAGACCGCAAACTCAATAGGTGCAGCGCTATTGTCTAACGCAATAAAAATCTACATCGTTTTTAATTTAACAGTTGAAACCAAAAATAGCTTTGAAATTGATACATTTCTAAGCGAAACTGTCAAATTAATAACGATATAGATTTTTGGTACGTTAGACGATAGCGCTGCTGTCGTTATTATTACCTACTTCATCTGATTAAAAATGTACTGAAAATACATTAATTATAGGTACTGTGTGGTGTAGAAGCGAGATTACATACTTTCCGTGTAACTTACCGGTTTAAGTTTATTGCTGTATGACTTGACTTTATTGATAGAGATAATTAGAGTGACTTTTGCATCACAAAAATGAGTAAATCCCCGCAGGTTTAAAGTAGCGACCGAAACAGCTCGTTGCGGTAATTTAAACGCAACTTAGAAGGAAAATGTTGAGGAAAACCAACAGCTAACCGATTTGTGGCAATAACTTAAAAAACGAAGAAAATATACTCATTGCTAGTTGTCCTGAAGAAATTTTACACGTTTTGATGGAATTTTGACAGAAAGCCTTTTTTTTAATATCAGTTTTTAGTACCAGTACTCCTCTCCATTTCTTCCGTGGATGTCGTAAAAGGCGACCAAGGAAATAGGTTTAAGTATGATTTAAGTAAGATTTCTTGCCAACCCTGAGAACCAAATTAAGATGATCTTCAACGCTATCCGACAAAACAGTTGAAAAGCTATCTAGAAAATACCATGATAATGGTAGGCCCATGTTAAGAAGAGAATTTTATTGCCTTGAGGTAGCAATTACAGTGAGAGTCAACTGGCTAGAAACAGCAGACATCTAATAAGTCCCGGCACAACCTGACATGAAAATATGTACGAAGAGACACCTCGGTTAGGCTCAATTCACACCAGAAGAGCGGCGAAAGGCGGCGAAGCGCAGCGACCCGCTCCGTGGAGAATGCGCGAGGGTTCCTGCGACTGCTCGAGAAGCCGCTGGAATGCGTAGGAAGTCGCTGGAATTTACATATTGACATATTGACAGCGGCCGTCGCGACTACTCGAGCATCCTCGGGCATTCCCGCGACAGCTCGCGCACGGCTTTGTTTATGGAATGCGCTGGAATTCCCTCGGATCCGCGGGCATCCGCGCGCTTCGTTAGAGTTTCTCATGCGATAATAAGTCTTATTATAATGAAAATAAAGTTGAAATTCTCATGACACTGAAACTGCGCTCCGCTACGCCGCGCTTCGCCGCTCTTCTGGTGTGAATTGAGCCTTAGTGTCCTGTCACCATATTCCACATTCTACAAATCTGTAATGGAACCCTTGTCAGTTGGATGTGACCTACATCTCTGTTGATTGAAAAAACTAAAACTTTTACACTCTATTCTCAAATTTTTTTGGTGACGGTACACTGTCGGAAAGCGAAATACTTGACGGAACCCTACAAATAAACAGTTTTTGTAAGTGTATTCTTTTTCCCTCCGTCCGTATACGCCGCATCAAAACGTTCGACTAGAGTGTTACCTATTTTGTTTTTTTTTTGTAATCTTTTGTAGAACCCCACCAGGGATGTCACGGAACCCTGGGGTTCCACAAGAGATTA
Organism: Adoxophyes honmai; assembly: GCA_005406045.1. Taxonomy (NCBI): domain Eukaryota; kingdom Metazoa; phylum Arthropoda; class Insecta; order Lepidoptera; family Tortricidae; genus Adoxophyes; species Adoxophyes honmai. The sequence continues at coordinate 58,412 of BHDV01065391.1, forward strand.
GAAAAAAAACAAAATAGGTAGAACCTTGGGGTTCCACGGAACACACTTTGAGTACGGCTGCTCCATTTAATGTCTACATTAAACTTAATCGTATAACCAGTCAGAAAATATACATCTAGGCAATTATCCCCTACTTGGTTAGTTTTTCCTCACGTTTGACGCCAAGCTAAGAAAGTCCAAAGCTTTCACACAGAGATTCATAAATGCTTTCAACTCGTCTGTCAGGCTAACTGTGCACGTTTGTACCTAGAATTATTGGTCTTTCGAGCCTCGGCTTATTACTAAGGTTGTCACAGTAACGTTTTTGCGAACAGTAAGAGCTGTTCTGTTTTGCTCGATTTTGTCTGTCTACTAAAAAAAAGTACCTTAATTTATAGTCGAAGATTAAACTTAGGCCAGTATTACACCTGTACGTTTTACTTTGGTACAGTCAGCTGCAGAGAAAAGTAACCCCCCGCCCATACAATGTTCTAATTACTGCGGGGTTATCTTTCACTGCAGCTGTCCGTACGTAGGTAGAATAAGCAATATTTGTCTCTTTTTAGCAGGTAGATGCTTATGAGTAAGTATGTGAATCAAACTTACAGGTGTAAGACCGGAATAATTGTAACATGTATAGTTTTGGAATATGCATACCTGCAGTTGCAATATGAAATAAATAGGTAAATATAACTATACAAAACTGTAAGTATAGCTCCAGAATACAATTTTCACATCTTTCTGACACTCGTCGTTGACGAAATATTACGAACTAACCAGTGAAACGCAAATTTTGTTAGACAATAACGTTAATTCCTCCTGCAAATTAATTCGCTCGCTTCATACACTTGCACAGTACACAATCTACACCACAACTGTCTACTGTGCCTGTTTATGTACTTTTAACTACAGTCGTAGTTACCGCGAGGGACTTCTGCGCCCGCCTGGAGAAATGCAAGCGGCGTGCAGCGGTCGTGCGCGCACGCATCCCAGGCGTGCATCCGACGCGGGGATGTCACACATGTTTAATGGCCATGCGGATGGCGCCTATAAAAATAGACGGTAAATGCTTTTTTTTTAATTCTCATCAAGGCAAGGAAATTGGCTTAGCGTCATTTTAGGTTTGACGTTGATATATTTAAATGTAAGGTAGGAAATTAGGTGCGAACATTTTTGGGGTAATTTAATGAATCACCAAATAAATTGGAAATAGATAAACAATAATTATAGTACTAAACAAATAAATATAATCCAGCCTGTTGTAGATGTGGAATGACAAATCTGCCTACTATTTTGGCCACAGCCTTCCTATTAGTATGAAAATGAACATGAAAGTTTTTTACCTGCTAACAGATAATCTACTAAAAACAATACGATAAATAACTAAAGGTATTAGAAATAAACATAAGTATTGCGTTTGGATGTAATTAAGGAATGTAGGATTGTAATTAAGAACTGTGTCAACGACGTCTAAACTTTAAATGCTGGATTTTTTTTTACTAACAGAAACTAACTAATTACATACCTACGTACGTATAGAACTACATTGAAATGGGAAGTGCGGGTCAATTTTTTTACAAGTCATACAAACTTATTGAAACTAATGGGACCAATTTATGCGTTAAATTAAGGACAGTCTTGATGTTCATGTCAAATTGACATCTTTTCCGCTCTAGATAAAGCTCGGGAGCATGCAAGTGTCACGCGACCACACGCCGTCCGTATCGAGGACGTGTTATATCCATATACACAATTCACAGGTATGTCATGCAGGTTGGTAAAGTATTTCCTGTTTCAAATTTATAAATTTATTTTTTTAACTTACACACACTTGTGTACCCAAATTGGGTAGGCAGAACACGAAACACTACATAGACAAAACTATGACTATTTCTTGCTTCGTGACATTGTGACTAGAAAAAAACGTATGAAATTCATCATCATCATCATTTCAGCCATAAGATGTACACTCCTGAACATAGCCGTCCTCTTTAGACTTCTATGAGTACCTGTTGGAAGTGACCTGCATCCTGCGTTTTCCAGCAACCTTTCAATCTGTATGGAATTAAACTTACCGGTCACCTCTTAAAATGTAAGTAAATCATTAAAATGCAATAAAAGTTGTCATCTTAGTCCACCGGCGCGGTGACAAATACGTCTACTACTAACAATGCTGCCAAATATGTTTCAAATTAGGCCTCGTAACATACATTAGCGTTGACGTTTCCAGTTTAATGGCATAGCATTTGTTTTATGAATGAAACTTTGGCAGTTTGCCTACGTTTGGTGTCGTGACGTCAATCTACGATATATGGCAACGACTTGGTCACCCTGGTCATGTGAGTTTGAGATATTTAGACCAATCATGAATATGAAGCAAAGACAGTCGAATCGAGTGATTTCTGACCCACCGCAGAACGTCGCCAGAATAAACGTAATGAACGATTTCCTTTGTCGAGCAACGTACTGTCACTATAATGTTTACTGTAAATAGGTTCTATTGTGGGTCAGGAATCAACTGGTTCGATATTACACACTGGTGATGGTGCGTGGATGGTAAGTCCTCGTTGCAAGGTTCATTTCGATTGTTACCACAGTCCGACTTGTTAATCCTACCATTAAGTAGCAATGCTAGCATTCATTTCATATAGCTTTTAATAGGTATACCTATATCTTCAGGTTTTGGGGAGAAGCAAATGATTTTTATTGAAGCATCGTAATGATGAATTAATTTCTGACAAATCGCAGAATATTAATATTTAACAATTAGAAAAGCAATGATTACTTACGAGTGGTTTCAATATTCAATTCAAAGACAGTTTGGCTTACTAGAAAATGACAGATAATAGGTATATGGACGCTACAACACTTTCCTATCTCTAGTAGGTAAGCTAAACCATATTTTTATGCGAGACAGCTAAACCATTGATTGAATATTGGGACGTGCCATAAGACAGGTTGGTACTAACACTAACTAATGTTAAGTTAACTAAAGTTAATACTTTACCCAAGATTTTTTGGGTGGCCCAGAAATGAATTGTATTATAGACTTACTGTTATAAACGGGAAAGTTTGTATGGATGAATAATGAAATTAGGTATACTTTTGTAAATTAACAAACACCAGTTCAGCTAAATGCGCGGCTCGAATCGCGCGGGAGATGAACCACCAGTCATTTTTTGACTGTTTGGGCACTGTCATAGCTCTTTAATCAACATTAAAACCTAAATAGCAACGAACCGTGAAAGAGTCATAGATTTCATGTGCTCTGTCTACCCTATTTAGGATTACAAGCGTGATGTGTGTGTGTAATGTCAGCAGATAGGTATAAGACAAGTGGTCAGCTAAACACGTGTGTCATGCTAGACAGTTCTCAAACGTCACTAATGGTGTCAGCTCATAAATCTACATGTACCTAAGTCTTGTCTGATGGAGGGATCTACTTGCAAAGCTTTAGGTTCCAATACCAAAGCGATAATTTCTTTTACATTTGGGTACTTATTTTAATCATCGCTGTAAAAAAGCGTACAGCATGAACAACATCTGTTAAAGCCGTTACGCATCCCTCCCAATTTCCTGTACATTCAGATAAGCTTATTTCAATGTTATGTTCTGGTATCAGTCCTCAATTAGCCTGTTCTGTTATATGTCTTCATAACTTTGTTATAAAAATAAGAATATGTAATAGGAAAAACTCGTCAAATAGGAAGTGACACAACTCCATTTTTGTAATGGAATCGAAGATATTTCGCACAGTTTTAGCGGAATGCCTGAGAACTAGGCAAGTGCTATAGGACCTGTTATTTACCCTTCAAGTAGCGGCAGTTCGGTTGTTCCTGAGTTGCCTTACAAGTAACGCAACCCGTATCAAAGCTCCGTGCTTCCGGCGCCAGGCCCGCTATCCTCTGTAAACAATACGCGCTGAAATCGTAACAAAATATTTTTTATCGGATACTAGCTAACCGTAGCGTGTTTTAAACATGGCCGCGGCCCGCGGGCGCACTCAGTTCACTCGCAACCGGTGACCGACGCGCGCGTCAACAGTAACAAATTAAAATATCGATAATAAAATAACACTGCCACCAAAACTGTGAATAAGTGTGCAACGGATTTTCGATTCGAAATTCAAATCGGACGTGCCTTCTTTTAAAAAAGTTTCAAAAACGCGGGAACGAGTTTCGGACGCGTTCACGTGGAGACCGGCAAAGCGGATTCCAAATTTGAATCCGTCAAGGTCCATTCAAGATATTGGCGCGTTTTGTGCCAGTTCGCGGCACTTTCGTTTAGTTAGTGCATCACAGGTGAGTGACATCTCGAAAGCTATGAAGTCTGTGCTTTATTTTTAGCATTTTAGAATAGCGCGCACGAGATGCGCAGACGAACTATTTTTGGTCCACAACTGTAACTGAATGCTCGTATTACCTACGTACATTCCTGCTTGGAGCGCTCTTAGTCGCAACTTAAATAAGTCACGTTGTCAAACGGAAACCGACCTAAATCTACTTAACCGTGTAGAACACTTTTAATGTATTCCTTTTAAAATATGACCTTTCTGTCATGAATCACGCGTTAAGCGCCATATGAACAGTTTGAAATCATGAACGCACATTTACCTTGTGTAGTGTGAATTAGGTATGCCGATATGTCCTACATTACATTGTAGCGGCGGCGTACCTAGATTACTTAACAATCTAGCCACTGTCAGCGCGACGCATGACATTTCTGTCGCAAAGAACTAGTTCCTTCACTTAATTTGCAACCGTGAGATTAGGAAACGGATTATTTTTAATGAAAGACCAGTTAACTCATTGTCTAGCTAGAGGTATTATGATAGTCATTAAAGATAAAAATGTTGAAACGTAACAATAATAACTGCACTTTTACGAATTAGCATAATAAAGTAGACCATAAATCTTTCAAGCATCGCGCGTGCGGTTCAATTTTCAGCAAAAAAATGATGAAAATTCACATCTAAAAAATAAACACAAGAGGGAATTTTATATACATTTTATTCTAGCTTTGCTAATTATTTTTGAACGCAGACGTTCTAGATAGTTATACTCGAAATTTATTTGAAAGGTGACTTTTAGCTTTTAGCTTTAAGATTTGCAGCCGTCATAAAAATCCATACGAATGTTTAGTTTCACAACATTCCTACTAAACTTACCAACATATCTACAAAACGTACCTACTGTTTACTTCGGACGGAGATAAATTTTAGTACGAAAGTACTTGCCTGTGAAAATTTATATTCTGCACAACTTCAGGGTATTAACGGCTAACGGCCAAAGAGCTGTGAGAACTCTACCATAGAGTTTAACACTCTACTGATTCTATAAAGGTAGATATAAAGACAACACCATACAAGAAGCGCGTAAAATAAAATACGAAAATAATCTTTATATGTATAACACCAAAAAGACTACAAGATTCATATACTGAGTACAAAAATAAAATTTTACGGAGAGCAAAAATAATAAGCGGCATTGTCGCTCCGAAGCTATCTTTGCGAAGCAATCTTTAAAATAGTGGCGGTACTTAAAGCTTTAATTTAATCACTTTAATAAAATTTTAATCTACCTAAATGTGACTATCCTGATGTTTTAATAAAATTTTAATCTACCTAAATGTGACTATCCTGATGTTTTATCTTTTTTTATTGCGACTTGTTCGGTATGGAAAATAACAAAATCGGTACGCTAATGTTACCCACCCACCCATTTTAAAGCAGAAGTACCAAAGGAAAAGATTTTACCATTTAGATGTTTAAAATGCATGTTATCGTTACCACATCATTATTAAATACCAGTTCATGTGTTGGTTCTTATCTCGATGCCACACGAGTTATTTTTCCTTCAAAAATCAAACTGGGGAACTTTGGCAAGAAGTTCAGATTACTTTGCCCGCCAACATCAGTCAAAAATTGTCTTAAATTTATCTTTATACAACTTTCTTCATGGCAAATGGATACGCATCATCAAATAGTTGCCGCAGATACAAGAATGTAGGTACTTACGTAGTTCTTTTTTTTTGCGAGAAACGTAAGTTTTCATGAAAATTTCAGGCAAAGTTGGCCGTAGGTATACTCTTTGAAGATGTAAAAAAATATTCACATAAGTATATTCATTTTACATGCCTACATTATCATTTACTTGGTCCATTTGACAGCCGGCTTGTCCTTCACCCGTCTTACTGTAGAATCTAACCGAACATACATAGGTACATACATATACATACATACGTAGCAATCACGGAGACGGACGTACAATTAAAACCGTTAACAAAATTACCTATTAAGATAACGAAAGCCACAAAACATTATCAGTTCAGTTTTAACGTGATGCGCTGGTGCGGGAGTTAAATCATTTTTAACCGACTTCAAAAAGGAGGAGGTTCTCAATTCGACCTAATTTTTTTTTTTTTTTTTTTT